>OZ025297.1:182689714-183092714 GCA_964019185.1 Maratus speculifer
TTCTGGCAGGTAGTTTTATTTTACACTATATATTTCTCCCAGATAATCAAGATATGAATTCTGATAATGTAGTCAGATCAATAGGGTGTCTGCATTTATGACTTATACCATACCAATAATTTACTTCTAGTTAAAAAAGTAATTTGTAAATTCATTTGGGTAATATTCCCCAAAAATATATGATTTTTGTATGTGTAAAGTTTGCATATAGCTGTAAATAAATATTTATGTTAATTGGTGCAAGAAAAATTTTTTTATTGATAAAAAAAAAAGGATGTGTTTTTTATTTTATTTTATTTTTAAGATTAATTACTTCTAATTTAATGATTATTTCATTTTACATTCTGACAATAGCCTAATTTCTGAAAATCTCATAAGGAAAAGGTTCTTCAATATGTAACACAACGCAATTCCATTTTATAAAAATTTAATTAAATTTCCCACTTTTTCCCAGAGATATTTATTTTACGAATATAGATTCACTATCGATCACCTTTTACTAATTAATAATCATAATCTTTAGTGGAGATATTATTTTTATGTCTAATTAATCAAATAAAAGGTAATTTAAAAGATTTTTTGCTCATTTAATAGTTTAAGCCTATTTCTTTCCAACACTTGCCATAACGAACTTTCTGCAATTTTGCAGATTTAAAACATAGTACCGTGAGGCAGCACTTCATTAACAAACAACAGCCAGAGATTGGTCAAATGCAATCTCTTTTGAGATAAACTAAGTTATATGTACATTAAGATAACAAGGAACGAGGAAAATTACTAACCATAACAACAAGCTTCAGTAAAACATTAGACTTAAGCTTGGTTCCCAACTTTTCATAAACAATCAACAGTCATCTCTTGTGTAAGTTACTTAAGTTCTCCGTTTCTTTTTAATTTGAAATATTGATGAAATTTGTATGTTAATGTAACATGTGATTTTCGTTAAATAAAAATCTAATTTATAACTATAAATTTGGGTTTCCATTTTGTGTTTACTAGTAGTACCTTAAACACATGTAACACCTTAGCAATTAAAAATTATGTTCATTCTATTTTGACTTCATTCCCTAAACAGTAGTAGGAGCGGGGAATACTATGCGCAGTACTCTTTTATTCATTCATTTTTATTTTATTTTATTTATTTATTTTATGTACATTATAGTTGCATCTTATTTTCCATTGGGCAGAAATGAATAGAAATTAACATTTTAAATAATTAATAAAAATATGTAGGTTTGTTCAATTTAATATTTGGATACCTAACAGGTGGAAAGGGAGGGCTGCTGAGCTCCGGGTTTTTTTATTCGCTGATCCCTCTAATAGCCCTTTAACTTCAAAATAAATTCAATATACTTCGTAATTTTTAGTGTGTAATAGCGTTATTTAAATCCATGCATTAGAAAAATATAGAAAGATTTTTTTAATGTCTGTAACATACTAACTAATTTAATTTTATTTAACTTTATTTAATTAACTTAGCTTAACTTAATTTTATTTAATTTTATTTAACTTTCTTGTTAATTAAATATTTCCAGGAAAAATATAATGCTTGCCAGAACCTATAGTATTGTTAATTTTCGGAGTTCACTTGAACCAGATACCGAAAATATGTAATAGAAAACATTTAATGTGATTTAAAAATCATTTCATCATTAATTGTGTCATTTAAAAATCTCTCTTTACATAAAAATAAGTATTAAACCCGAGTATTCCCCAATGACAACGTTCCGCGATTTTCATGTTGCAAAAAATATGTTAGTAATAAGGAAACAAGAGTTTAACGACAGGAGCAGGAGGCACCGAGGCACCGTGCCTCCTGCGGTGCCGCCTGCTCCCACCATTCCTCCTGCGGTGCCCCCTGCGCCCACCGTGCATACCCCTACACGAACGCCCCCTAGCGGAAAAAAGGAACATTGTATTGTAACAGAGAGGTAAACAACCTTCGCAATTCAAAAAATATTGTCAATCACATCTCAACACAGAATCATACTATATGATGAAGATTAAATTTATATTTGAATTTTGAAGAACCGTAATTTTAATGAGTATTATAATTTAAGCGACACAATTAAAATTTCAGTTTTCAACCATTTTATTTAGATTTCTTCAACTACAAGATGAGATTATCAATTTAACACAAGAAAGTTAAACATATATTTGAATTTTGCTTGATAGACATCTTAATGAGTGGTATTAATTAAACAAAAACAATAGAAAATATAAAGTTTTATAGAAAAAGACTGATTTCATACGATTTTTATCAACTATATGATCAATGTAACGACTTAAAAGTTGAAAGTTAAACATGTACCCTAATTTTTCAACAGCTATAACCTTAATGAGTATCGTTAATTAAGTAAAAAACAATGGAAAATATCAAGTTTTATAGAAAAAGACTGATTTCTTACGATTTTTATCAAATTAAGAGAGAAAACTTAAACGTACATTTCAGTTTTTCAACAGCTATAACCTTAATGAGCATTCATAATTAAGTAAAAACAATGGAAAATATCGATTTTTATAGAAAAGAATGATTTCTTACATTTTTTCAACTCAAAATTCAGAATATCAATTTGAGATAAAGAAATTTAAACGTGCATTTCAGTTTTTAAGTGGCTATCACTTTAATATCGTCTTAATGAGTTTTGTTAATTAAGCAAAACAACGGAAAATACCGATTTTTAAAGAAAGAAAACCAATTTCATCATACTTTTATACACAAAGTAAGTAGAATTTTAATACATAAACGAATCATTTAAAGAAATATTCAATACACACGCACATTTGAACCTACGGGGCATTCTTCATTACGTCATATCCAAACTAAAACTTTTTTCTGCAACCCCTCCACTCATACATTCCAACTAGGGGAAACACACAATGGGATTCTGCGCGTCACAACTTGCAAAGGTATACAACAAAATGTTTACGTTCAAGAAAAAGTATCACCTAGAGAGAAAAAAAAAAGATATTTAAACTATTTATCCATTCTAGTTTTATAATAGTTACCACAACATCTCCAAATTAAAATTTGGAAGTCATAATGAGTGTAATTAATTAAGCAAAATAATAGAAATATTAGTTTTTCAGTGGGGAAAAGACGAATTTAAACAAATTTTATTAGTTTTATACTAGTTTAACAATAATTTTAAGAGGAAAAGGACGAATTTAATCAATTTTTTTAGTTTTACACTATTTTTTCTCATCTCCAACACGGATATATGAATTTTAACAGAAGAATTAAACGTATATTTTAGTTTTTAACAACCGAAAAGTAATAAGTATCATTAATTAAACGAAAATAAATATAGATTTTCAAAAAAGACAATTTTTTACACAAATTTTCAACTTTGAAATACATTTGTTTACATATATTATTACAATATATTGCCAAACTAACTATTTTTAAAAGTTTGAATGTCATTATAAAATGCTCATATTTATATTTTTCACGTCTTGACTACATTCGACATCTTTCAACAAATAGTATGCATTTTTTTATTCTAGAAACTGAAAAAGTCACTTCTTACTGTTTCAGAAACTTGACATGTGAAAACTTCTCTGAGTTATTCGATTCACATTTTAATCAAATTGGCATATTTCACCTCACCTTTTTGAAATTTCCATATTATCAAACATCAAGTTATTTAAAATACAAATACTGCTTAGTGTTTAGGTAGTATACATGACTGATTCTACTTATTCTGTTCGTGTTATTAATCAAATTAACAATTTATTATAAAACTTATTTGTACGCATGCGCAAATTGTCACGTGACATAAACGATTAACAGCAATATGAATTTTCGAATAGCAATGCAACGTTCCTCATTTCTGCAGTTAGCTTGTATGGGAAGGTAATTCGAAAAGCAGCACAGAATTTTACATTCCCACTGTTAGACTTGAGAGGGAAGTTGGCAGGTGCACAACTCTGATTAATTTCCAGATTTTAATGCAAGTGAAAACCGTTTTCTTCGTTAACGAATAAAGTAAGTTTTATTATATCATTGCAATATATATGTATCAATAAAAATAAATTTAATGAAATTAAAAAAAAAGATGTTTATATATTAAGCATTTATTAAGTATATAAATATACTTCTTTTATTACGCAGATGTTTTAGCAAGATGAAGCAAAACAGCAGCAAATTTCCGAAATGTATGATCCGACTGATTCGACCTTAGCACATACAAAGTTAAAGAATAATACATATGTAAGTTACTTATATGTTAAATACTAGAATTCATACACTATATATAATTAGGTTAAATTTACATTAAAATATTTTGTCCTATATTCAATAAGAAGTATTTTTATTTGTAATATTAGAGTGATATCTATCTGTTTACATTAATTTCCCTTACAGGATTGCTCTTTTTGTGATAAAAACTTTTCATCTAAATGGAATTTAAAAGAACATATACAGATCCATGCCAATGAAAAACCATTTACTTGTGAGGACTGCGAAAAACTGTTTTCAAGAAAGTGCGAATTAAAAAAGCATATGATGATGTATGATACTCTATCACCTGTTATATGTGAAATTTGCAAATTATCTTTTACTAGGAAATGTGCTCTAATAACTCATATGAAAACACATCCAAGCAGAAAATTGTTTAAGCGTGAAAAGTGTGAGAAATCCTTCAACTATCGTTATAGATTAAATCAACATACGCATACTCACAATAGACCACAATTAAATTGTTATGAATGTGGGATATCGTTCTCAAGTGAATATAAGCTGAATCACCATTTAAAAATTCATCAAGTCCAACATCGTCCACTGTTTAAGTGTAAAAAGTGCGAGAAATCCTTCAACTATCGTTATAGATTAAATCAGCATATGCATATTCACAATAGACCACAATTACATTGTTATGAATGTGGGAAATCGTTTTCAAGTGAAAATAAGCTGAATCACCATTTAAAAATTCATCAAGTCCAACATCGTCCACTGTTTAAGCATGAAAAGTGTGTGAAATCCTTCAACTGTCGTTATAGATTAAATCAGCATACGCATATTCACAATAGACCGCAATTACATTGTTATGAATGTGGGAAATCATTTTCAAGTGAAAATAAGGTGAATCACCATTTAAAAATTCATCAAATCCAACATCGTACACTGTTTAAGTGTGAAAAGTGTGAGAAGATCTTCAGCTATCGTTATAGATTAAATCAGCATATGCATATTCACAATCGACCTCAATTCAATTGTAATGAATGCAAGGAAACATTTTCAAATGAAAATAGACTAAACCGTCATTTGAAAGTGCATCAAAACGTACAGCATACATGTGATCAGTGTAAACATAAATTTAATAAAAAATTAAATTTAAATCCACATTTACGTACACACCATACTAAAAAACGTCTTGTTCTTGTTAACAGTGAAATGCCTTTACCCACTGTAGACTTTAAAAGAATAAAACATGAAATACCAGCTTTCGAAGTGTTTGAAACTTTAACTTTTCATCCTGAGAAAAATGAAGAAGGTTGCTTAGTTACAATGATGGATATTCAAAAATTAACCAATCATTTGAAGAATTTAACAGCCAAAGATCAGATTGGAGACTTCGAAAAATTGAATGTTTAGAACTGAATATTTCAAAGTATGGCACCTTATCTAGAAATTGATTTTACATCATGTAAATATGTTTTCTTTTAAGTGTCGATTTTATAATTGATAGAAATGTATATTATTAACAGTGTATTGTATAAATAGCAGTGATAAATAAATAAATAAATAAATAAACATAGTCTTGAGTTAGTCCTTTCATATTATTAATCAAATTATGTTCCGTCATTTGAGCGCTTTCTGAATTAACGTCCATCAAGATGCTTAAAATATAAATACTATCTTTATAGTTTCAATGGTACATAGTATACATGGTTTATCTTGAGTTAGACCTTCCACAGTATTAATCAAATTATATGTTCCATCTTACACTTCCGAATTATCATCCATCTAGTTGTTTAAAATATTAATAAAATGTTTATAGTTTTTGATTATACATAGTATGTATGAATACAATCTTTAATTTTTAACAGTTCATATTTCAAATAACTTATTTTCGAAACCAACTTATGTGAATTTTACCACAATGCTTATCATCATACAAAGATTTGTGTTTCGTACTTTTTCTAAAAATTATCAGATATGTACGCCTCAGAGGAATTTCTATCATTAGAATAAATGAAAAAAATTAATTTATATTAAACGTAGAAGAAATTTGATTGCAATATACATGTATTTAATAAAAATAAATAAATAAACGATTATTTATACATTAAAACCTTTACTAAATATATATTTCTTGCATTATACAGATTTTTCAACAAGGTGAACCAAAACAGCAGCAAACTTCAGAAATTAATGATCTGAATGATTCATCCCTAGCACATGTAGCGTTAATGAATAATACATATGTAAGTACTTATATGAAAAATACTAGAATTCGTATATGAATCGTAATTAGAGTAAATATAAAATGATTTGTCTTACTACCTACACTTTAACAAATGCCTTTTTACCTATATTGTTGAAAAGAATCCTAATTTTTTGCATTTATTTCTATTACAGATGTGTTTGTTCTATTTGCTACAAACACTTCTTAAGTAAATGGAATTTAACAGAACATACAAAAATCCATACAGGTGAAAAACCTTACACTTGGGAAGATTACCAAATGCTGTTTTCAAGAAGGCGTGAATCAAAAATGCACACATCATCATATAAAGCATCGTCAGTTATATGTAAACTTAGTGAAGATATTCAAAAATTATTCAGACGTTTGAAGAATTTAGACATAAAGGAAGATATTTAGACTATATATCCATCATATTTTCATAGCACTTACCACAATATCTCAAACTTAAAATTTGGAAGACACACACTGCTGAAAAGTAATTTTGTTACCCGTGATTCTTCTAACCAGCATGAATGTATAGATATTATTTTGCAATGTATTCTTTAAATGCTCACAATAAATATTCTTTTATATGCATGTATCGTTGTGTTTATTTTTTTTAAACCTATTACATTAATAAAATAGGTTACACACACATACATACACATAACATTTTAAGTGAAACAACACTCTCACAACTTAAAAAATGCATAAGAACATACAAAAATAAGCAGATGTATGAAAAAATATGCAAGTTTACAAAATAATTTCACTGTTTTCTAGAAATACCAACAAAAAATATTTACAATATAAAAAAATTACAAAAGTGAAAAGAAAAAACACAAATGTAAAACAAAAAAATCACAAAGTGAAAAACTCACAACAAAGTTTTTGAAAAAAAAAATTTACAACAAAATTTTTTTTACAAAAACCAAAACTTCAAAAAATATTTTTACAAAATTTTTTTTTTTCAAAACCATTTTTTAGTATGCAGTGGCAAAACCATTGTATTTGCTATTAAAAAGAACAAATATTTTGATACTTTTTTCATAACTTTTTTTTTAAATTTTTTTTACACTTTTTTTAACTAAAATTTTTCATTTTTTTAACGTTGTGATTTTTTATTTTTTACTTTTGTAAAAACTTATTTTGAAAAAAAAAATTTTGTGAAAAATGTTTTTGAAAAAAATTTTTTTGTAAAAATATTTTTTGAAGTTTTGGTTTTTGTAAAAAAAATTTTTGTTGTAATTTTTTTTTTTCAAAAACTTTGTTGTGAGTTTTTCACTTTGTGATTTTTTTGTTTTACATTTGTGTTTTTTCTCTTCACCTTTGTAATTTTTTTATATTGTAAATATTTTTTGTTGGTATTTCTAGAAAACAGTGAAATTATTTTGTAAACTTGCATATTTTTTCATACATCTGCTTATTTTTGTATGTTCTTATGCATTTTTTTAATTGTGAGAGTGTTGTTTCACTTAAAATGTTATGTGTATGTATGTGTGTGCAACCTATTTTATTAATGTAATAGGTTTAAAAAAAATAAACACAACGATACTTGCATATAAAAGAATATTTATTGGGAGCATTTAAAGAATACATTGCAAAATAATATCTATACATTCATGCTGGTTAGAAGAATCACGGGTAACAAAATTACTTTTCAGCAGCGTGTATGTCTTTCAAATTTTAAGTTTGAGATATTGCGGTAAGTGTTATGAAAATATGATGGATATATAGTCTAAATATCTTCCTTTATGTCTAAATTTTTCAAACGTCTGAATAATTTTTGAATATTTTCACTAAGTTTACATATAACTGACGATGCTTTATATGATGATGTGTGCATTTTTGATTCACGCCTTCTTGAATACAGCATTTGGTAATCTTCCCAAGTGTAAGGTTTTTCACCTGTATGGATTTTTGTATGTTCTGTTAAATTCCATTTACTTAAGAAGTGTTTGTAGCAAATAGAACACATCTGTAATAGAAATAAATGCAAACAATTAGAATTCTTTTCAACAATATAGGTAAAAAGGCATTTGTTAAAGTGTAGGTAGTAAGACAAATCATTTTATATTTACTCTAATTACGATTCATATACGAATTCTAGTATTTTTCATATAAGTACTTACATATGTATTATTCATTAACGCTACATGTGCTAGGGATGAATCATTCAGATCATTAATTTCTGAAGTTTGCTGCTGTTTTGGTTCACCTTGTTGAATAATCTGTATAATGCAAGAAATATATATTTAGTAAAGGTTTTAATGTATAAATAATCGCTTATTTATTTATTTTTATTAAATACATGCATATTGCAATCAAATTTCTTCTACGTTTAATATAAATTAATTTTTTTCATTTATTCTAATGATAGAAATTCCTCTGAGGCGTACATATCTGATAATTTTTAGAAAAAGTATGAAACACAGATCTTTGTATGATGATAAGCATTGTGGTAAAATTCACATAGTTTGGTTTCGAAAATAGGTTATTTGAAATATGAACTGTTAAAAATTAAAGATTGTATTCCTACATACTATGTATAATCAAAAATTATAAACATTTTATTAATATTTTAAACAACTAGATGGATGATAATTCGGAAGTGTAAGATGGAGCATATAATTTGATTAATACTACGGAAGGTCTAACTCAAGATAAACCATGTATACTATGTACCATTGAAACTATAAAGATAGTATTTATATTTTAAGCAACTTGATGGACGTTAATTCAGAAAGCGCTGAAATGTAGGACGAAACATAATTTGATTAATAATATGAAAGGACTAACTCAAGACTATGCTTATTTATTTATTTATTACTGCTATTTATACAATACACTGTTAATAATATACATTCCTATCAATTATAAAATCGACACTTAAAAGAATACATATTTACATGATGTAAAATCAATTTCTAGATAAGGTGCCATACTTTGAAATATTCAGTTCTAAACATTCAATTTTTCGAAGTCTCCAATCTGATCTTTGACTGTTAAATTCTTCAAATGATTGGTTAATTTTTGAATATCCATCATTGTAACTAAGCAACCTTCTTCATTTTTCTCAGGATGAAAAGTTAGAGTTTCAAACACTTCGAAAGCTGGTATTTCATGTTTTATTCTTTTAAAGTCTACAGTGGGTAAAGGCATTTCACTGTTAACAGGAACAAGTCGTTTTTTTAGTATGCTGTGTACGTAAATGTTGATTTAAATTAAGTTTATTATTAAATTTTTTTTACACTGATCACATGTATGCTGTAGGTTTTGATGCACTTTCAAATGACGGTTTAGTCTATTTTCATTTGAAGCATTCATTACAATTGAATTGAGGTCGATTGTGAATATGCATATGCTGATTTAATCTATAACGATAGCTGAAGATCTTCTCACACTTTTCACACTTAAACAGTGTACAATGTTGGATTTGATGAATTTTTAAATGGTGATTCAACTTATTTTCACTTGAAAATGATTTCCCACATTCATAACAATGTAATTGCGGTCTACTGTGAATATGCGTATGCTGATTTAATCTATAACGACAGTTGAAGGATTTCACACACTTTTCATGCTTAAACAGTGGACGATGTTGGACTTGATGAATTTTTAAATGGTGATTCAGCTTATTTTCACTTGAAAACGATTTCCCACATTCATAACAATGTAATTATGGTCTATTGTGAATATGCATATGCTGATTTAATCTATAACGATATTTGAAGGATTTCTCGTACTTTTTACACTTAAACAGTGGACGATGTTGGACTTGATGAATTTTTAAATGGTGATTCAGCTTATATTCACTTGAAAACGATTTCCCACATTCATAACAATTTAATTGTGGTCTATTGTGAATATGCGTATGTTGATTTAATCTATAACGATAGTTGAAGGATTTCTCACACTTTACACGCTTAAACAATTTTCTGCTAGGATGTGTTTTCATATGAGTTATTAGAGCACATTTCCTAGTAAAAGATAATTTGCAAATTTCACATATAACAGGTGATAGAGTATCATACATCATCATATGCTTTTTTAATTCGCACTTTCTTGAAAACAGTTTTTCGCATTCCTCACAAGTAAATGGTTTTTCATTGGCATGGATCTGTATATGTTTTTTTAAATTCCATTTAGATGAAAAGTTTTTATCACAAAAAGAGCAATTCTGTAAGGGAAATTAATGTAAACAGTTAGATATCACTCTAATATTACAAATAAAAATGCTTCTTATTGAATATAGGACAAAATATTTTAATGTAAATTTAACCTAATTATATATAGTGTATGAATTCTAGTATTTAACATATAAGTAACTTACATATGTATTATTCTTTAACTTTGTATGTGCTAAGGTCGAATCAGTCGGATCATACATTTCGGAAATTTGCTGCTGTTTTGCTTCATCTTGCTGAAACATCTGCGTAATAAAAGAAGTATATTTATATACTTAATAAATGCTTAATATATAAAAAATCTTTTTTTTAAATTTCATTAAATTTATTTTTATTGATACATATATATTGCAATGATATAATAAAACTTACTTTCTTCGTTAACGAAGAAAACGGTTTTCACTTGCATTAAAATCTGGAAATTAATCAGAGTTGTGGACCTGCCAACTTCCCTCTCAAGTCTAACAGTGGGAATGCAAAATGCTGTGCTGCTTTTCGAATTACCTTCCCACACAAGCTAACTGCAGAAATGAGGAACGTTTCATTGCTATTCGAAAATTCATATTGCTGTTAATCGTTTATGTCACGTGACAATTTGCGCATGCGTACAAATAAGTTTTATAATAAATTGCTAATTTGATTAATAATACGAACAGAATAAGTAGAATCAGTCATGTATACTACCTAAACACTAAGCAGTATTTATATTTTAAATAACTTGATGTTTGATAATATGGAAATTTCAAAAAGGTGAGGTGAAACATGCCAATTTGATTAAAATGTGAATCGAATAACTCAGAGAAGTTTTCACATGTCAAGTTTCTGAAACAGTAAGAAGTGACTTTTTCAGTTTCTAGAATAAAAAAATGCATACTATTTGTTGAAAGATGTCGAATGTAGTCAAGACGTGAAAAATATAAATATGAGCATTTTATAATGACATTCAAACTTTTAAAAATAGTTAGTTTGGCAATATATTGTAATAATATATGTAAACAAATGTATTTCAAAGTTGAAAATTTGTGTAAAAAATTGTCTTTTTTGAAAATCTATATTTATTTTCGTTTAATTAATGATACTTATTACTTTTCGGTTGTTAAAAACTAAAATATACGTTTAATTCTTCTGTTAAAATTCATATATCCGTGTTGGAGATGAGAAAAAATAGTGTAAAACTAAAAAAATGGATTAAATTCGTCTTTTTCCTCTTAAAATTATTGTTAAACTAGTGTAAAACTAATAAAATTTGTTTAAATTCGTCTTTTCCCCACTGAAAAACTAATATTTCTATTATTTTGCTTAATTAATTACACTCATTATGACTTCGAAATTTTAATTTGGAGATGTGGTAACTATTATAAAACTAGAATGGATAAATAGTTTAAATCTCTTCTTTTTTCTCTCTAGGTGATACTTTTTCTTGAACGTAAACATTTTGTTGTATACCTTTGCAAGTTGTGACGTCAGAACCCTATTGTGTGTTTCCCCTAGTTGGAATGTATGAGTGGAGGGGTTGCAGAAAAAAGTTTTAGTTTGGATATGACGTAATGAAGAATGCTCCGTAGGTTCAAATGTGCGTGTGTATTGAATATTTCTTTAAATGATTCGTTTATGTATTAAAATTCTACTTAGTTGGTGTATAAAAGTATGATGAAATTGGTTTTCTTTCTTTAAAAATCGGTATTTTCCGTTGTTTTGCTTATTAACAAAACTCATTAAGACGATATTAAAGTGATAGCCACTTAAAAACTGAAATGCACGTTTGAATTTCTTTATCTCAAATTGATATTCTGAATTTTGAGTTGAAAAAATGTAAGAAATCATTCTTTTCTATAAAAATCGATATTTTCCATTGTTTTTTACTTAATTATCAATACTCATTAAGATTATAGCTGTTGAAAAACTGAAATGAACGTTTAAGTTTTCTCTCTTAAGTTGATAAAAATAGTAAGAAAACAGTCTTTTTCTATAAAACTTGATATTTTCCATTGTTTTTTACTTAATTATCAATACTCATTATGGTTATAGTTGTTGAAAAACTAGGATGTATGTTTAAGTTTTAAGTTTTAAATTGATACATTGATCTTGTAGTTGATAAAAATCGTAAGAAATCAGTCTTTTTCTATAAAAATCGATATTTTCCATTGTTTTTACTTAATTATGAATGCTCATTAAGGTTATAGCTGTTGAAAAACTGAAATGATCGTTTAAGTTTTCTCTCTTAAGTTGATAAAAATCGTAAGAAATCAGTCTTTTTCTATAAAACTTGATATTTTCCATAGTTTTTTACTTAATTAACGATACTCATTAAGGTTATAGCTGTTGAAAAACTAGGATACATGTTTAACTTTCAACTTTTAAGTCGTTACATTCATCATATAGTTGATAAAAATCGTAAGAAATCAGTTTTTTTCTATAAAACTTGATATTTTCTATTGTTTTTACTTAATTAATACTACTTATTAAGATGTCTATCAAGCAAAATTCAAATATATGTTTAACTTTCTTGTGTTAAATTGATAATCTCATCTTGTAGTTGAAGAAATCTAAATAAAATGGTTGAAAACTGAAATTTTAATTGTTCGGCTTATATAATAATACTCATTAAAATTACGGTTCTTCAAAATTCAAATATAAATTTAATCTTCATCATATAGGACGATTCTGTGTTGAGATGTGATTGACAATATTTTTTGAATTGCGAAGGTTGTTTATCTCTCTGTTACAATACAATGTTCCTTTTTTCCGCTAGGGGGCGTTCGTGTAGGGGTATGCACGGTGGGCGCAGGGGGTACCGCAGGAGGGACCAGGAGGGATGGTGGGAGCAGGCGGCACCGCAGGAGGCACGGTGCCTCGGTGCCTCCTGCTCCTGTCCTTAAACTCTTGTTTCCTTACTACTTATGTTTAAAATATAATTCGTTTTTTAAACGCAAACATTGGCAGTAATTTCAATTTTTACATTTCTTATTCTTTTAAATTATCATTGCACAGCTACGGAAGAAAGACATAACTTCTGCACTTCCAGTAGTTCCGGAAGAAGACTTCAAACAGAAAATTAAAATAGGCAAGGAATATAAGACGGCTTCTTCAGTACTATAACAGTTAACACTTATAGAATACATAAGTGACACTCATCCATGCAAAAGTTTCAGTAGCTTATGGAATATTTCTCCATGTTTCCCATCAATAATAATTCAGATCGTTATAAAAACAGATTTTTAAAGAACTGTAACACAATTTGAAAAATTTGGATTACTTATTTTTTTTTTATTTTTACAACTTGTAAATAAATAAAACTTTTACTTTGAGCCTGACCCCGATGATTTCCATAAAAATTGAGCCGGAGTTTGTTTCCTACTCAAGTTAGATTAGAAGTGTGCCCGTCACATCTCTAGTACAGATATCTGAATATAAAATGTGACTGGTTGCAATACAGTAGACTCTCTCAAATCCGCACAGCTTGGGACCAAAGGTTGTGCGGATTTTAGAATTTTGCGGATTTCTGGTCATTATTTTGTTTACATTTTTTAAACAGTAATTTGAATGCAATTAATAGTGCAATCGGAACTATAATGAATGCTTACAATATAATAAAATATTAAAATCAGTAATAAACTAAAATAATAAAAATTTAGATAATTTTTAAAATGATTAAAGTACAAATAGCAAAGGTCAAGTTAATAATAAATAGTGTATGATTAAATATTCATTATAAAGATAAAATGTATTTTTTCAAAATTTTTCAAGAAAACTTGCCTTATAAAAGTACATTACTAATTCACATCAAAATCATAAAATAAAGTTTTTTTTTTCCAAGTTTAGCCAAGCTTAATAACCAAAAAATCTTGATTAATGAATAAATATATTTGGTAAGACGATTGTGATTACCAGTAACATAAGAAATTTCTTTAATTTTTTCCAAAAAAAAAAAATATTCTTTTTTTATGAAAAAAAAAATGTGAATAGAGTATTATTAAGAAAATTACATATTAATAAATATATGGAATTGATACAAAACTAAAAAAAATCAAATTTTGTCCCAATATCTGAACCGAAAATTTCATTGTTTACATCCATAAAATACGTGCAAATTTTAGAGAGTTGCGGATTTGAGGGATTCTACTGTATTACCACACGATTTTTGTCATAGCATCGTGATAAAAATTTGTATGTGAGTCCCTTTCTTTCTTTGTAACCGACCTCTACCTTTCAGTTTGTCTTTGATACCTGCTAACGGCGCGGGTGACCGCCTAATCACAGCGTTGCGGTAATGAATCTGACGCCATCAGATCGAGCTACTGAATAGTCACCGCCGGGGCAGCCGGGGCACTGCCCCGGGGCCTCCAACCTTGTGGGGCCCCCAAATTAATGGTTAAACAAATATTGATTTCAGTTAATAGTCTAACTTCCTCTAAAATGCCCAGCACCTAGCTAAAAGTTAGTAATTAAAAAAAAAATCAAAGTGCTAGAGTAAATGTTTTTGCGTGTCCGTCGATATACTCCATATGCTAGAGTAAATGTTTTTTGAGTGTCCGTCGATATACTCCATATGCTTCGCATGCAAAAGCAGACAGCAGAATGTCGAGTCGAATGTGTCGTGTCGCGCCAGCATGTTTGCCGATCCCACATAAGGTAATATCAGGAAGAAAATATGGCCGTCTGATAGGTTGAATTATATAAAAAGCATCTAAAAAATTCTAGTAAATCTTTCTTCTTATCTATTAATAAATATATAAAATCGGAAAAAAATTATCCAAATTCATCTTTCAAAAGGTTTTTAAACAGAAACGTATGATTAAGTTGCATAAACTCAAAAATTAACCTAAACAAAACGCTCTTTAAAGTATTCACACCAATCAGAAGTCTGCATACTATAAAGTACATACTATGTACGTTTAAACACCCGTTGTTTAAAAGTTTTTATACCGGGGCAAAGTTTCAATTTGCCCCGGACGCGAAGGGCCTCACTAGTTTGCCCCGGGGGCCCCAAGTTTATAGTTACGGCCCTGTGAATAGTGTATTTATGCGGACTTGAGCTAAATTTCAGCCGGGCGCGTAATATCTCTAGTGCAGCTATTTGAATGTAAAGCATGATTTAGTTGCAATATTGCCACGCGACTTTTGTCATACGAGAATCGCGATAAGATTTATCATAGTCCGTTTCAGACCCGAGCTGGATTACAGTTGGGCTCGTCACATTTGTAGTGAAGATAATTGATTGTAAAACGCGATTCAGTTGCAGCATTATCACTTGACTATTGCCGTAGTATTACGGTAGTATTTTATGACACTTTTTTATTATGGTTCATGCGTTCTGTTCCAGATATAAAAAAAATTTGTTTTCTTTTTCTAGGTTTCTAAAAAAATTTTTTTTAAAGCACCCCATTGCATTCAATTTCTTTATCTCAAAACAATAATGATTCAATTTCAACATTAAACGCAAAAAAAAAAGGTATTATTCTTTTCTTTTCTTTTTTTCTTTCTTTATTTCTTTTTGTTTTTTTTAGAAGCATCAAATAATAAATATATATATGTATACTTTTTCTAAAAACTAGTTGGATGTGCCAATCTTAAAACATTCTTTTATTTCATACACCGTAATATTTCAAAAAGTAGCTAATACACATGTTAATATTTCAATAGTATTAATTAAATATTATACCATCTTTGGTTTTTAACTTGAATTTCTGCTTCGATCAATTAATCGGAGTAAAACCGAGTTAATCTACATCATGATATTTATTAAAATCAATAGTTTATCCTTATTCTGTTGTCATTTGGGAATAGCCAGCTTAGTAGAACGCAAGCTTCCGTCACTGCACGAGTCGCCGATGCACTATAGAGCTACGAAATATCGCGAAAATTACACAAAAATCGCTATCACTTTTTGCAGAATTCGTGCTCCTTTTTTGCAGAATATTTAAAGTTCAAGGAAGACGAAGACCTGCTATCTATAGTCAAAAACAAGCACGAAAAAAATTGCTCAATCTGATGTATAACTTCATACATTTTTGATTATACAATAATAAAGAAAATGGTATGAAAAATAGTTCTTACAGCGACCCCTTCCAATGGAATATTTTCAAATTTAAGAAAAAATTGCTGGACATAGCCAAAAACATACACAAAGAATTTAGTTTGATTCTATACATAACTTTATATAGTTTTCGATGGTATAATAATGGCAATGGCACAGACATCGCTATTAAAGTACCAGAATTCTGGCAGATTTTTTTCTTTAAATTCATGAAGGACCTTCTTTCCATTGCCAAAAATATACACAAATATTTGGTTCAATTACATTCAAAACTTCATATTCGATAACTTCACTTTCGATAGTACAATAATGAAAATATCACAGACATTACTATTATAGCTTCCGGAGGAACTTTTCCAAATTCAGGGAGGATCTAGTGACCATTGCCAAAACGTACACAAAACATTCAATTCTATGCACAGATTCATACACTTTTCGATGATACAGTATTGAAAATGGCACAAAATTGATATTACAGCTCACCCTTTAGGCGGAATATTTTTAAATTACAAGAGGACCTTCTTGCCACCCTCCAAAAATACATAAAAAAATGGTTCAATTCTACACAAAACTTCATACACTTTACGATGATAAAATGACGGCGCACGAACACACGGACAAACAGAGATTTTGCATAAACATGTTTTTGGGAATCTCTGCCCCCTAAGACGTATAAATCGTTCTAAAAACGGAAATGGCGATTACATTACTTTCTGCTATTGACGATAGAAAAAAGTAATAATAATGTATGTGAACAAATTTTGCCAAGCAATTTCAGCCGTCTCAGTCTTTTGGTAATTCGTGGTTGTTCACTACAGTGTGTCCCTCCAAAATAAAGCCACCGTGATTTTGTACCGTAATCGGACATGAAACAAACCCATAAGAAAGTCTGTATAGAAATACATAATTTACAAGGAAACACTCACTCCCTGCCTCACTTAATCTGGAAAAAATGAATGTATATAAAAAAAAAGAGATGGAAAAAGGACCTGCCGAAATAAAGCCACTAATGTTAATAGCCAATCGTCATGCTTATGTATGATTTGAAATATACATTGCGGTTTACTATTTACCAATCCCTGGAACTGAGTACCATCAATATTATCCCATGCTTCAATGATGGCGACTTTCAGTTCTGCCACAGACTTGAACTGTCTGCCATTGGCATTTAAAGTTCAGTAGAGCTTTAAATGTCAATGACCCACACATTTTCTTGAGAATTAAGATGAATATACAGGGCAGGACATTCCATGGCATGTCCCCCAGTTACCCAAAAACCACTCTTAAGAGCATTTTGCAAAGACTATGGGAGCGTTTCACTGCTGGGAAATCGAACGTAAGACACCTGTTCTCTTTCCAATTGGCAATAAATAGGTTACTAGGAATTCTTGGTAATTTGTAGTCTACATGAGGCCTGAGAGAAAAGCCATGTTAAGTTTGTCACTCTATCCGAAGCCTCCCAACACTATTAATAAGCCCCACCGTCCTGTCTTTTAGAGAAAATTTCACCTCTTTTTCTCATATTATGCTAATAGAAAATAAGGCTTTCTGAGCCATCCAAACTAATTTTTTATCTCATCTGATAATATAACAAGATGCCACTGGTCTTTCCAGGTCTGGTGATATTTGGACCCATCGACTCTGCTTTGCTTGTGGATGGCTTTCAATGTGGGCTGGTAGATGGAGGCTTATTAATGGTGTTTTTCAAACTTCGACTAGGGGTAAACTTAATCTGACTTTTCACCCAGAACGCATTTAGGCTACCGATTACCATTAAATACTAGAAACCCTTTTCCTATCATTTGCAGAGAAAATTCGTATCTTAAATTATATTTTCCAATAGAACTACGTCACCACAACTTTTGCAAAAGCCTTCTTGGAATATTTTTTCGATAATTTAGTACATTTCATGGAATGGCTTGATACCCAAAATATGAATGGGAGTATCCTCAGAAGAGCTTTAAATACCACTGGCAGACAGTTCGAGTCTGTGGCAGAACTGAAAGCCGCCATAATTGAGGCCTGAGATAATATTGATGCTACTGTCTTCCACGGAGTGCTAAATGGTATGCCACATCGTATAATCCAAGTCATGTATAAACATCTCGGATATATTGTCTATTAATAGCGGCTTTATTTCGGTAGGACACCCCCCCCTTTTTTTTTATCCATTCGTTTTTTTCCTGACCAAGTCAGGCAGGGGATGAATTACTTCTTGTAAATATGCATTTCTATATAGACTTTCTTATTATATTTGTTTCGGTCTCAATGGTTTGTTTCCTGTTCAATTACGGTACAGAATCATGGTGGCTTTATTTCGGTAGTAAACATTATATGTTGCTTTTTTTCGCAATAGTTAGAAAAAACATTTTGTTATGGGGAATTTAAAATAAAGTTAAGTAAGAACGGAAAATCATACATCAGGCATAGATTATAAAAAACTTTTCAACAGTAATAGAATTTTCTTAGGTAATTTCATTTTTCACACAATCAAATGAAATATCTAAATAGCAATTTAAAAAAACGCGTCTCAGGAAAGATCCATTTTCAACAATTGCTATCCATATGCAGCAATGTGTGGTGATTCTGCCATTAAGATTTGTATATGATGTATAAAATTTTCAAACACCACATAACAACATTTCAAGTTAGATAAGTTTAAAAATGCATACACCTTTCAAGCAATTTTCGTTCATAATCAGTCCTCTAACCGAACTCTTTTATGCGTTTTAATAAACAGTAAAGCTGAATAACCTATAGAAAATATGTTGTAGTACAATTATGTGACTATTTTTAATTTCATTAAGTTTGAAGTATCATAACATCATTAAAACTCGATGCGATCGGTTTTTCTCAATAAGTCATTATGTAACGGAAATTTTTGCACGTTCCTCTAAAAGATGTATGTATGCTGTATATTCTGTACTCCTTAGTCCTGATAAAGCATAGTGTTGTCCAGCTCAGTGATGTTTGAAATGAGGTAACATCTGTAAAATGCACCTTAAACATTTTATTCATAAATAAATATTAACCATATGGATAACTGAGTTAACGCGTGTAACTACAGTCTAGTAGTTACAAAAAAAAAAAAAAAAAAAAAAAAAAGAAGAAGATGAAGATGAAGATGAAGAAGAAAAACGAAAAAAAATGGTACGCATTGTAGTTCACAGCCGTACAGAGGATATGCACGATGGGCAAACAGTATGCGCTATACAGAATACGCTATAATTTTATTTTCTAGATAGGAGGTACGGAATTCCTGTAGAAAAATAAGAGAGTACCAACATGACAGTGAAATGTTTCAAACCGGATATCGTCTAAAGTAGCTCAAGTGCGAGAAAATAGGGATATTTAGATAAGGTTCCTGATTTTAATCATGGCCTAGAAGCTTTTAATTTACTTGGGAAATTTTGTTCAACAATAATCTCCACCTCAAAATCTTTTTTCTCAGTAAAGTTTTTCAAAAATTACGCTATGAATTATTCCTTATTGTCTCTTGTTTTCAATTTTCTAATTTTTTGTGGAAAAGAAGTAGAAGCATCCGATTCAGTATTATCTTCAGTTTAAATTTTGCATACATAACACGCATATGAAAATTACAATTGTTTTAACCCTTCACTGCATCATGTGCCACATCTGGCACACATCTAAAAACACTAGAATACTCATTATGTGCCATGAATTTGGGCTAATATCATCGCAAACAATCTAAAGAATGGAATAACACTTATTTTGTCCATATTAGATGTCTCCATATGACAAAAAATTAGAATTTGTTCTTGGGAAACAAAAAAGTTTTCGAGGAAGCTATTAGGCAAAGTTCACTTTTAATATTTTTAGTGATTATTTAAAATATCAATACAAAGAAAATTGCGGAGTGTTAAGCAGATAAAATTAATTAATTTAGTCCCATTTAATTTCAAAATGTAGCAATACAATATTTGAAAACCCTGCCATAAAATATGAAATTTTAGCTGAAAAGTTGAAAGCAATTTTTTTTTACTATTTTTCCCATTATTAAACCGATGTATATAAATTTTAAAAAAATCATAAAAATAGGAAAAATTGTGCCGTGAAGGGTTAATATCGAGACAAATATATATTCAAAATTAGAGACAAAGTTATATACTTATGAAGGAACAAATTCTTAAAATCCTGATTACTTTTTAACAAGTAAGAAAAATCATGCGGTAAGTATAGTTTATGAAACACTTTCCAACGCTTCCTGAAATCTTTGACAATTTTTTTTTTATTTAGGGAAATAAGATGCTACTGTCCATAGCCAAATATGTATTGAAATACTTTTGAACAACCCTCATTTGATCAGTCGGTTGATATATACTATACACATACAATATAATGGGAAAATTTAGTTTTTACAAGAAAAAGCCTAATTGGCTGAAATTTATCTTGTAGCACTTTATTTTAATAAATGAAAAATACTTCAATACTTTTGTTCAGCCCTGCAACTTTATCCAGTACTTTATCCCTGATACTTTATCCAGTACTACACGCCAGTATTTTATTAAAATTTAGTTCACATTCTTAAAGCTACTTAAGTCACTTTTCCAGAAATTATCACATATGGATGACCATGTAGCTAATTCTTTGCGTGACCCTGCATATCATTTTATCTATATTCTACAAACATTTCTTAGTAAACTGAAAGCAGTTCAACGAAATTATGCATAACTACCATCATTAAGTTAATTACTCTCATATTCAGTTACCTTTATGAGCTCTTTTGTGTAACCCTGTATATCAACTATAACATTTATATACATCATATAATTTGCAGACATTTTGTAAAACTTAAAAGCGCATATCATAACTGAAAATGCATTTCAACCATCCATCAGCTATCATCGATAATACACAGTATTTCGGATAAAAATATGAGGTTTTAAATATTTTGTGTGTCCCTGTAAAAGCTATGCACTTCATATTATGCGTTAAATATTAAGTCTGAGCGGCATATATCAATTTTACGATATTTGAAACCGTTTAACATTATTAAAATATGTCGCAAACAATTGTCTTCTTTATTATTGTGTAATGGATTTCTTTTGAGTGGTCCTGTGAATGAATAATAACTATTATTTTGACAGCATACTTTACAGAGTGCGTATTTTAGTGCACTATGCGAATCCATGCAAATTTGAATAAGTATAACAGGTTGTAATGCCTCTAAAATTCCTTTGAAAAGATTTTTTCCCATTGGCCATAATGTATTGAAAAACTTTTGACTATCCAGGGCCGGCGCCAGGGGTGAGGCAAGTGAGGCGACCACCCCAGGGCGCACCATAAAAGGGCGGCATTTGTCTTGCATATTTGTTCAGGTAAAATAGACCAAAATATGAGTAACAACAAATAATGGCTGTTCACAAATAATTAAAAAAAGTTTTGTTTTGACAAAAAAAGGAAGATCCGATTACCTCCCCCCCCCCTCAAAAAAAGCTGCTTTAAGGTATTTGGGGAGGAGGGCGCATTTTTACTCTGGTGGAGAATTCAATTTTTTTCTTTAGCTAAAGTGTACTGTAGAATGTTTGCTATGTATTTTTTAATTCGGAATTGAATGACACTTCCGCATGACGATGCAGTTATACATTACAAAGTTCAGGCAGGTCCAGGGGCGTGCCAGCAGTATTGGACGCCTGTGTGTAGAACTTTAGTTGGCGCCGTATACCTTTCCCCTCCTCGCCTCCAAAAATAAAACTTTATCAAAATATAAATCTATGAATATCTGTAGATGCATAATTGCCATCCGTCTTGAGTTTTTACCAAGTCAAGTAAAGATTTTTGAACCAGAAAAGTTATTTAATAAAATGTGTCTTGTTTCTATACAGTTCGTATTTTATTTCATTTATTAAATAAAATTTCTGTTTCCAAGCATGCATAAATTATTTGAAAAAAAGAGAGAGATATTAGCCATGTAAATAAAATTCGTAACACACTAAAAACTGTGAAAGTGTGTGTTAAATTTCACTCTTCCGGAGAAAATAATTCAAAACATTAATAATAGACTGCATCTAAAAGAAGAAAAGAAAAAGTTTGTTTTTTACCTTGCATGTATTTGCGATGACTAAAAAAATCTATCTAGAGATCACTACATAGAGATTTAAAAATTTGGAGAAAGAAAGATGCTGCTGAGAGTCAAATTTTTCATTTTTTGTAAATTAACCGAAATATTAATTAAAAGTCCTTAATGATAATCACAAAACGGCGAGTTTTAATTCTTTAAACAGGTCGTGCTTGTGTGCCTCCCATGTAATGACAGACTTGTATAAAACCAAAAACTTTCTGCGCACGTAAATAATGGATCAAAAACTTTCGGCAATTTAATTTACTGTTTAATAAAATTACGTGTTATATTATTTTGACATGGACGAAATTCGCGTTTTTTACGCAATTGGCATTTTTACGCGATTCATGGACATAATTCGCGTTTTTTGAGCGATCTGTCGGCGAAATGTGCGTTTCACGCAATTCATGGATGAAATTCGCGTTTTTTACACAATTCATAGACGAAATTTGCGTTTTTTACGCGATCCTTGGACGAAATTCACGTTTTTACGCAATCTTGGGATGAAATTTACGTTTTCTGCGCGGTTTTTGGACGAAATTCGCAAATTTTGAGCGGTTTTTGTCGAGATTTTCGAGGTCTTTTGTTCAAATTTACTTTTTTTGAGCGGCCCTTAGTCGAAATTCGTGCTTTTCGAGCGATCCTTTGACGAAATAAGACTTTTTAAGCAGTTCTTTGTTGAAATGCAGGTTGTTTACGTGATTTTTTTCTACGTTTTTTGACGAAATTTGCATTTTTCTAACATTTTTTTCGAATTTTAAGGGGCTTTGCTATCTTTTGTCGAAATTTGCGTTTTTTCGTTACTCTTGCGTGCGGTGTTTCGCGCTTTTATCGCAGAATTTTGACTAAATTCGTGTGTTTTCCACGATATTTTTACAAAACTGGAGGGTTTTTTTTCCCTGCGAATGATTGACGAAATTGATTTTTTATGACCACCGTTTGTCAAAATTCGCGATTTTTGGTGTCTGAAATTTTGAACTGATTAATTTCTAAAATTTTCGGTATCAAATGCCTTCAATTTTCGGAAAATTCAAAAATAGGTCCAGCTTTTAATTGTACGCGGACAGTAAATACATAAAGTTTGGGGAATATGTTTAATTTTTTGGTACTAAAAATAAAGTTACAAAATTTTTTTCTGAAAAGTTTATAAAAGTTGCTGGGCACGGCGTGCGCTCTTGCGTCTATATTATACTGCTCTGTTTAATGCTATTAATTTGTTATTCAGTAATTAATATTTCTGGCTTCTTCATCTGCAAAACTTTTGACGATAGAATGCCCCTCTGAAAATCTAATTTTAAATTTACTCTGATTTAAATTATTGCAGCAAATTATTTTAATATAGTTTCTGAATCCTAGGGGATTTTATATCTATCACCGTTAGATTCATGTGCATTATATAAGATGTTTCTCATGTTACCTCTGTTTATGGCATGATTACTGTAGGCGAAACTTTTACCAGTATTTCCAAATAGTAATTTTCTTCTTATTTATGGCAAACTCTGTAGAAAGGCGATGATTGCTATTTAAAAATAAAAAACAGGTAGAATTTAGCCTCTATGGAAATAAAACTGTCTATTATGCTTTTCCACTAGCGTAAGATAATAGTGTTGCATGTTTTCAGCCATGTGAATTACGGGCACCTTTCATTGTTTACAAGAGTTTTGCCTTTGTTTATAAAAGTTGAACAGGTGAGCGTCTAAATGACTTATTAGGAGACTCGCATAAGTAGAATAAAACGTAATAAATTTTTAAACAAAGAATTGAATGTTTGTAAATAAGTTTGTGTCAGGTGAATCTAGAAAAGAGAATTCAGATGCCAAAAAAATATAACACATTTTAATGTAATTAAATTATTGATTTTTTAAAAAGTATTTGTTCTTTGATTGACATTTTTGGCGCCTTTACTACTCCAGCGCCTGTGCGTGCTGCTCATTTTGTACACTGAGTCGGCAAGGCCCTAGGAAGGTTTTATGATTACGAAGTCATGAATGGTTTTATCAATAAAAAAAAAAATATATGAATACATGGGATATTTTGACAACACTACTAACCTTGAAGAAATTTGATGAACCTGATTTTGATTATTGCTATTTTGAGGATATTTAAAAAGCTTGATATTATTTGATATGATATAACAGGTTTTGAACGTGATATAAATATGACAAAGCTGTGTTCAATAATAAAACATAACTTTCAACATTGCATATTTATAAAACTTACCATAACTTTTACAAAGAATGATCGTACGGGGGACATTCAAATAATGTTATTTGATCCAGAATCTGAAAATACATAACAAATTATTCCAAATTCACCAAATTTAAAGAAGTTGAAGTATTCCCATCCCTCAATGAATCTCCATCGCACCCGTCCCCCCAAAAAATGCTAAGTAAAGGTTTATTTTTGGGGGACTCATCGGATTTTCATGTTTAGTGACAAAACGATGTTTTTCCCCAAATTTTGGTGAAAGGCACCAGTTATTACTGTAAAAAACTATATATTTTATCTAAATAAAGTATAATTGTTGCCATTTCATTCATAAAACGTGCTGTAACCTTTAAAAAACTGATCGTGCCGACTTGCAGATGGTGTCATTCAATTTAGAATTTAAAAAATCCATGCAAAACGATACCCCATTTGACAGACTTAAAAATGTTGACCTCCCCTCCCCCACCTCTCGCAGGATTTAAAAAAAAAAAAAAACCTTTTTCTGCTTCTTAAAACTTATTAAACTTTATTTTGGGGGATTCCTCATATTTTTATTTAATATAATATATATATATTCTATATGTAATGTATATTGAATATGTAGTTCATTGTATGTAATCTATTAATTAGGTATTAAGTTTTTAAAGGTTATTTAGATGCCTTGTAGCTTTTCTGCGCAAAATCCGTAGGTGCCATCTCCCGAACTTCTTCATGATTATGCGTAATATTAGAACTTGACCTTATTACTTCAGGACATCTTACATTTTATCTTCCGCAATTCATAATATTTTTTTTACACTTTTTGTGTTTCGCGCTAATTTTCTGACTTCAGGAAATAATTCCTGTTAGACTGAACCAAAGCCATCTTGAGTAAAGTTGGTCCTCTGCGATATTTGACGATTTTTGTGCTTCCGGCAATTTTTCCATATATTAATAAAATAAATCAGCTTTTAATATCTTAGCCCAATGTAGTAAATTTTGTCTTTTTTCAATAAAATTTATTTGAAATCCACAAGATAATTTTAAATTCTTCTAGTGATTTTTGGATTTTTTCCTGTTTCGCTGAGATTTTTTTTTCTTAGATTCGAAAACAATTCCGTTGGTCATTCGGATTGCAAATCTTTTAGCCCGCTTGTGTAAATTTTGCCTCTGCATTTTTCCTTTCTTCATTTCGACGCAATTTTTTGACATTCGTATTCGTAAAAGGCATTTGATTTCAAACTTCTCACTAATGTTGTAAATTTTGTTTAGAGAATTTCTTTTTTTTTCTTTTTTTTTCACTTGTATGGATTTTTAAAATTATTTTTAACGGGATTCTTAGCATGTTTTTGCGTACCACTTTTTTTTTTCTTTTTCTACATTTGTAAAAAATAATTCAGTTTGAAAATTTTAACCTAATCGAAGTATATTTTATCTTACGTGATTTTCAATGTTTTGCGATTTTTAATGCGATTTTCAATGCAATTTCATCTTTCTTTTGCGTTCTGCTATAATTTTCTGCATTAATAATATGAAATTGTCTCCAAACATTTATCCTAAACACACAATTTTAAATGCGGTTTTTAGCGTTCTTTTTATTATTATTATTATTATTTAGAAACGATTTTGTTAGTGAGATTTATCTCACTGTTGTAAAATTTGTCAAACTTGGTTACAATTTTCAGAGTAATACATTAAATTTATTTTTCCGCGATTTTTGAATTTTTCACAAGTTTTAATGCAATTTTCAAGATGACTTTTTGACATTCGTAAATTTTTTTATTTACGCAATTTTTTAATCTTTAAAGACCATCACTGCATTTTTTTTTTTTTTTTTTTTTTTTTTTTTAAGATTCGAAGCAATTGTTAAACATTATTAAAAAGGAATCCGGTTTTAATTTTTAACCTAATGTACTAAAATATGTCGTCTTTTTAGTTAAATTTATTCGAAATTCGCTTAGCAATTTTCAAATTTTTCTGATTTAAAAAAAAAAATATTATTAGTTTTTTGCTCGCTCTGTGACGGTTTTTTGACTTTGCAAGAGAAAGCAAAAGAAAACCCTTTTTTATCTTAAATAATTTTTACTGTCTGCAATTTTTTATGAGCCAGGAAACGCAGCGCCGATCAAGTCAGCTGGGCGAGTAAATTAAATTATTTTATATAATGAATTAAATTATTTTATAGCAGACGAAAATGTAATTGTTTTCTATATTGATTAGAGTAATATAATAAAGAATACTGCCCAGTTAAACTGATGGCATTGAGCTCACAGGCTACAAATACTAATTGTACATTAAAGCCTTATATTTTCAAGGGTTAATTCCGTTCGAAAAACAAAATTAAGAAGGGGGAACAGCTCTCCCCTTTCTTCTTTTTTTATACTTAATCATTGAACCTCCTATACTATCAAAGACATGCTTTATCATATAAAAAATCTATATCCAAAATTCAGAGCAAATCGGATAATTCTTAATAAAAACCCATTTAGCATTCATATAATTTAAGAGGAGTTATTCCCCTCTTTTATTCTTATCCATTAAACTTCCAAAACTATTCAGAGAATTGAACGAAATCTGACAATTCTGATTGAAAAATCCATTTATACAAATTAAGGGGAGGGGCATTAGAACCCACGTTCCCCCTGTTTATACTTATTCAATGAACACCTAATAACAGCCATGGAATCGCCTCATCAGAATGATCCTATATCTAAATTTTGAACGAAAACTGTTAATTCTGCATGAAAATCTCTTTTATATCAATGGGGGGGGGGCATGAGCCCCCCGTTCCCCCTCTTATACATATCGAATGAACTTCAAAAACTAATCAGGGAAGCGCCTTATCAGGATATACCTATATACGTAATTTCAAGTGGATCCGATATTTTTATCATGAGTTATCGCGTTACGCACATACATACAGAACGGACGGGCACATAAGCTCTCAGGCTATGATAGCCTGTGAGCTAAAAAAGGATTTCACAAAAAAATTCAAGGTCAATTTAATATTGAATTAAATATTTCATTGTTGATAAGTGTTTTTGAAAATAATGTTGTTATTGTAAAATTAAATCTTCATATTAAATATGTCATATCAAATCTAAAATGATAATGCAATCTTCTCTGCATGTCATAATTTTTCTTTTTAATGTCAATGTTATACTGCAAAGTTTGCAATATAACATTGCAAAAAAGGATTTCACAAAAAAATTCAAGGTCAGTTTAATATTGAATTAAATATTTCATTGTTGATAAGTGTTTTTGAAAATAATATTGTTATTGTAAAATTAAATCTTCATATTAAATATGTCAAATCAAATTTAAAATGATAATGCAATCTTCTCTGCATGTCATAATTTTTCTTTTTAATGTCAATGGATTTCACAAAAAAATTCAAGGTCAATTTAATATTGAATTAAATATTTCATTGTTGATAAGTGTTTTTGAAAATAATATTGTTATTGTAAAATTAAATCTTCATATTAAATATGTCAAATCAAATTTAAAATGATAATGGAATCTTCTCTGCATCTCATAGTTTTTCTTTTTAATGTCAATGTTATATTGCAAAGTTTGCAATATAACATTGCAAAAAAGGGTTTCACAAAAAAATTCAAGGTCAATTTAATATTGAATTAAATATTTCATTGTTGATAAGTGTTTTTGAAAATAATATTGTTATTGTAAAATTAAAATATTAAATATGTCAAATCAAATTTAAAATGATAATGCAATCTTCTCTGCATGTCATAATTTTTCTTTTTAATGTCAATGTTATATTGCAAAGTTTGCAATATAACATTGCAAAAAAGGATTTCACAAAAAAATTCAAGGTCAATTTAATATTGAATTAAATATTTCATTGTTGATAAGTGTTTTTGAAAATAATATTGTTATTGTAAAATTAAATATTCATATTAAATATGTCAAATCAAATTTAAAATGATAATGCAATCTTCTCTGCATGTCATAGTTTTTCTTTTTAATGTCAATGTTATATTGCAAAGTTTGCTCTAATAAGTTTCTTTATTTATTTTTATTTTTTAGCTCTATACTATACATTTCGACATTATAATGTGAGATTTCTCCAAAGCTAAATCAAGAGAAATAACTCACTTCTAGAACTTTTATTTTATTTATAATAACACTTTTTTTTAATTAATATTACCAATATGCGATTTGCTTTGTATATACGATTTTAAAAAGATAAATAGTTTCTTATGCTATATCATTATTTTGCTGTTTGAAATTCATAAACAAATTTTATACACAATGTGACTGATTTTCAGTGTTTGACATATTTTATCTCAGTAATATCTATTTTAAAAAACATTCTTTACCTTTTGTAACAGGGCTTTTTTCCAATATTCATAACGTGCGAGATTTTTCGAAAGGAAAAACAAGACAGAAGAAATTTTGTAGTGTTATTGTTATTCTTTGTAGACTTTCACTTTCAAGGTATTTTTTTTAATATTAGTAGAATATGATTTATTAATTTAATGCAAAGTTAACTGTTGTTATTTTTTAAAAAAGATGCAAAAAATAAAATAAAATAAAATAAAATACGCAATTCCGTTATTTTAAATTCCTTAAATGTAAATGCATTTTATATTATATTTATGCAAATAAATTATAATTACTATATTAATTTACTTATTTTTTAAAAAGTTTGAATAGTGGTAAGAAAAAAAAAAAGATGACGTCATAGGGGCGGCAAATTAAGGCTTGCCTCAGGCGACGAAATGCCTAGCGCAGGCCCTGTGACTATCCCTGTAAATAAACTAATCATAGTAGAAACTTCATTTTCAAAAGGGTTCGTGCTAGGGTAAACATCAATAACATATAAAAATTTCAAAGCAAAGAGAGTTATAGCGCGGACAGACGGCCAGACAAACCGAATGTATAAACACTTTTGAACTTTGTTGGAATGTGTTAAAAACAGCCTTCAGTCAAAAGATAAATTCTCTGTTTTGAATTTTATATTAAAGGTAGAGTTTTGAGATCAGTTCAAAGTTTATTTGTATGCCCCCAGCAGCAGTTTTTTTTTTTTTTTTTTTTTTTTTTTTTTTTTTTTTTTTTTTTTTGCAGTCTGCAACACAAGTAAATACTTAAAACAGTCTGCAGACCAATCCCTCGCATTACATTAAATGCACTCAAACCTCCCAAGTATTTGTAATAGATATAAAAGAAAAGTATACTTTTAGAAAGTTGTTCCCTTTGTTCTCAGAATTAACATCTCATACATTGTCCAAAAGAAGGGGGCTCCCATTTGACAAAATTTGCGTGTTTTTCACGATCTTTTGACGAGATGTCATTTTTCGTGATATTTTGACGAAATTGAAGAAATATGCCGTTTCTTCGCGATTTTTTGGAAGAAATTTGCCGTTTTTTGCGATCTTTTAAAAAAGTTCCTTTTTCTCATGATTTTTTGATGAAATTTACCGTTGTTTCGTGATCTTTTAACGAAAACTATCGTTTTCTCGCGATCTTTTTACGAAAACGGCCGTTTTCTTGCGATCTTTTCACGAAAACTGCCGTTTTTATGCGATCTTTCGAAAAAATTTGTCATTTTTTCGTGTTTTTTTTTGACGAAAACTGCCATTTTTTGGTGATCTTTTGAAGAAATTCTCTGTTTTTTTTGCGATCTTTTGAAGAAAATTGCCTTTTTCGTGATTTTTTTGACAAAATTTGTCATTTTTCGCAATTTTTTTAAAAAAGTGCCATTTTTTCGTGATTTTTTGACAAAATCTGCTGTTTTTTCGTGATTGTTTGAAGAAATTTGCCGTTTTTTCAATTTTTGATGAAATTTGCCGTTTTTTCGCGATTTTTTGGACGAAATTCAAGTTTTTTTGCGATTTATCACGAAATTGATTTCTTTTCGAAGACTATTTGTCGAAATTCGGAATACATTTTATGTCCGAATTTTTGGATTTAGGACCGAAATTTTTTTAATTTTTGCTACATTTTTAACAGTTGAAAAATAGTTTGTAGACCTTCACAAGAGTATGCGACGTGCGCGCAGCGTTGCGCCGACTCTGTTCCCGAATGTATACCTTTTTTAATTTGAATCACATCCATTTGAATATAAGTAATTGAATATGGAAAAAGTAAAATTCACTTGTATTACTGTTTTCAAGATTTCGCTTTAATTCAAAATTTGTGCAGTGTAATTTTATGAGACTTAATAATTCTATTCTAATTAACTATTCAGATTATTCTAATATAATTGACTTTAGGAATGAACTGTTTATTTGATTATAGTTACATTATTTATCATTTGCTTGCTGATAGTTTTCTGGTAGAAGTTACGGATTGCAATTTTTGTAACTTCTTCTGTATGTTTGTTTAAATCTGTAAATTGAATCTATAAAATTTTAAATCGCACAGTTATATTTATGAGATAAGTTATTTTTTTGAATGAGTCAGTCATCATAAAAATAAAAAAATCCCAGAAAAAATATCTTGATATAAATTTAAGTTTTGATATTTTGAATAAGATTCAATATATTGCTATTTTATATGCGTTTTGAGTCAATTTTTTTAATTTTTTTTTTTTTTTTAATCTATGTAGCCATTTCTCACAGCTTCAGTCCCTTACTATAATTCACGCTCTAGCTCTAAATGAGTTTTTTTAATTATTATTATTATTTTTTTTTAATTTCTTCGAAAGTTGTCGGGTACGTTAATCATTATATATGTTACGGTTAATTTGATAAATACGGTAATTATTAATAGTAACCGCTTATTATTAATAATTATCATGTCTTTTGGTAAATCTGATAAATGTTGCATATTAATCAAATTTACCAGTTATTAATAATTACCGATGAAGTTCGGTCAATATGATTAATTAAGCTTAGTAACAAATATATATTTTACAAAAATAAGTACTATCATAACTGTTTGAAGTTTGAATTTAATAACAACAATAATTGTTAAGATATTACTCAATCAAAAGACGTGTTCTATTAATATGACGCAAAGTACTAAACAATTTAAAGTAATTATTTTTATAATTACTAAATGAATTAGATAAAAATTTTAAATGCTGAATTATTCGAAGAATAAATTATATAGCTTTGAAACGCATAATTTTAAGAATGAATATTTAAAAAAAAAAGTATAAAAAATAAAAATCTCTAGCTAAATGAGTTGAAATTTATTATAATTACCAACATTGATTTGTAATTATTAATAATAACCGGCTAATTTGACAAATTCTCATAAATGTATCATATTAACTGATTTATTTTGATATCATTTTGTTATTATTAATAATAATCAATTACTATTAATAATAAACGATTAATAAAATTACCCATAACATATATACAAAAAGAGAACTTTTAAATGATGGATATGATAAGAAAGATACGATAGATAAGCATACTACTCACTTTTGGAAATGGAATTTTTTAACATAATCCACAGAACTTGAGTAACAAAAAATAATTCAACACCACAAATATATCTTTGAAACAAATAAAATAATCTGAAATGTTATATCCTTGGAAAAAAACTAAAAATTGGGGCACTGACCAAGCAGAAAAAAAGAAGCAGAGTGAAGCACTCCTCCTACGATTTTCACACGTGCGAACTTTCTCCTAGAAGATAAGATAGTCACACCGCATATAGGAGCAAGCAAAAAATGAGCCAATGCCAACTCAAACACCATAAGTGATTTCGCAGCTCATGATCGGTAATAGTCCGTTCCATTATCGTTCGACTGCACAACATAGAGAAACTGCCGAATATGTTATCAATCGTCGAAGATAAACACCTACCTTGCGATAGTATACATAAAATAATGCGTCGGTAAATTTCGAGAAACTGCTAAAATGATTTTTTTTTTTTAGTTAAATGTATCATTATATTGAATGTAAAAGTTTGCACCCTCTTACTCTTATGTTATTTAATTAAAAGAAAATTATTTAACCTTTTACTTAACCTGCGAGATTTTTTCTATTGCTATAAAAAATATATATATTTGAAATCTATACATTGAACTAACAGTGGGAAAAAAAATAAAACTAAAATTGGATATTTTATGGCGTGTACCCTGTATACGCATTTGGGGGGTTTTAAATATTGTATTGCTATATTTTGAAATTAGATGGACTTAAATTAATTAATTTTATATGCTTAAGACTCTGCAATTTGCTTTATATTAACATTTTTAAATATTCAGTAAAAAGAAAATAAAAGTAAATTTTGCCTTAACAACTTGATCGATTTTTTATTTTATTTTTTTATTTTTATTTTTAAGGATAAATGGATAAATTCTAATTTTGTGTCAAACGCAGCCATCTGACATGGACAAAATAAGTGTTATTCCGTTCTTTGGACTGTTCTTGATCAGTTATAGTGATCCTATTGGCCAAATTGATGGCACACTGTGAGAATTATAGAGTTTTTAGGTATGTGCCAGATATGGCACACTGTGCAGTGAAGTGTTAATTAAATGAAAAAGGATTATATTTACTACAGTTCAGTTCAAAAAGAATGAAAAGAAAGCGAAAGGTTTTATTGAGATTTCGCCAATAATATTTGCGCCATATCCTTGTATGTTAAGACAGAGCCGCGGCAAATCTATTTGCACTTGATGCAAAAGTTCTTATTTTTATATTTCGACTGCATTGCTATTGTAGGTACTATTCTTGCTGTCTCTTTCAATGGCATCTCTCAATACAAGACCGGGAGTCGGCAGCACAGGCAATCACCTCATCGAGTCCACGGATGATAACCTAGGATTAGTTTAATCTCAATTCGCATATTAAAACGCAATCGATCTGCCAAGTCATATCTTGGTACAAAACACCTAAAAAGCGATTTTGGCGGTTGACTCATAGGTTTACCATTATGACTTCCTGTTTCCAATCTTTCGTGTTTTCATATTTTTGGGTGCAGGAAAGCACAATGGTAAACCCTACGAATCAACCATTAAAATTAGATTTTTAAGAGTTTTCCACCAGGATATGACTTGGCAGACCGATTGCGTTTTAATATGCGAATCAAAATTTAACTAATCATAGATTTTAATCAGTGAACTCGATGAGGTGATTGCCTGTGTTGCCGCCTCCCGGTCTATACTTTCACACCACGAAATAACAAAAACTTTGTATTTCGTATAGCTATGAGCACGTTAGTGCGCCAACAAATTTTGCACTTACCGTTTGCAAGTATATTTCTGATCCGTTTCAGCATACTTCACCACATCATAACTTCACTTTGGATTTAATGCAGGGCATAATTTAGGTTCGTTTGAATTTTAATTATATTCATGAAGGTACTTTTACAGTATAGGAGCCTTGGCGGTTTTTTTAAAGCTTGGCGCTATTCGGAGGTCAAAAAGTGAATTTTGTTGTTAAATGTTACAAAAAACAATGAAAACACATTTTACAAACTTTCATGCTTGTTTATGAGGGCTCACAACCACAGTAGACCAAATCCATATTTCTGTGTTGTAAATAATAACGCTTTAAAGTTCATTAATTAATTCAAGTTACATAATTGATAATGATAGATTTATGATGATTTCTTGAAACTATAAACATTTATCTTATTTCATTTAATCAAGTACTTTCATTTTCAATTTGTAATCGAGATATTTCGCAATAATAATGACTGTTTTTCCTATAATTATGTATTTCAAGGTTGTGATGCAATCGATGTGTCGTCAGTTCTAAAGTTCAATTCTTTGTCAGTCTTCTATTTTATTTGTAAATGTAAACACGTAAAAATTGTTCTCTGTAAAATTTAACTGTATTTTTCTAACTTTTGTTTAATATCCTTTTAATGTAGAGAAAAAAAGAAAAATTATAGTTTTTCAAAAGGAAAGTGTTCTTGTGCTCAGCTTCAGTGGATTTTATTATTTCTGCCTGGGATTTTTTCTTTGGATAAATCAGTTATGAATCAACCAAGGTAGGACAGACTTTATTATTTTATTGTTACTGTTATTTATGAAGGGAAGCTAATTAAGTTCAAGTTAATAAATAAAAGATTATGAGACTGACAAAAACTGAACTTTTAGCAATGTTGCTCTCTTCTAAGGAACAACAACAAAATTGAATTACATTAAACTATAGTTGAAAATAATTAAAATAAAGTTGAAAATTAGTAAAAGTAAAAGTTATAAAAGTTGAATTAAGGCAGAAATAAAAATAAAGAATATGGCTTCTTCTTCAAAAGAAAGTTTTAGTATAGAAAAACTAAACTCAAATAACTATGCAATATGGAGTTTTAAACTCCAAATGCTTCTTATGAAGGAAGATTTATTTAGTCATATAACTGACGATCCACCAACTCCATTAAATAATGAGTGGACCAGGAAAGATAATAAAGCTAGAGCTACGATTAATTTAACATTAGAAGACTCGCAATTGATTTACGTAAAAAATGAAACAACAGCTAAAGCTACTTGGCTAGTTTTAAAAGGAATACATGAACGCACTAATTTATCAAGTAAATTATATTTATTGCGTAAATTATACAGCATAAAACTTGCCGAAAACGGCAACATGAATGATCATATTGTAAAGATCTTAGAAACCGCTGATAAATTGAAGGCAATAGGTGAAGAGATAAAAGATTCTCATCTATCAGCACTCATGTTATGCTCTCTCCCACCGAGTTACGACACTCTTATTACTGCGTTAGAATCTAAATCTGAGGAGGAATTAAATTCTAATTTTATTAAAGGGAAATTAAGTGACGAATTTCAAAGGAGACAAGATAGCTCCAATTCGTCGAATGAAAATGCATACAAAACTATAAAATTTAATCAAAAACCATTTCCAAAGCGCGAACAAAATCTTTTTTGTAAGTACTGTAAACGAAAAAACCATGTGAAACAAAATTGTTGGTTTCTTAAGAATAAAAATTCTAAAAACCAAACAAATGATAAAAATAAACAAAATTCGTCGTTATGTTTTGAAGTAAATAAAGTTACTCCGGAAACAAAAATAGAAAGAAATACACAGACTCTGAAAAATAATAGCGAAGGAAAAGAAATATCTTTTCTCGCACAAAATGATTATAAATCTACCTGGATTATTGACTCAGGGAGCAGCTCACACTTGTGTAATGATATAAATTTATTCGTTGACATTAACACAAATAATAAAAATGCTGTCACGATAGCTAACGGGAAAACTCTCGAGTCTCAAGGTACAGGGACTATAAAATTACAAACAAAAAATAACGACATAACTTTGAAGGATGTTTTGTATGTGCCGGACTTACAATCAAATCTAATGTCCGTTAGCAAAGCTGTTAAACATGGTTGTAAGCTCACATTTGAAAACAAAACATGTAAATTAACCCAAAATGGGAAAACATTCTTAGAAGGAAAAATTGAAAATAATTTGTATGAAATAGATCTGTATAAACCTAAACAAGATAACTATGCAAATCTAGCTCATCAATGCAAGAATAAAAACTGCATTGAGCTTTGGCATAAAAGACTTGGACACAGGAACATAAATTCCATTAAGCAACTAACATCTAAAAATTTAGCAACAGGAATAGAAATAAAAGAGTGTAAACACGATATAATTTGTGAAAGTTGCATAAAATGTAAATTAACAGATGCACCGTATCCAAAACAAGCAACAAACAGAGCTCAGAAGATCCTAGACCTGGTACATTCAGATATCTGTGGGCCGATGCCAACAGAAAGCATAGGAGGAAAGAAATTTTTTCTCACATTTACCGATGACTTCAGTAGATTTACGATGATATATCTTTTATCAAAGAAAAGCGAAGTAATTGAGAAATTAAAGGAATATGTAGCCTTTACTAAAAACAAATTCGGGTACACGATCAAAGAATTCCGCACAGATAACGGCGGAGAATACATTAGCGATGAAGTAGAAAATTTTCTATCCGAAACAGGTATTCATCATCAATTAACAGTACCATATTCTCCATCTCAAAACGGTGTTTCTGAGAGGAAGAACAGGACATTAGTTGAAATGACACGTTGCCTATTATCGGAAGCTAATCTACCTCAGAAATTTTGGGGCGAAGCTTTAAATACAGCGGTGTATTTGCTAAATAGACTACCAACAAAATCACACAACTTAACACCATACCAGTTGTGGACAAATAAAATCCCGGATTTGAGAAATATAAAAACATTTGGCTGCAAAGCTTACGCTTATCTTGATAAATCCCAAAGAAACAAGCTCGATAACAAAGCAATTGAAGGAACCTTTGTCGGTTACGACAATAGATCAAAAGGTTATAGAATTTATATTGGAAATAATAAAGTAATACGCGCACGAACAGTAAAATTTATTGAAAACTCTAATTTAAACCAAAGGGTACAAAGCTTTGAGATAACAGGCGACATCAACGTTCAAAAACAACCCGAAAAAGCAGGGGGGAAATCTTCTGAAATTGTTATAAATATGCAGGAAAACAATGAAACAAGTAATGAAGATATTGAAATAAATCAACCTAGAAGATAACAAAGATCAAATAGGGGTGTTCCACCTGATCGATTTGCATATTTTTCAACAGAAAATAAAATATTAGAACCATCAGAATGGAAGGATATTGAATTAATTGATAATCCCTATGATAAAAACAATTGGTATGAAGCAACTAAGGAAGAAATTGCTTCTTTAAGAAAAAACAAAACATGGGATCTAGTTAATCCTCCACCTGGCGTAAAAGTGATAAATTGCAAATGGGTATTTTCATTAAAATATAATTCAAATGGTGAAATTGATAAATACAAAGCACGTTTAGTCGCTAAGGGTTTTTCTCAAAAATTTGGAACCGATTACTACGAAACTTTTGCACCAGTAGTATCATATACAACATTGAGGGCATTTTTAGCCTGTGCGGCATACAAAAATTTAGTTGTAAACCATCTTGATATAAAAACAGCATTTCTTCACGGAAATTTAGAAGAAGACGTTTACATGTCTCAGCCAGAAGGGTACGTTGTACCGGGACAAGAAAATAAAGTTTGTAAACTAAGAAAAGCAATTTATGGCTTAAAACAAGCCGCAAGGGCATGGAATATTAAAATAAGTGAAAGTTTGAAAAAAATAGGTTTTGTGCAAAGCACTGCCGATCCATGTCTTTTCATGCGAAAAACACAAAACGGTACTACTTATATCATCATCTATGTGGATGACATGTTAATTTCAGGGGATACTAAAGAAATAGACGAGACCATAACTCAACTTAGAAAAGAATTTGAAGTAAAGAATTTAGGAACTGTAAATTATTATTTGGGCATAAATATAAGCAGAAATAAAGAAGGAAATTTTTTTCTCGATCAAAGAAACAAAATCAAAGAACTAGTTGAAAAATTCGATCTAAGTGAGGCAAAACCCTGTGATACTCCGATGGAACCAGGTTATTTAAACACAATTGATGAAGAAAAATTACTTCCAAACAACAGCAAATATAGGCAGGCAATTGGGGCATTGTTATATATAGCTACTATCAGTAGGCCAGATATTTCAGCGGCTGTTAGTATTCTTAGTCGACGAAATGAAAAACCGAGAGAAAAAGATTGGAATGCAGTAAAAAAGGTTATAAAATATTTAAAAACTACAAAAGACATAAAATTAATTATTTGCAATAAAAATAAACCAATCCTAACAACATATGCGGATTCAGACTGGGCAGGAGATAAATATGATAGAAAATCAACTAGCGGAAATTTATGTAAGCTAGGAAATACAGCTATTTCTTGGAAAACAAAGAAACAAAATTCAGTTGCTCTATCCTCAGCCGAAGCTGAATATGTATCAGTTGCCAGTGCTGCCCAAGAAACAACGTGGATAATTAATCTTTTAAAGGATCTAGAGTTAAATCAAACTTTGCCAATAACAATTTTCGAAGACAATCAATCCTGCATTAAGATGACACAAAATGAAAGATATCATTCGAAAACCAAACACGTGGATATAAAATTTCACAGTATAAGGGATCTTCGAAATAAAGGAATTATAGACGTGGAATATTGCCCAAGCAAGGACATGACTGCTGACATCTTTACTAAGCCCTTACCTAAGGCTGATTTCCTTAAACATCGAAGCCAATTAAACTTAATGACTATATTAGCTTCAGAAATCAAGCAGGGGTGATAGATTTATGATGATTTCTTGAAACTATAAACATTTATCTTATTTCATTTAATCAAGTACTTTCATTTTCAATTTGTAATCGAGATATTTCGCAATAATAATGACTGTTTTTCCTATAATTATGTATTTCAAGGTTGTGATGCAATCGATGTGTCGTCAGTTCTAAAGTTCAATTCTTTGTCAGTCTTCTATTTTATTTGTAAATGTAAACACGTAAAAATTGTTCTCTGTAAAATTTAACTGTATTTTTCTAACTTTTGTTTAATATCCTTTTAATGTAGAGAAAAAAAGAAAAATTATAGTTTTTCAAAAGGAAAGTATTCTTGTGCTCAGCTTCAGTGGATTTTATTATTTCTGCCTGGGATTTTTTCTTTGGATAAATCAGTTATGAATCAACCAAGGTAGGACAGACTTTATTATTTTATTGTTACTGTTATTTATGAAGGGAAGCTAATTAAGTTCAAGTTAATAAATAAAAGATAAAGACTATATAAGTCAATATGTAATTTAAACCATCATTTTTATAATGCGTTACTTCTGCAAATGATTAATTAATATTTCCATTTTAAATTTATATGCTTTTTTAAACAAGTGGGTAAGCGTGATTTCAGATTGCGCAGAGAATTTCGTTTAATATTTCAAAACAACTTACCCTTTAATTAATAAATCTAAATTGTTAAATTATAATTAATAACTACTTATATAGATAGAAGCATCAATAAATTTAATTTTAAAATAATTATAAAAGGAATTTATTTATTTCAATCTCATTAAAAATGTTCAAATTTAAATTATTTAAATAAATTCCAAAATTTCAAATTTTTTGAAAATACGAAATTATTTTAAAAGTAGAAAGAAAACTGGATTCCAAAAAATATTATGAATGTCAGTGATTATTTATCACAGCATAATAATAATAAAACTATATCAACCCTTAAATTGGTAAAAAATATGAAATTTCATCTTTGACATAATTAAATCCATTTTAATATAAAATTTTCAACTTCCAGCATCGGGGTTTGAACTAAGAACCTTTCTGTTTACCAGCAAGATGATTTACCTCCAAGCTATGATGTCGACACGAAAAACATTGAAATTAGGGTTTCTTTAAAAATTTAAATCGCAAAAATGAACGGATGGCATTGAAAAAAATAATTTAATTAAAATAATAGTCTTTTCCAAAATTTTATGATTTGTTGTGTGGCACGAGGTATTCAGCTGTAAGTACACAAAACTTGAAGTCTCTGACTTATACAGTTTTTACGTTTGGACTCTGTGACAGACAGATAGAGGAGTAAGACGAATAGGGCTTCGTCAGATGAACGAAACCTTAAAAATGAAGACTTTATCCAGTTTGGTTGTGAAATTTCCAGGTGTAAATAAAAAATTATTTATTATGATTACGAAAACTCTTGATTTTATTTCTATTTACTTATTCTGTTTTTTACTCTAAAGAGGGAAACATATTACAGGTTATCGTAAATCATTCATTGTACACAATACTGTCATCATCGTCATCATCATCATGATATACTCGATGGGAAGTGGCTTGGACCCTGGTATTGACCTGGTTTAGTAGATGCCAGCACATGATACGTATAAAGCTCAATAAATAAATATTTTTCTATATATATCTTAGGAGAAGGAAGATCAGACTTATAGAACATATATCTATAAGATTAAATACTTCACTTATTTTTAATGCATGTATAATTTCAAAAGATGAAGTAAGCATTTATAATTTCGCGCTCATATTCTTGTAAATATTCCATAAACAAAAAATTCGTGGTCAAATGAACGAAATATCGATGTCGAATTAGCTTCAGACAGACTTGCATGCGTATAGAAGTTCATTTTCTCGCCAAAACACTTGGTTACAGAAATTGGCTTCAAGCGCACTGGAACGTTGAGTGATTGTGAATTTGCAGTCGGGGCCCGGAATTGAACGCGGGAATGCAGCGTACTGCGCTGTTGCTCTAGAAACTAAGCTTTCCTTGTCGAATCTTCCTTTAAAATCATGCAGGAGAATGTCATTGGCCAGCAATAAGACAAAACAATGATGGAACAACGATGAATTTTCCGTCACCCAGTGCTGTCTAATTGTTGGCCAGTGACTTTCCCCAAAATGGTTTAAAATTGAAAAAATATTTACCAGGCTACCTTATTGTTTTAAGCAACAGAACGGTATTCTGTAGTCCCAGATTCGATTCCTGGTCCGACTAATTTTTACTCAAGTTGAGTTAATTTTATTAACCTCCTCAGTCCTGATGTCGCCTGGGGGCGACACTGAAATACACTCTTTAAATTAATTTAAATGCTTCTGGAATTATTAAAATTACACTAGGTTTTTTTAATAAATGTGTGCATATAGAAGCATCACTATATCGATTAATGCATCTTTGAAGATGTTTTATTAGGATGAGCGAAGCGAATCCTCTACTAGGCCACTCAAATGACACTTTGTCGTACACTTTACAAAAAAACTATACAGTATTTTGACTTGAAATTAAACACAAATATAAATTATGATCTATAGATTTGCAGAATATTATTTTTTTTTACAGAAATACTTTTCAAAAAATTATTATTTTAATTAATTTATTTTACATGTTTTTCCATTACGAACGCATTTTTTCAAATAAAAAGTGAAACACGTACGTTTTCAGAAGAAAAACTTAAATCATGGGGTCAGTAATTATAGCTAGAATCATGATTAAATAAATAAATAAATAAAATATATTTTCATTATTCTGATAAAAATCTCAAAAACGGCTTTCAGATTTTCAAACTATGCTCATTGCTTTTAGTTTCATGATTTCTTTTATGAAATTTATAAAATACCTTTTTTTAGAAAAAATGTAGCATATTTTTAATGAATTAAAATTTGTGAAAATTCTCTTATTAACATTCAATTATAAAAGTATTTTTCTGTGTTAGGAATTCAAATACACAATTTATTCTTATTTTGTGAAATCATTTAAGCAGACGATATTTATGAATTTTAAAAGAATTACATTATGTTTTTTTGAAGTGGCAATAAAAGAATTGTAAACAAATAAAATTAATTAAGATTTTGTTTAATTCTACTTCGAAAATATTTTTATTTATACCAGTCTTATATCATAAATAAACAATCTGAGGAAATTCTTAGTTATTTGGTTGAAATACATTTTAAAATTAAAATGCGCCGAAACATAAAATTACATTTTTTCTTAATAAAGGTGCAAAAGTAATTTTAAAAATATATTATTACTTTGAAATATTTATCTTATAGCATAATACTTCGCGAATCCAAACAAAGCATGGCTTTTGCTAGTAATAATTTTAAACTAGTTTTTGTAGTGCCTCATAAAATTTGTCTCAGGACTGAGGAGGTTAAATGTGTTTAGGCCTGAAACATGTCATTCTTTGTTTAGTCTCTACCTCTAATTAATTCAGACGATAAATTTATATGCTTTTATTAAGGAGATTTAAGATGAATTCTCTGTAAAACATTACTTACCGATTATTCTTATCACAGAATTTCCGCGATGAAATACGGTGAATATTACTATTCGAAAATAGCAGTACGCAAAAATTAAAAGAAGAATATGGTCTCTCGTCACGAAATAGTTATAAGCTAAGACTTCATACCTCCCTTTATATCGAAAGAAAAAAGAAATGAAGCTGCCTTCATCAAACATTCCAAATCTCAAATTTTAAATTAGGCAGTATTTTTTAGAACATTTCAATGATAAGCATACATTAAAATTAAAAACATTTTTTAACATCGAAAAAAAATTAGCTAACTTTTATTATTATTCTACCAAAAATAAAAAATAAAATAAATAACCGTCGGTTATTTCCTCAGTGATACAAATATGTTTCAGAATTAATCACGAGATTTTTGAGTCACGTGCGCCAATATGTAAGTCGTCTATCGATAGAAGTAAAGAATTATTTAGCTGACTGAGAGTTTTCCTTCAGCATCCGTAGAGAAATAGCCTCCAATATTACGTCATTAGCCTTTTTTAACTGGCGTAAAGAACGCTAAAGTCGAAGGTCAGAACAAAAGGCTTTGACCTTTTTCTCCTTACACATCACGTGTAAACAGACGATCACGTGCCAAAAAGCAAGGATTTTTTTTATAACATGCATTACGCAATGGCTGCTTTGGAGACTTTCGTCAACTGCTGAAACTATGCCAAGGGACCATTTCTAAAATAAATTATGTGTAACGATATTTTGCAGTATTTTGAATTTTAAATATTTAAATATATATTAAAATATTAAAATTTTCATTCACTAAAATTTTTACTTTATTTCCTCGAAGAAGATTTCTACTATTCAGAAACTTTTGGTAAATGTTTTTCTCTCCAGTCCATTAAAAAGTACACAAATTACAATTTTGCAGAAATCTTTCGGAGAAGTTTCACTCTTGACGGAATTCCTTCATGGTTAGGCTTCAGCCTGGTTTCATCTCTGCAATAGCTTCTGGTAATTATAACTCTGGAAAATAGTTAAAAGAAACTAGATTCCACTTACAGCCCTGCACCGGGTCAGGTTACCCGTTTTTACCGGCGGCAGTCGGGTTGGAGCTGTATTTTTTCGTTGCGGGTTGGATTCGGATCGAGTTGATTTTCATTAGTTTCAGATAGGGTTTTGACTCGTGCGCGTCGAGTTCAAGTTGACCCAATTTTTCAAAATAATGTCCAAGATATTTTTTCCCATTAAAAATATATATACAATAAGACCTCAATAACGGATACTTTAAAATGGATATTTAAAGAAACCTTTTTCAATTCTTAACATTTATATATTCGTACGATTATACTTCTGAATAGTAGGGAGATTGCATCTACTGACACTTAACGTGTGTATGTATGCATAAATTATCACAAATACGACACATGTACATTTATTTGTATCACAAGCCGAATGTTAGTAATATTTTTCATAGACACGAAAAAAAAAAATTCTTTAAAGAAAATATAGTTCTACTCAAACAGTTTGTAAAAATTCCAACAACCTGAGTTGCCCCCCCCCCCCCCCCAAAAAAAAAAAAAAAAAAAAAAAATTAATCAAATATGGCTCGCAAGAAATATTCTATAATGAGCCCGACTACCGAAAAAAAGAAAAAAATAATCGCTACTTAAAAAAAGAAAATTAAGGATCCGTTCCGATGTGAGACTCTATTCAACGACCCTGAATTGTCGCTATTCAGAAGTTTTACAATATTTGAATGTTAAGAATATAAATTTGTCTACTTCAAATTTATTTATTTTTCTATCTAAAACATAAAATTAGTATTTAAGGTATAATGAAGGTTATCGGGTTGACTTCAAATGAAATTTTTGGTTTTACAACCCGACCCGCACAAGGCTCGACTCCCGCTTTTGGCTTGGTTTCGAAATTTTGTTTAACTTGTAGATCTTTAAACCTATTGAAAATGGTCGATATGTAATTAAATCAAGTTTAAAAGTTATCACAGTTAAATAATAATAATAATAATAATAATAATAATAATAATAATAATAATAATAATTTTTTATATTTGAGATAAAAATCTGCCAATAACACTTATAATTTATTTATGAGACATTAAAAGATGCCTATTTACAATCCTTATATCTATTCTTGAAAATTTTACATTTCAATATTCAATTAAATAAATAATAATAATGCAACAAAATTTGTAAAACAAAGCAATAGAATTCATAAAAATCGTCAAACACAGTTGTAATATGCTAACAAAATTGAAATGTAATACTTCATCTTATTTATTTATTTATTTTAAATAAAAGCTTCGTTCTCATTATTAGGTTAATTATACGCATATTTTTTTATAAGATTTGGCGAATTTTGGCATTCTATTTAAATATTTTATTAAGTATTTTAATTAATTATTTTCTAAATCATTATAGTTCAAAATAAAATTGAAACAATATCCTTTTTTTAATGAAATATATAGAAGAAATAAAAACAACGAAGCCTTATAATTCGTCGGAAGAAGGAAATTGAATTTAGCACAAGATGGCTATATTTTCCTTAAGCAGCATACTTGATGAAAAAAAAAGTCTTCTGTTTCCACTTCATATGCAAGTTTAAAAAAAAATTAAGATACGCTCATTTCTTTGTTTCTAAATTTATTTCTGTGTATGACATCGTTCTAAGTAGAAGAAAGCAAAGCAGTCGTATAAACTTTAAAAATAAGCAAATAAATAAATAATCGAGTTAAATTTCTCTTTGTTATTTATTATACAATAAATATTAAAATAAAATATATTTATTTTTTAAATAATTTTTTCAGAAAAAATACTAAAGCATAAACTTTTCTGCCAACTTTAGAATATTTTTACGAGTTTGTCTTTTATGTCCTTTTAATTTCGTTCTTCGAATTTTCATACATTTCGAATTTACTATACACATTGTATAATTTTCTTTGGTTACTTCTCTGTTATAAATTTTGTTTATTTTCCACTATAGAATGTTTAACTTGAAGATGCAACAAAATCTGTCAGTCATTGTCCTCTTTAAGCCGGATTTATTTTTAAAAAGCTTCATTCTAATCATTAGGTTGATTAAATGCACATTTTTGATGAAATTTTGCAATTTTTTTTTATTATTATTTTTTTATTTTATTTTATTTTATTTTATTTTATTTTATTTATTTATTTATTTATTTATTTTGTCGAATTTTGGCATTCTGCTTAAATATTTTATTAAGTATTTTAATTAATTACTTTCTAAATCATTGTAGTGCAAATTAAAATTGAAATAATATTTTTTTAAAGGAAATACATTGAAAAATTAAAAACAACGAAGACTAACAATTCGTTGGAAGAAGGAAATTGAATTTAACACAAGATGACTCGCTTTTCCCTATACAGCATATTTGATGAAATAGAAAAAGGAAAAATCCGTCTTCTGTTTCTACTTGATTTGCAAGTAGAGTAAAACATAAGATACGCTTTTTTCTTTGTTTCTAAATTTATTCCTGTGTATGACATCGTTTTCTAAGTATAAGAAAGCAGTCGTAAAAACTTTAAAAATAAACAAATAAATAATCGAGTTAAATTTCTCTTTGTTATTGTACAAAAAATATTTAAAAAAAAAATTCATTATTTTTTCAGAAAAAATACTAAACCTTAAACTTTCCTGCCAATTCTAGAATATTTATACGGTTTTGTCTTTTTATGTCCTTTTAATTTCGTTCTTCAAACTTTCATACATTTTGGGTCTATATACAGTGTATAATTTTCTTTTTTTACTGCCCTATTATAGACTTTGCTTATTGTTGCACAAAGCAGTATTTAACTTGAAGATGCTGATTAGCTACTGGTCTCTTTAAGCCGGGTTTCGTTTAATTTTCCAGCCTTTTAAATTAAATAAATAAATAAATAATCAAACATCAACAAATTGGAAATCCTTTAAAAAATAATTCCATATTAGAAATATTTGAGTTACTTGCAGAAATTTAAAATAATTTAAAAGAAAACGAACAATAAGTGGACCTACAGTTTCTACAAATAAAGTTGTATGTCAAGTGCGTTAGTGTAGAACGTAACTTAACGTATATTCTAAGGATCTAAGAATTACAAAATAAAGTTAGATAGCAGATTCTAAATACATTAAATGCATGTAACAACTTTGTATGTAAGTTATATAACTGATTTATTTCTTGTAGATCAATTTATATTTTAAATGAAAATAATAACAATAACTAAATATTTTTGCATCAATCTAATGTATAATTAAATTGCATCAATCTAATGCATGTACATTTTATTTATTTATTTATTTATTTTAAGTAAAAGTTTCATTCTAATTATAAGATTAATTATACGCACATTTGGCGAATTTTTCGACGAATTTTGGCTTGATGTTTAAATATTTTACAAAGTATTTTAGTTAATTACTTTCTAAATCATTGTAGTTCAAAATAAAATTGAAACAATATCTTTTTACTTAATGAAATATATAGAAAAAATAAATAAAACGAAGCCTTATAATTCGTCGAAAGAAGGAAATTGAATTTAGTACAAGATGACTATATTTTCCTTAAGCAGCATACTTGATGAAATACAAAAAGAAAAAGCCGTCTTCAGTTTCCACTTGATGTGCAAGTGGAAAAAAACAAGATACGCTTATTTCTTTGTTTTTAAATTTATTGCTGTGTGTGACATCGTACTAAGTAGAAGAAAGCAGTCGTATAAACTTTAAAAATAAACAAATAAATAAATAATAGAGTTAAATTTCTCTTTGTTATTATATAGTGAGTATTAAAATATTTTTTTTTTTTTCAGAAAAATACTAAAGCTTAAACTTGTTTGCCAATTTTTTACTGTTTTTACACTTTCTCTAAAAAACACAGGGGAAAAACACAAGACTCTCTGTAAACTTACTCTAGTTCTCGATTAAATGCATTTGATTGAGTTTCTCAGTCATAATTTTACAGGCATTTCCCTTTTCTTATATCGAATTCTCTGGAGGGATTTTCATGACTTTTTCAAACATATTTTTATCTTTGTTAAAACGTATAATTCAAAATAAACACTTTTATTTATTTATTTACTTATTTTTGTAATTTTATTAGAAACATTTAAAAAAAAATAAAAATTATATTTGATTTAGTTAGAATAATTTAGAAAGGGAAAAATAATCTCATCAGAGTTAGTGGGGATTTTTATCGACAATCACTTTGCATTTCAATTATCACTTTGTCCGCTGAAAGATACAGCTTTGTTTAAAGCCACATCAGCTTCTATATCTCAGACAGTAAAGTGTTCTTCCAATGTCAATAGATCTCGGGCTCAAACCACAGGACGGCTAGGAACAAACTGAGTAAAAATTAAATGATACAACAATTCTAATTTACGTCAAAAATTCTAAATCTTTGAGATCAGTGAAAGGTTTAGCATAGCTGCCAGTTCTTCCGATTTTTTGGCCCAGAAAAATTTAATAGAAATTTTTGGCTTATTTAAACGGTATTTTATAGGGATTTGAAATGGTAAAATTTTCTATCAGATTTTTCCGGGCTAAAAAAGTGAAAGATGTTGGCAGCTATGGGTTTAGTGATTTACTAATTTTGGAAACTAATATAAATTATTATCATTTAAAATAAATTTAATAGAGTCTTGTGTATTTTTAACGATGCTAATTTACAGAGACTATTATAAATTTACCGAATAACTTCTTTGATGTTTAACAGAATCTCTGTAATTTTTCATAAGATTTAAGATAAAAAATTACCCAAGATAAAAAATTACCCGTAGATTCTCTATAATTTCACAGAATTTTTTTAAAACTGTGTTTGACTTTACCTTTTTATTTCTTTTTAATTTCGTTCTTCAAATTTTTATACATTTAGTGTCTATGATGTATATGTGTATAATTTTCTTTTGTGACTGCTCTGTTATGGACATTTTTATTGTTGCACTATTGCGTGTTTAACTTGAAGATGCAATAAAATCTCATTTGTTACTAGCCTCCTTAACTCAGATTTGTTTAATTTTTCAACATATTAAATTCAATGGATTAATTTAAAAAAATAGAGCATCAACAAATTAAAAATAAAGTCAAACGCAACTCCATATTAAAAATATTTGAGTCACTTGCAAGAATTTAAACTAACTTAAGAAAAAACAAGCAATAAGTGGACTAACTGTTTTTACAAATAAAGTTGCATGTCAAGTGCGTTATTGTAGAATGTAGTTGAACGTATATTCTAAGGATCTAAGAGTTACAAAATAAAGTTAAAAAGCAGAATATAAATTTATCAAATACATGTAACAACTTTATATGTAAGTTATATATGGGTTTATTTCTTGTAGATCAATTTACGTTTTATATATAAAAATAATAATAATAATTTAAAAATTTTGCATCAAACTAATACATCACTAGTATTTAATATAATCAAAAAACTTGGAGTAGGACTTTTCTTAATGAGATAAAACTGCATGAAAATTTTTTAAAACTACAATTAATGCGAAAAATATCAGACTACAATATAATTAATTATACAATTATTGCAATTATACAATTCATATATATATATATAAGTACATATATACATATATATATATATTTACAAAAAACTACGATTACTATTCTTAAATGTATTGAATTGTAATAGAATGCTCAATGAGAAATTATTTAAAAGCGTTTATAAATATTTGACTTTGTGCCTCAAAAGTACCAAACATTTAGAAAAATACAAAACTAATTCACGAGTCGCAAGAAATGGGAAATGGAGGGGGGAGAGACTCGGCAGAATTTGTTTTTTATTTAATTCAATCGGTGGACTTTTCCGAAATCTATTTATTTTTCATTTAGTATTGACTGCAATTCTGAAACGTTATTCGTATTGGAAGTATTGTCGATGAAATCTACACCTTTTCTTTCCTGCTTTAACACTTCTAGTGCTGTGAAAGTAGATTTACAGAAATAGGAAAGTGATTAATGTGGCAGGTATTTTCAATTTTTTATATTTCACTGTACAACAGAAAAAAAAGTAAAATTTTGTATGTCTATTTAAATTCCCAATTAACAAATATAAAAAATTAATCTACAATAAAATCAAGCAGTATCATTTTATTACAGTAATTTCGCGTAGATAACCAGCGGGTAATCTATAAAAAACTTCGAATTTGTATCTCTTGCGGGTTATTATCTGGTACGGGGTATCTATAGAGCATATGAAAAAAATTAACACACGAGCCTTTTTATTATTATTATTATTATTATTATTTGGTATTTTAGCTTCTCTTACCGTCTGTGGAAATAAGTCAAGTACAAGTCATACGTCAATGTAAGCACGTTAACTACGGATACCAGATTGTACGTTTCCCCCGTAAGTTGTACTTTTTTATTAATTTTTAGACTTATCATACGGTGTATATTTAAATGTGTCCCGTACGATGATTTCACCTGTTTTTCTAGATAATTTCAAGATTTTTATTTACTTTTTTGTCTGCTTTAAAATTTTATACATTCTATCGAAAAAACAGTTATACACATGCATATCAAATAAGAAAACGGCTTGCTGGCCATCAGAATGACAAAAATCTTGTCAAAGGGATGTAATCTGCGCATTCCTAAATACTTGGGTAGCATCAGTGGCGCCAGTTTATATGGCCCATGGGGCCCAAGCACACCCGAAATTATTGAATCATAGCCTATCCAATTTTCATTGTTCTAGTTATTTATTTCATTATTCATTTTTCTTCTTAGAAAAAAAATTATTTTGCCAGTGACCACGTGTTTTAATTCTCCGACTAGTACTCATAAATCCCAAATGACTAAAATGTTTTGCTTCCATGTTTATCTTTCTTCTAACTCAATTTATAGTCAAGTTCATGATATCATGATATTACAAAAAATATAAGTGTCTTTTTAAGGAAAAACGCATGAGAATTTAATTTAATAAAATCTCAACTTTATTAAAACATGATAGCTAGACTTAATCATTATAATCTTTAACCAATCTGTCGACACTTTAAAGAAAAACAAACTGGTCGCACCATTCTACAAAAATATTTTTGAGCCAACCCAATATTTTTCAAAAGTTGGCGCCATTGGGCAGCATTAGTTCATCTGAACTTTACATTATCATAGACTATATATATATACGAATATTTTTTTAAAATTTACTATATCTGTATTTCAATTTTTAATATTTTGTTTTATTTGATATCTCTCTTTATTCTTAAATGCAAACTTTTTTTTTTATGTCCATTGCTAAAGATTTCATGATCATCATTGAATTGCAGGATGTTTCAATTTATTTTTATTCTTACAGTTCAATTAATTTTTCAAATGGGATACATAACTGCAAAACTAGTTAAACAGTATTAATAGAATAATGTAATACAAATGCAGTTGAAAATTAATAACTAAATTGATTCATTAATAACCTCTTCTTAAGGTAATTAAAAGAGATATATTTAAAAGGTATATACCGTATTTACTCCTGTATACCGCGCACACCTACTTTACAAGAAAAAAATGGCGGTTTTTTATGATCTCCGATATAACGCGCATCATACAGGCCCTTATTCCCGCATGGGCAAATCGGGACTTTGCCCATGGGCCCGGACATTAAGGGGCCCCAAAATCCATATTAAATTATAAAATATTTACTTTCTTTTTCCAATTCCACCTCTTCTATATGATGAAGTTAATAAATTCATCTTAAAGCAAAATAACAAGTTGTACTAAGTTACATAAAGAACTTATTTATAAATATTTTGTTCTATATTAAGAACTTTTATTAATTAAGGTATTTTATTTAGAATTGACGGAACTAAGAATTTTTTTCTATTTATATCCAAGATGAGAAAATATGTTATGCATTGCACATACACATATGAATGACCATGAGTTCTATTTGAATTGCGTTGCATTGATTAGGAAGGGGCCCCCTAATTTATCTTTGCCCTGGGCCCCAATTAGTCATAATCGGGCCTTGGCATCATATATTTAACATGCAAGTAAATGAATAACTAAATGAATTTTAGTAAAGAAAGTCGAAACAAACATTACATTGGGCCAGAAGACAAGGTGAAAATGCATTTTTAGACTTTGTGTAGGGAGTGAATGACGAGGGTGGGGGATGGCAGTGTGTTTGACGGCAATGATGATTGTTAATTACGTTTAAATAATGTTACTAATTCTGTTGTATAAAAAAAGGGCAAGGAGTGAAATAAAGTTGCCGTAATACTTCAAATAAGTAAGATATTCCGAGTGATTATGTCTTCTTTGAATACATTTCTTGATTATATTGTGTGTCTAGATTATATTTCTTGATTATACTGAGTAATTACATCCAGCAGTAAAAAAAAATATTCGCACACCTAGGCGTTTTGCCCAAATTTTTTTGTAAAAAAGTGCGCGTTATACACGAGTAAATACGGTATTGTTATAAAAAGAGGTAAATATTGAGTGATGTTCCTGATCATGTGGCTTTAGAAGTGCGGGGTGTTTTCCGGTGCAGGGTATATTTTTGCAATTCTTTTTTTAGAATAAATGTTTTATACTGTGGGTTATCTTTCGCCATTGGTTATTTGCACAAAATTACGGCAGGGATGTAATGGAAGGTATACGGGGGTATACGTTGTATACATTCTGGATTTTTTTAAGGAACACCGTATAACCTCTGTTTCACAAGAAATCTGTAGTATACACACTCTTGGGTATACCCTTTGCCTTGAGCGTATACCCTCTGCTTAGAGCGTATAGCATCTGCTATTTTTACGACTACACCTCTGAATTAGGTACATGATAATTTGCGGCAGAAATAGCGGAATTGTGTTTATTTATTTATTTTTATATTTTCCAAAATTTGATAATTACTAAAGCGTTTTTTGCATATCGCCTCAATCATTTCTAATTTATAGCATTATATAAAAATATTGTCATAATAGCTGCTATATATATATATATACATAAAGTTGAAATATATATTTTGTTTAATTAGCTGAAAACAATAAAGTCTTTTCAAAGATAGGGGAAACAAACAAACAAGCATGCAAAAAACAATCCGTTATCCTATCACTAAACAATATTTGATATGTAATTTCCCGGCATCTATTCTCACGAATTATTTTAACATCACTGAACAACACAGGAAATATTGTTTGGCTTCGGCTGTATCGTAAACGAAGTCAATAGTGTGTGTCGACAATGACATCGTTACGGCACTACCGGATGATTACCCACTTTTACGCTGTACGCATACACAAAATATGACGTCACAAAAGAAAGGAGTGGCAGAGCAAGCACATGTGGGCCTTGATAAAACAAACGGAAGTAAAAAAAATTCGGAACTTTAACCTAGAACAATGAGAAAAAGGAGTTGCCAACATTTAAATTCAAAACTTCTTTTGTCAATCATGCTTCACGTAATTCTAATCAGATTATCGGTTTGCAGTGATGAAAATAGTTTTAAAATGTAATCTATACAATCTGTAAAATATGTTTTTCTTCATCAATAAATAACGAAATGAAACGTAAATGAAATGCAGTGTTAAAAGATACCACAAACTATGTGCTTAAAATACTGAAATAATCAGTATAAAAAACCTTCAGTAAGTATAAAAATTTTTAGCAATCAACCCCTGGCATGTGGTAATGTAAAAATGTCATTTTTAATAAATTTCAAAACTTCATTTGAATGCAGGTTTCTTACAGGCTTTTTTGCAACATTAGCGATTTGGCGAAAAAGAGATAAAAACAGTAGCCAAATGAAGAAAAAATGTTACCAAAATAGATTTGGTGTGTGAAACACTGAATACTTTTTTTTTTCAATGTGTTCTAAAATATTAATTTTCTCTCATTGCTTAGAAAATAGAAATTCTACTATACGCTTCAAAAACTATTAAAAGTAAATACATTCTAAATGTCTAAATGTTTCAAACATTCTTTTAGCGGTAAATTGATAGTAGATTTTGACTATAACAAATAGAAAAAAATGGTGATTGGGCAATAATACTTTGCAGCACGGTAAAAGGCAAAATCAACGCCGTATTTCAGCAAAACTTTTCTCTATTTGGCGATTTATGCGGGTAATTTTTGTTGTAATTTTACCGGCGCATTAGATAGTAAAAAACTGACAACAGAGAAATACTTATAGTTATAATCCTTTCTTTGCCTTTGGCTGTTGTTAAACTGAATTTTGTTGAATCAGTATCTCTATAAACAATAATGTAAATTGCACGGTGCAATAGAAAATGAAAAGCAACATCAATCGTATAGAAACATGGATAGCATCTCAACTGTAACCACACACACAAAAAAGAGCAAAAACTGAGCACCCGCAATTTGGCGACAATGATTTTTCATTTACTCATGACTTTTCATTACTTCATGAAGCATTATTTCACGATTTGGCTTAATGACAAGCGGCAGTGAGAACCCTCTTTGAATGCATGGGAAAATGTCACAAAATATGAAAATTGCAATCCGTACAATAAAATTCCTATTAAATATTACATAATGGAATTTATTTTTTTACATTCTAATAAAAAGTATTCTTAAAAGTATTTTCAAGCGACATTAGATTTCTAATAATACAAATCAGGCAATTAAAAGACTTAAAATTTCAGATTGTCATTTTCCTGGGATGTCACACTGTTATATGGGCAAAATCTGAAAAAACTGAAACCTTTATTCTCCAATATAAGATAAATTTACATCTTGAAATTTTAAAATACATTTTTTATTACTATTTTTCTCATTATTACACCTTATATAGATTTCAATTTTTTTTTTCTATGAAAGTAGAAAAAATTGTGAATTAAAAGTTAAATCATGCATGATTTAACTTTTACTGCACGATTTTTCTACTTTCATGAAAACAAAATATATTTGAAATCTATATAAGGAAGTTAAATCATGCTTGATTTAACTTTTATTACACGATTCTTCTTTTATGAAAAAAAAAAATATTTGAAATCTATATAAGGTTTAATAAGGAGAAAAATAGTAAAAAAAAAATTACATTTCAAATGCAACAATACTCGCATTATGTCTGGTTGTGGAAGGCAGAATCTGGTTATTGCAGAGGTTAACTTCTACCAGTATTTCTATATAGTATCATCACCGTAATATAAATAAAGAATTCTTGTGATACATTTGGCGAACATTTATTATTTGGAAATGCTGATGGAAATTTGCTCCTGTGTAATCGCTTGATAACCTTGCAAGTTCAATATATTTCATTGTTGTAGACATAAGGTTTCTACAATTCATAAATTCCATGAAAAAATAATTTGAAATGTAACTTAAAGCAGAAATTTAGTATAGAATATTTTTTTTAAATGCATGTGGGAGATTAAGGTGTGAACAAAGGAGTCGTGTAAAAGATTTTGTAGAGGAAGAAGTCAGAAACCTTTTAAGAATAATTAATATATATATATATATGCAAACATTATTTAATTAACCCTTTATCTACCGACGGTACTTATAAGTACCATTAACATAACTTATTATAAAACTATTTTAATATGTCAGTTAGTTGTAATACTGTTGATAATGATTTACAGATACATTGCTTTATCTTGTTCCAAAAGCATTATTGTTTACACAAAACAAAAATATATTTTAAAGGATGATTTCTTTTGCCTTTGCATCTTTTCAGCTTTCTTGGCGCTGAGGGAAGGGGATGGGGATTTTTCAATGCGGAAATATATCTATATTTATGTTGTAAGAATATCATATTTGTACATTTTATAATTCTACATAATACTAAGAAAATAATTAAAAATAAAAGATTTAAGTAGGATTATAAAAATTGCACAAAATCCCTGTAAATTCAAATTTAATTAATCCTTCTAAATCATCCAATCCTTCAAATATTTATTAAATGATTATTTAAATCTTTTAATTTAGTTTAAACAACTTACTTACAATGCTTTAGAATGCAAAATTTTCATGAATTCATAATGCGGTAGATAAAGGGTTAAAAGAAGGCGTTTTTTAAAAATAATCTTTATCGTTATAAAAATTTAGTGACATATGAAAAGACACGCCAAGAAAACCTCCAAAAACACCATAGCGCTCTCGGTCGGTAGCCCTGCTTCAGTATGTCTTGCAGTATGCAGTATGTCTTGTCCTATGCAGTATGTCTTGTGACACGAACAACCTGGTTAGAATAGAATCCTCTGGGTTTTTTTTTTAAATATCAAACAGATACAAACGTCTTTCTTAGGCGATTGATACATGTTCAATTTTCTTATAATTAGCTTTTGTGGCAATATTAGTAATACGGGGTGTAAATTTTACTTTTTTCCAGATCTGTGTAAACTTTAGAGGAAACATTGATATATATATATATATATATATATATTGATATACAGGGTGGTCATAAAAAATCTTTGCCGGTATATTGAGCTCTAGCGGCCAGTCCGTTCAACGGATCGAGGTGAAATTTCAGATACAGCTATTCAGACTTATGAACTCGAGATTCTCTGAACGGCAACGAAATGGCGCTCACTGTTAGGGTTACGGTTATAGTTACAGAAACTCGAAATTTTCCAATGGCAACACCCATTTTTTTATTGCAAAATGCTCAGCTCATGCGAAAACCCTAAACAGCGTTGGAACCGCACGTCTATAGCAAGAAACGGACACGTTATGCACGTACAAAAAACTATTCTGCGAATCCCTCCCCCCCATATAAAAAAAACACGATTGGGGCGCAAGGAGTAAATTTGTATATGAAACAGAGTCAATACACTAATTTCTGATTACAACACAGATCGGAGAAAACTTTTATTTTGATTACACATTTTCTACATGGGTGCGATCACAGGCAATTACACATTGCATGGTGGCGACTGTGGACAAAACAGCCGAACGTTACATCTCATGAGGGATGTTTGCAATCTCACGTTTGATAGAATCTTTCAAACCCGGCAAAGTTTGCGGATTGCACATGTACACTCTAGATTTTAGTTATTCTCAGAACCTGAAATCCATAGGAGTAACGTCGGGGGATCGCGGAGGCCATTGATGTTACCAGTTAAGGTGAAATGTGCCTCGTCCATTCATGATATGCGAAAAGGTCGATCGCTATCTCCATGATATTGGATAAGAAATTCATTAACAAATTCTGTATGTTGTTGATGATCTCTCACTTCCAACATCTGGGTGCCCTGGTACCGATAGAGAAACATGCGTATTACAGAGTGCAGTAACTTTAAGACCATTGAATTTGGTATATCAAATACACGAGATGCACCTTTTGTAGTTTGCATGCGTCCTCTGGTCACTATGTGATGCACTTCCATAACAGTATCCTCAGGAACAGTTTGTCGTCCGGATCACAGACTATCACAGGTGGAGCCAATTTCTTCGAATTTCATTACTAAATCACGAAGAGCTTGTGAAATGCATAGGCCACGTATTTGGTGATGGTTTCGACGGTAAATGCGCCAGGTTTTCGCAGTATTCATCTCATTTTGATAATAGTTTTACCAACTCACCACAAACGAAGTCATTTTTTTGGCATCTGTGAGCTCCGACTGAAGAACTAACATTCCCACCCTACTTTTTATCCGTTTTCTAAACTGACTATCTGGCAAACGACGTTCCGTGATTGGTATTTTGTCTCTGTCAAATTCAAATTTTCTTTGTGCGCCTTGGTCGTGTTTTTTTGGTGCCGTTCGTAGAGCTGATTTTGTGCGAGCATAACACGCCCGTTTATTGTAATAACCATACCGTTCCAATGCTCTTTAGGGTTTTCGCATGCGCCGAGCATTTTGAGCTTAAAAAAAATGGGTGTTGCCATTGGAAAATTTCGAGTTTCTGTAACTGTAACCGTAACCGTGAGCGCCATTTTGTTGCCGTTCACAGAATCTAGAGCTCATACATACATCTGAATAGCTATATCTGAAATTTCACCTCGATCAGTTGAACGGACTGGCCGCTAGAGCTCCATATATCGGCAAAGTTTTTTTTATGACCACCCTGTACATAAAACCATTAGTTGTATTACAATGTATAAATCATTGAATTTAATAACTTATACCGCATTGAACATGGAGGAAAAAATAAATAATTAAAATGAATACAAATGGAATATGTATGTGTATATTTGTGTATGTGTATGCGTCTGTGTTTAACAGGTTTAAAACATAATCAGATATTGTAAAATTATTAATGTAATTGTCCTTTACATTTAGAAAAATGATAAGTCAAAACATTCACGCGAATTAAAAATAGCCGTTACGAGGAAAATATAATCACAATCCACAAACTAAGTTAGCAGTGGAGCAATTTTGACAACACCCCAGTTTTCTCTCTTTTATTCTATTTTTGAAGATGAAGGTCACCAAAACATAAATAAATAAACAAAAAATTAATAATAATAATAAAAAAGCTACACGTGATTCTTTCAAGGATAGAATAAATTTCTCTGCCGCTGGCTGAGATACTTTCATATTCATTTTTATGTTTCAATGTTTTAATTCAGAAAATAGAAGGATAAAAAAACAAAAATAGGAAGCCTATTTCCAATAAGGTAAACTTGGGTAAATAGATCATAGACTATTTTATAAAAAAAAAAAAAAAAACTGTTGATGACTTTTAAGCTTTACCTTTTGTCCACATTCCACCTTCATCTCTACTTTTTAAAACAACATATGTCATAACTTTCTCTTTGTTGCAGGACCGTAGCTTGAAATGAACAATAGTGGGGGGGGGGGGGGGGCTCATAATTTTTTTTCTCTCTCTGACGCAGAAGGATAAATTAATGCATATTCACATTTTATGTACTATGTTTCTTATTAAACTGATGTAATAACTTCATTTTATGCTAAGAAAACTATATGGTGATGAAAATTCTGAGTGTATAACTGATGCAAAATTAAGCATCATGTTAGCTTCATATGTACAAATAGGACGAGAAAAGATTAAAACACTTGTTTTAGGAACAATTTATCAATTCTGTAAAACTACGAAAGAGTCTCAATACTAAATTAGATTTTTGGACAGAATTTCATTTGAATTTTGAATGAATTTGAAACAAAAATTCATTTAGTGACCTTGGAATCTTTTCCAGGGGGGGGGGGGGCTAAGCCGCCCATAGCGCCCCTTAGCTACGGCCATGGATAATATATGTCAACAACCTATACTCTGTTTTTGTTGTGATAGATTACCGAAAACGCGGGTTTTGAGCGCGGCGAACGAATGTAGAAATTCCGTAACGAGAAAACCTAACACTCGTCTAACGTCGTTTCAGTTCGGCAGACTTCGGCATGGTATCCTTCGGTAGACTTCGGCAGACATTGACGCCATACTTTTCAGATATTTAGAGGATATCAAGTCTCAAACTTATATTTTTTATTTCAGTTACTATAAATCTATAGTTTCAATAATAAAAATTCCTGATAGAATGTGTATAGAAAAGAATCGTCTTAAAATAAACTAAGGTAGGATAATGTAGCTTTTGGTGATTGGAGACCCGCCCAATGGTGAGAATAGAAAAATTTAAAATGCTTATAACTCGCGATCTAATTTTCGTAGCGAGCCAAATTTTGTTTGTTAAATTTATTATGAGACAGTGTTAATTTTTGGTGACAGGAGATCCCCCACGGTGAGGGTCGAAAAATTTAAAATGCTTATAACTCGCGATCTAATTTTCGTAGCGTGGCCAAATTTTGTTTGGTAATTTATTATGAGTCAGTGTTAATTTTTGGTGACAGGTGACCCCCCACGTTGAGGGTCGAAAAATTTAAAATGCTTATAACTCGCAATCCAATTTTCGTAGCGCAGCCAAATTTTGTTTGGTGATTTATTATGAAACAGTGTTAATTTTTGGTGACAGGAGACCTCTCACGGTGAGGGTCGAAAAATTTAAAATGCTTATAACTCGCGATCTACTTTTCGTATCGCGGCCAAATTTTGTTTGGTAATTTATTATGAGGCAGTGTTAATTTTTGGTGACAGGAGATCCCCCATGGGGAGGGTCGAAAAATTTAAAATGCTTATAACTCGCGATCTAATTTTCGTAGTGCGGCCAAATTTTGTTTGGTAATTTATTATGAGACAGTGTTATTTTTGGTGTCAGGAGACCCCCCCGCCCCCACGGTGAGGGTCGAAAAATTTAAAATGCTTATAACTCGCGATCTAATTTTCGTAGAGCGGCCAAATTTTGTTTGGTAATTTATTATGAGACAGTGTTAATTTTTGGTGACAAGAGACCCCCCACGGTGAGGGTCGAAAAATTTAAAATGCTTATAACTCGCGATCTAACTTTCGTAGCGCAGCCATATTTTGTTTGGTAATTTATTATGAGACAGTTTTAATTTTTGGCGACAGGAGACTCCCCCCACGGTGAGGGTCGAAAAATTTAAAATGGTTATAACTCGCAATCTAATTTTCGTATCGCGGCCAAATTTTGTTTGGTAATTTATTATGAGAGAGTGTTAATTTTTGATGACAGGAGACCCCCCCCCCCCCCTCGGTGAGGGTTGAAAAATTTAAAATGTTTATAACTCGCGATCAATTTTCGTAGCGCGACCAAATTTTGTTTGGTAATTTATTATGAGACAGTGTTAATTTTTGGTGACAGGAGATCCCCCATGGTGAGTGTCGAAAAATTTAAAATGCTTATAACTCGAGATCTAATTTTCGTAGTGCGGCCAAATTTTGTTTGGTAATTTATTATGAGACTGTCAATTTTTGGTGACAGGAGACCCCACGGTGAGGTTCGGAAAATTTAAAATTCTTATAACTCGCGATCTATTTTTCGTAGCCCGGCCAAATTTTGTTTGGTAATTTATTAATGTATTGCATAGCTTTTACCGCGGGCTTTGAGCGCGGCGAAAGTATCTAGAAATTCCGTAACGAGAAAAAAACCTAACACTCCGGCTAACGTCGCTTCAGTTTGGCAGACTTTGGTACGGTATCCTTCGGTAGACTTCGGCAGACATTGACGCGGTATTTTTCAGCTATTTTGAGAATATCAAGTCTCAAACTTATCTTTTTTATTTCAGCTACCATAAACGTATAGTTTCAATGATAAAAATTTCTGATTAATCTACATGTATTGTAAGATAATAAAAATATTTTAAACGATATTAACTTCTCATTTGTTCAATAAAAGAAAAAAAAATTGTTATCGGTCATCACGCTCAAAAAGTGTAACTTGAATAAATATCAAAAAAAAAAAAAAAAAAAAAAAAAAAAAAAAAACTGCATAAATAAAAAATAAATAAATAATTATAATTGCAAAAGTTAATAAAAAATGCTATGCAATAGCTTTACCGCGGCAGTCCCCGAGTGCCACACGTATTTTTTTTTTTTTTTTTTTTTTTTTTTTACAAACAAACTCAATTTGGTTGAACTTCCTCGACTTTTTATTGAAATACTTTTAGTACTTTTATCGAACAATCACTTAAAAAAAATTAGATATATAAATGCATTATTAATACTAGGTATAGATACATATTTACTTCATGTTTTAAATTCAAGGACGGTTTTTTAGTTCATCCATAATTTTTCAAGAATTTGATAACTGAGATATACATCAGGGATAACCGGATCAAGTGGGATCCAATGTCCCCAACAATTATAAATATACATACACACACACATATATATTTAAGTTTCTCTTATTCCGGGAAATTAAATTCTCCATTGTCAGTAGTAGGAAAAGGAGAGTTTAAGCTCAGGAGCAGGTGGCACTGTGGCACCGTGCCTCCTGCTCCTCCGGCTGTCCCGCCTGCTCCTCCGGCTGCCCCGCCTGGCCCCTCCTGTGGTGCCTCCTGCGCCCACCGTGCCACCACCGTCCCTCCTACCCCCCACTATGCATCCCCCTCCACGAACGCCCCCTAGTGGAAAAAAAGGAACATTCTATTATAACATGAGAGGTGATTAACCTTCCCTAATTAAAAATATTATCAATCACATCTCAACATTGAATCATACTATAAGATGAAGATTAAATTTATATTTGAATTTTGAATAACCGTAATTTTAATGAGTATTATTAATTAAGCGAAACAATTAAAATCTCAGTTTTTAGCCATTTTATTTAGATTTCTTCAACTACAAGATGAGATTATCAATTTAACTCAAGAAAGTTAAACATATATTTGAATTTTGCTTCATAGACATCTTAATGAGTAGTATTAATTAAGTAAAAACAATAGAAAATATCCACTTTTATAGAAAAGACTGATTTCTTACGATTTTTATCAACTATATGATCAATGTAACGACTTAAAAGTTGAAAGTTAAACATGTATCCTAGTTTTTCAACAGCTATAGCCTTAATGAGTATCGTTAATTAAGTAAAAAAACAATGGAAAATATCAAGTTTTATAGAAAAAGACTTATTTCTTACGATTTTTTCAACTCAAACTTCAGAATATCAATTTGATAGAAAGAAATTTAAGCATGCATTCGAGTTTTGGACAACCATTTCCTTCACGAACATTATTAATTAAGCAAAACAACAGAAAATATTAAATTTTTAACTGATTTCTTCATATTTATTGATTTATTTATTTATTTTTTAATATAAAATCAGAATACACAACTTAAAATAGAAATTTAAACATATTTTTTAGTTTTTGAACAGTCGTTACCTCAAAGAATTTCGATAATTGAACAATTAACAAAGGAAACTAATGATTTTTTAACGAAAAAAGACGAATTAAACGAATTTGGTTAACTTTTACTCTAATTGGAAATTTCATCGTACTTTATATATACCAACTAAGTAGAATTTTAATACATAAACGAATAATTTAAAGAAATCCCCAACACACAAATGTGAACCTGCAGAGCATTTCTTATTACGTCATATCTAAACTAAAACTTTTTTCCGCAACCCCTCCATGCATGTATTCCAGGTAGGGGAACATAACAAAGAATTTTGACGTCACAACTTACAAAAGGATACAACAAAATGTTTACGTTCAAGAAAAAGTATCACAGAGAGAGAAAAAAAGAAGAGATTTAAGCTATTTATCCATTCTAGTTTTATAACAGTTACCACAACATCTCCAAATTAAAATTTGGAAGTCATAATGAGTGTAATTAATTAAGCAAAATAATAGAAATATTAGTTTTTCAGAGGGGAAAAGACGAATTTAAACAAATTTTATTAGTTTTACACTAGTTTAATAATAATTTTAAGAGGAAAAAGACGAATTTAAACTTTTTTTTTTTTTTTTTAAGTTTTACACTATTTTTTCTCATCTCCAACACGGATATATCAATTTTAACAGAAGAATTAAACGTATATTTTAGTTTTTAACAACAAAATCTTAACAAGTATCATTAATTAAACAAAAATAAATATCAGTTTTAAAGAAAAGACGAATTTGAATAATTTTACACTAGTATTTTCAAAAGCAACATGGAAATATCAATACTTATTCACATATTTCACTTATTCACTGTATTCAATACTATATTTTATAAATTTGGATACACTTTAAGAATTTCCTAATCTATAATTATATATTAGCTGTATATTTATTGTTACCCATGTTTTCAACATTAGTTCATAATCGTGATTTTTTATTTTAAATACCATATATTCAGGTTTAGATTATTTTCACTTGAAATCATACAGAATTTTTTAACAGAGTTTATTTTTGAAATCATTGAAGCAACTGTATTTAATATTTTTAACACCAATTTTCTAAGATTTTCTAACATTTTCCGATTATACATTCTTCAGAAGTACATTTCTAAATGTTAGAACCACTTTACATATCGAAAAGATATCATTGAAGCAACTGTATTTAATATTTTTAATACCAATTTTCTAGGATTTTTTAACATTTTCCGGTTATACATTCCTCAAAAGTTATTATTACGTATTCTAAACAATAGAAAATATTAATTTTAAGAATAAAAAGACGAATTTAAACAAATTTTATTAGTTTTACACTATTTTTTCTCACCTCCAACACGGATATATCAATTTTAACAGAAGAATTAAACGTATATTTTAGTTTTTAACAACAAAAATGTAATAAGTATCATTAATTAAACAAAAATAAATATCAATTTTCAAGAAAAGACAATTTTTTACACAAAATTTCAACTTTGAAATACATTTGTTACATATATTGTTACAGTATATTACTAAACTTAAACTTTTAAAAAAGTTTGAATGTCTTTACAAAGGGTTCATACTTATATTTTTCACGTCTTGACTGCATTCGAAATCTTACAACAAAAGTATACTTTTATTATTATTATTATTATTATTCTAGAAAACCTAAACAATCGTTTCTTGCTGCTTTAGACACTTGACATATTAAAACTACTCTACCCATATAATTAATCAAATTAGGACATGATTCATCTTACACTTCAAAATTTCTGAATTTTTACAATACTTATTTTCATCAAACTTTATTCTTGATCCTATATATTTTAATAGCACAGAATTTTAACATCTGTTTTTATCTACTTATCAAAAAATTATTAAAACACCCAACAACATTTTCCAAATATGAATATTATCTTTACAATTTAATAATGCAAAACATACACGAATACAAAGTTTAATTTTTACAAACATTTCATATTTCAAATCAAACTATTCGAAATTTTCACAACATAAGAGCAAACATTAGACGAACTTTTTAACATTAATATTGCTTACATCTTTTCATCGTAACTTTTAACTATGATAATTATCCATTTTTAGGTTGATTGTCGAAAAACTAACTGAAATTACATAAACTTAATGTAAAAAACCATGTTCTCACACAATTTCTTGAAATTCAACAAAGAATTGACTATTACTCCAATACTTATCTACTTCAATCTCGACTCTTGATAGTATATAGATATTGCATCATTACATACTTACAACTCTTTTCAAACGTTTATCAGAAAATCAAGTCAATCAAAGTCTAGTAGTTATCACACCTGTTCCTCAGAAATATTACTATCATATGAAACAGTAAAGAAAATTAATAGATATTTAATATTTAATAACTTCATACGTGAAATTACTGCCGAATAAGAATACTAATAATCAATAAAATCAACTGTTGGACAAAAAAATAGTACAGATTACCGAAAATTCAAATCATTTTTTCTACAAAAATTACAAAAATTAACAAATGAATGACAAGTTAGAGAAATAACTAAAAAAAATAATGAACATATTTACAAATTTATTAAAATCACACCTTTTTCTGGATTACAAACCACAATTTCTTGAAAAATTTAACACCGAATTTGTAAGATTTTAATCCTAGTATTACATACACTCAATAAATATTCACAATTAACAAAAAATAATTTTTTAGTCTCATCAATAAGCAGAAATTCTATATTAAAAGAATATTTTCATAGTAGTACTTATAAAAATGAGAGTTTACGAATTGATTTTCATAATTTTATCACATTTAAACTTAATATTTTACATAAAACATTATTTAATCAAATTTTATGCTTTCTAATTCAGTAAAATTCAATACCTTTTTAGTTTTTAAACCAATACCACAATATTTATTTACATCAAACTTGATTCTTCACCTTTTATATTTCCACATTACACACGTGAGATAAATACTAACTTGGATCAGGAGTTGAAGTCAATTGATTCCATTCGATTTTCATCATGTACGCATTGCTCCTACACGAAATTTCTTACTGCTATAATCATCTAATGTATTAAAACTAATCTACTCATATTTTTAATCAATTCATCAGATGTTTCATCTCGCACTTCTGAATTATCGTGCATCAAGTTGCTTAAAATATAAATACTATCTTTATAGTTTTAATGATATATAGTATACATGGTTTATCTTGAGTTAGCACTTCCATAGTATTAATCAAATTATATGTTTCATCATGCACTTGATCTTAATGTTTTCATCTTGCATCTAAATTATCGTCCATCGAGTTTTTTAAATAATAATATATTTATAGTTTTTGATTATACATAGCATGTACAAATACAATCTTTAATTTTAACATTTCATATTTCAAATAACCTATTTCCGAAACCAAGCTATATGAATTTTACCACAATGCTTATTATCATAGAATAATTTGTGTTTCACACTTTTCTAAAAATTATCAGATATGTACCCCTCAGAGAAATTACTATCATATGAATAAATGAAGAAAATTTAATTTATATTAAATGTACACGAAATTGATTGTAATGTACATGTATTTAATAAAAATAAATAAATAAGCGATTATTTATACATTAAACCTTTACTAAATATATATTTCTTTCATTATACAGATGTTTCAACAAGATGAACCAAAACAGCAGCAAACTTCAGAAATTAATGACCCGAATGATTCATCCCTAGCACATGTAGCGTTAACGAATAACACATATGTGAGTACTTATATGAGAAACACTAGAATTCGTATATGAAACGTAATTATAGTAAATACAAAATGATTTGTCTTACTACCTACACTTTAACAAGTGCTTTTTACCTATATTATTGAAGAGAATCCTAACTGTGTCCATTTATTTCTACTATAGATGTGCTCTATTTGCTACAAACACTTCTTAAGTAAATGGAATTTAACAGAACATACAAAAATCTATACAGGTGAAAAACCTTACACTTGGAAAGATTACCATAAATGCTGTTTTCAAGGAGACGTGAATCAAAAATGCACACATCATCATATAAAGCATCATCAGATATATGTAAACTTAGCGAAGATATTCAAAAATTAGTCAGACTTTTGAAGAATTTAGAAATAAAGGAAGATATTTAGGCTATTTATCCATCATATTTTCACAACACTTACCACAATATCTCAAACTTAAAATTTGGAAGACATACACACTGCTGAAAAGTAATTTTGTGATTCTTCTAACCAGTATGAATGTATAGATGTTATTTTGCAGTGTATTCTTTAAATGCTCACATAAAATATTCTTTTATATGCATATATCGTTGTGTTTATTTTTCTAATACCTATTACATTAATGAAATACATAACATTTTAAGTGAAATAACACTCTCACAACTTAAAAAATGCATAAGAACATACAAAAAATAAACAGATGTATGAAAAAATATGCAAGTTTACAAAATATTTTCATTGTTTTCTAGAAATATTAACAAAAAATATTTACAATATGAAAAAATTGTAAAAGTGAAAAGAAAAAACATAAATGTAAAAACAAAAACCACAAAGTGAAAAACTCATAACAAAGTTTTTGAAAAAAATATTTACAACAAAATTTTTTTTTACAAAAACCAAAACTTCCAAAAATATTTTTTTCAAAAAAATGCAGTATGCAATGGCGAAACCATTGCATTTGCTATTAAAAACAACAAAATTTTTGAGACTTTTTTCATAACTTTTTTGAAATTTTTGCAACATTTTTTTGCAATTTTTTTACACTTTTTTTAACAAAAATTTTTCATTTTTTTAACGTTGTGATTTTCTTTTTTTTACTTTTGTAAAAACTTATTTTGAAAAAAAAAATTTTTGTAAAAAATGTTTTTGAAAAAAAATTTTTTTGAAAAAAATATTTTTGGAAGTTTTGGTTTTTGTAAAAAAAAATTTTGTTGTAAATATTTTTTTCAAAAACTTTGTTATGAGTTTTTCACTTTGTGGTTTTTGTTTTTACATTTATGTTTTTTCTTTTCACTTTTACAATTTTTTCATATTGTAAATATTTTTTGTTAATATTTCTAGAAAACAATGAAAATATTTTGTAAACTTGCATATTTTTTCATACATCTGTTTATTTTTTGTATGTTCTTATGCATTTTTTAAGTTGTGAGAGTGTTATTTCACTTAAAATGTTATGTATTTCATTAATGTAATAGGTATTAGAAAAATAAACACAACGATATATGCATATAAAAGAATATTTTATGTGAGCATTTAAAGAATACACTGCAAAATAACATCTATACATTCATACTGGTTAGAAGAATCACAAAATTACTTTTCAGCAGTGTGTATGTCTTCCAAATTTTAAGTTTGAGATATTGTGGTAAGTGTTGTGAAAATATGATGGATAAATAGCCTAAATATCTTCCTTTATTTCTAAATTCTTCAAAAGTCTGACTAATTTTTGAATATCTTCGCTAAGTTTACATATATCTGATGATGCTTTATATGATGATGTGTGCATTTTTGATTCACGTCTCCTTGAAAACAGCATTTATGGTAATCTTTCCAAGTGTAAGGTTTTTCACCTGTATAGATTTTTGTATGTTCTGTTAAATTCCATTTACTTAAGAAGTGTTTGTAGCAAATAGAGCACATCTATAGTAGAAATAAATGGACACAGTTAGGATTCTCTTCAATAATATAGGTAAAAAGCACTTGTTAAAGTGTAGGTAGTAAGACAAATCATTTTGTATTTACTATAATTACGTTTCATATACGAATTCTAGTGTTTCTCATATAAGTACTCACATATGTGTTATTCGTTAACGCTACATGTGCTAGGGATGAATCATTCGGGTCATTAATTTCTGAAGTTTGCTGCTGTTTTGGTTCATCTTGTTGAAACATCTGTATAATGAAAGAAATATATATTTAGTAAAGGTTTAATGTATAAATAATCGCTTATTTATTTATTTTTATTAAATACATGTACATTACAATCAATTTCGTGTACATTTAATATAAATTAAATTTTCTTCATTTATTCATATGATAGTAATTTCTCTGAGGGGTACATATCTGATAATTTTTAGAAAAGTGTGAAACACAAATTATTCTATGATAATAAGCATTGTGGTAAAATTCATATAGCTTGGTTTCGGAAATAGGTTATTTGAAATATGAAATGTTAAAATTAAAGATTGTATTTGTACATGCTATGTATAATCAAAAACTATAAATATATTATTATTTAAAAAACTCGATGGACGATAATTTAGATGCAAGATGAAAACATTAAGATCAAGTGCATGATGAAACATATAATTTGATTAATACTATGGAAGTGCTAACTCAAGATAAACCATGTATACTATATATCATTAAAACTATAAAGATAGTATTTATATTTTAAGCAACTTGATGCACGATAATTCAGAAGTGCGAGATGAAACATCTGATGAATTGATTAAAAATATGAGTAGATTAGTTTTAATACATTAGATGATTATAGCAGTAAGAAATTTCGTGTAGGAGCAATGCGTACATGATGAAAATCGAATGGAATCAATTGACTTCAACTCCTGATCCAAGTTAGTATTTATCTCACGTGTGTAATGTGGAAATATAAAAGGTGAAGAATCAAGTTTGATGTAAATAAATATTGTGGTATTGGTTTAAAAACTAAAAAGGTATTGAATTTTACTGAATTAGAAAGCATAAAATTTGATTAAATAATGTTTTATGTAAAATATTAAGTTTAAATGTGATAAAATTATGAAAATCAATTCGTAAACTCTCATTTTTATAAGTACTACTATGAAAATATTCTTTTAATATAGAATTTCTGCTTATTGATGAGACTAAAAAATTATTTTTTGTTAATTGTGAATATTTATTGAGTGTATGTAATACTAGGATTAAAATCTTACAAATTCGGTGTTAAATTTTTCAAGAAATTGTGGTTTGTAATCCAGAAAAAGGTGTGATTTTAATAAATTTGTAAATATGTTCATTATTTTTTTTAGTTATTTCTCTAACTTGTCATTCATTTGTTAATTTTTGTAATTTTTGTAGAAAAAATGATTTGAATTTTCGGTAATCTGTACTATTTTTTTGTCCAACAGTTGATTTTATTGATTATTAGTATTCTTATTCGGCAGTAATTTCACGTATGAAGTTATTAAATATTAAATATCTATTAATTTTCTTTACTGTTTCATATGATAGTAATATTTCTGAGGAACAGGTGTGATAACTACTAGACTTTGATTGACTTGATTTTCTGATAAACGTTTGAAAAGAGTTGTAAGTATGTAATGATGCAATATCTATATACTATCAAGAGTCGAGATTGAAGTAGATAAGTATTGGAGTAATAGTCAATTCTTTGTTGAATTTCAAGAAATTGTGTGAGAACATGGTTTTTTACATTAAGTTTATGTAATTTCAGTTAGTTTTTCGACAATCAACCTAAAAATGGATAATTATCATAGTTAAAAGTTACGATGAAAAGATGTAAGCAATATTAATGTTAAAAAGTTCGTCTAATGTTTGCTCTTATGTTGTGAAAATTTCGAATAGTTTGATTTGAAATATGAAATGTTTGTAAAAATTAAACTTTGTATTCGTGTATGTTTTGCATTATTAAATTGTAAAGATAATATTCATATTTGGAAAATGTTGTTGGGTGTTTTAATAATTTTTTGATAAGTAGATAAAAACAGATGTTAAAATTCTGTGCTATTAAAATATATAGGATCAAGAATAAAGTTTGATGAAAATAAGTATTGTAAAAATTCAGAAATTTTGAAGTGTAAGATGAATCATGTCCTAATTTGATTAATTATATGGGTAGAGTAGTTTTAATATGTCAAGTGTCTAAAGCAGCAAGAAACGATTGTTTAGGTTTTCTAGAATAATAATAATAATAATAATAAAAGTATACTTTTGTTGTAAGATTTCGAATGCAGTCAAGACGTGAAAAATATAAGTATGAACCCTTTGTAAAGACATTCAAACTTTTTTAAAAGTTTAAGTTTAGTAATATACTGTAACAATATATGTAACAAATGTATTTCAAAGTTGAAATTTTGTGTAAAAAATTGTCTTTTCTTGAAAATTGATATTTATTTTTGTTTAATTAATGATACTTATTACATTTTTGTTGTTAAAAACTAAAATATACGTTTAATTCTTCTGTTAAAATTGATATATCCGTGTTGGAGGTGAGAAAAAATAGTGTAAAACTAATAAAATTTGTTTAAATTCGTCTTTTTATTCTTAAAATTAATATTTTCTATTGTTTAGAATACGTAATAATAACTTTTGAGGAATGTATAACCGGAAAATGTTAAAAAATCCTAGAAAATTGGTATTAAAAATATTAAATACAGTTGCTTCAATGATATCTTTTCGATATGTAAAGTGGTTCTAACATTTAGAAATGTACTTCTGAAGAATGTATAATCGGAAAATGTTAGAAAATCTTAGAAAATTGGTGTTAAAAATATTAAATACAGTTGCTTCAATGATTTCAAAAATAAACTCTGTTAAAAAATTCTGTATGATTTCAAGTGAAAATAATCTAAACCTGAATATATGGTATTTAAAATAAAAAATCACGATTATGAACTAATGTTGAAAACATGGGTAACAATAAATATACAGCTAATATATAATTATAGATTAGGAAATTCTTAAAGTGTATCCAAATTTATAAAATATAGTATTGAATACAGTGAATAAGTGAAATATGTGAATAAGTATTGATATTTCCATGTTGCTTTTGAAAATACTAGTGTAAAATTATTCAAATTCGTCTTTTCTTTAAAACTGATATTTATTTTTGTTTAATTAATGATACTTGTTAAGATTTTGTTGTTAAAAACTAAAATATACGTTTAATTCTTCTGTTAAAATTGATATATCCGTGTTGGAGATGAGAAAAAATAGTGTAAAACTTAAAAAAAAAAAAAAAAAAAAAGTTTAAATTCGTCTTTTTCCTCTTAAAATTATTATTAAACTAGTGTAAAACTAATAAAATTTGTTTAAATTCGTCTTTTCCCCTCTGAAAAACTAATATTTCTATTATTTTGCTTAATTAATTACACTCATTATGACTTCCAAATTTTAATTTGGAGATGTTGTGGTAACTGTTATAAAACTAGAATGGATAAATAGCATAAATCTCTTCTTTTTTTCTCTCTCTGTGATACTTTTTCTTGAACGTAAACATTTTGTTGTATCCTTTTGTAAGTTGTGACGTCAAAATTCTTTGTTATGTTCCCCTACCTGGAATACATGCATGGAGGGGTTGCGGAAAAAAGTTTTAGTTTAGATATGACGTAATAAGAAATGCTCTGCAGGTTCACATTTGTGTGTTGGGGATTTCTTTAAATTATTCGTTTATGTATTAAAATTCTACTTAGTTGGTATATATAAAGTACGATGAAATTTCCAATTAGAGTAAAAGTTAACCAAATTCGTTTAATTCGTCTTTTTTCGTTAAAAAATCATTAGTTTCCTTTGTTAATTGTTCAATTATCGAAATTCTTTGAGGTAACGACTGTTCAAAAACTAAAAAATATGTTTAAATTTCTATTTTAAGTTGTGTATTCTGATTTTATATTAAAAAATAAATAAATAAATCAATAAATATGAAGAAATCAGTTAAAAATTTAATATTTTCTGTTGTTTTGCTTAATTAATAATGTTCGTGAAGGAAATGGTTGTCCAAAACTCGAATGCATGCTTAAATTTCTTTCTATCAAATTGATATTCTGAAGTTTGAGTTGAAAAAATCGTAAGAAATAAGTCTTTTTCTATAAAACTTGATATTTTCCATTGTTTTTTTACTTAATTAACGATACTCATTAAGGCTATAGCTGTTGAAAAACTAGGATACATGTTTAACTTTCAACTTTTAAGTCGTTACATTGATCATATAGTTGATAAAAATCGTAAGAAATCAGTCTTTTCTATAAAAGTGGATATTTTCTATTGTTTTTACTTAATTAATACTACTCATTAAGATGTCTATGAAGCAAAATTCAAATATATGTTTAACTTTCTTGAGTTAAATTGATAATCTCATCTTGTAGTTGAAGAAATCTAAATAAAATGGCTAAAAACTGAGATTTTAATTGTTTCGCTTAATTAATAATACTCATTAAAATTACGGTTATTCAAAATTCAAATATAAATTTAATCTTCATCTTATAGTATGATTCAATGTTGAGATGTGATTGATAATATTTTTAATTAGGGAAGGTTAATCACCTCTCATGTTATAATAGAATGTTCCTTTTTTTCCACTAGGGGGCGTTCGTGGAGGGGGATGCATAGTGGGGGGTAGGAGGGACGGTGGTGGCACGGTGGGCGCAGGAGGCACCACAGGAGGGGCCAGGCGGGGCAGCCGGAGGAGCAGGCGGGACAGCCGGAGGAGCAGGAGGCACGGTGCCACAGTGCCACCTGCTCCTGAGCTTAAACTCTCCTTTTCCTACTACTATTGTCTTTTTGCTTGCAGTATAGGAAGCTATATAAATATGTCTTTAAATTTCAAGTATAAGATAGCTAAACCACAAATTTTTCGATACAGATGATGAGAAGGAACATAAAGCAAAATGACATATTAGAAAATTACCGAAACCATTTAAAAATAGTTCTATTTGATATAAAAATAAGATTACCTTCTCACATACGTAATGGACTTACCAAATTTTCATTGAGGTATATAAAAAAAAGAATGATATACTTAAGTACTTAAGTACCATACGTTCACGTTATGTTGTTTATTTCTTAACTAAAATACCCATGTAACTTTTTCATTTATTATCTATACTAAAATACATACGTATTCACTTATTCTTATGTTTTTTATATAAATAAATCTAATAATTTCACTCTTGGTTGTTGTTGTTTTTTTAGATACCTTGACAGCAAAGGTTTCCCTGCTTTTTAGTTGATATACAATTTATATGATATGTCTTGTTTAATTCTTTTTAACTTATTTACTCTTTTTTTAATAGGATCTGATACTTCATATTAAAAAAGGCAAAAGTGTCTGGAACATAGACTTGCTTATAACAATTTTGAAAATTTCTGTCTGCTAGTATGAACTTTATTAATGCATTTAACCTCATCAGTCCTGAGACAAATTTTACATGACACTACAAAAACCAGATTAAAATTATTATAAAACATCTCCAAAGATGCATCAGTCTATATATCAATGCTTAAAGCATGTGCACATCTATTTTTAAAAAGTCTAGATGTAATTTTAACAATTCTAGAAGCATTTAAATTAATTTAAAGTGTGTTTTTTAGTGTCACCTCCAGGCGACATGACATCAGGACTGAGGGATTTTTAAAAAGGTTCAGACTTTAATTCAAGTGAACATTAGCTTTCAGAAGCTGAATTGTCAGAATCTTCAGAATCACATTGTAAAATATGGCCCAGTCACCAAGTAACCTTAACTGTCATCTGATAGTATTCGTGATATAACACCGTTAACACACACTGGCGATAATTATTAATTACAATAATACACCTTGTATAAATCACCATTAAACGAAAATAATAAATCAGGACGCGTTTCGAGGTACAAAAATAACAGCTCGTCATCAGCTGAACCAACACGTGTCCTTAAGACGCCACACTACTGACTGAAAAAGACCCGGATGATAATGTAAAGTCTATGGGGGCGTTCTTTTTGAATATCTCGCTCAAATTTTAATATTTTGACGTAATTTTTTTTTTTCATAGGATAGCTGATGACGATCCACAACCGGTAGTTTTTACTTTTTCGATTTTGGTATAAGATTTTTTTTTTAAATACTTTAACTTTCAGAACCGGTTTGAACCGGTTATGAAACAGAAACTATCCTATTATAAAAATAATGTAACAAAAAAAAAATGAAACTATAGTCCGGTTGTGGATCGTCCTCATCTATCCTACGCAAAAAAAAAAAAAAAAAAAAAAAAAAAAAAAAAAAATCATGTTAAAATAATAAAATTTCAGCGAGATATTTGAAAAGAACGCCCCCATAAACTTTACATTATCATCCGGGTCTTTTTCAGTCAGTAGTGTGGGCTCTTAAGGATATGTTTTGATACAACTGATGATGAGCTGTTATTGTTGTAACTCCAAACGCGTCCTGATTTATTATTTTCGTTTAATAGTGATTTATACAAAGTGTATTATTATAATTAGTAGTATTCGTGTCTCTTCTACATTAAAAGATTAAACTTCAAAGCTGACAAAAATTTGACAACACTGTAATTTGTAATTAAGTAAAGAGAAATAAAACAAAATCACAATCACAGACCCACAATGATTTTTGTGTGTGTGTGTGTTATATTTATGTATTTATTGATGCTGATGTCTGGAAAAGCACCCGAAAAGTCAATTCGAGTCAAATAAAGAAATTTCGCAGCTTAGTGTATTAAAAATTTAACCACAAAGACACAAGACGTTTTCTAATTGGTAAATTATAAATTTAATTATCAAGACACCAGGCACTAATCAATATGCTAACAGACTAGCTAGTTTCTTTATACAGCACACGGTTTGAAGTTCAATTTGCAAAACAAAAAAATCGAAATGCAGTTTCCAGGAAAATATATATATCTATATATATATGTGACGATTTAAAAGTTAGGAGCCAGAGACATCAACGCCGGGTTTCCCTTTCATCGCACAAAAGTCATGGCCACCGAGGAAAATAAATAAATAGATGTAGAGGATCCAATAAATTACTCATTGGCTGCTGTAAGTTCATTTATTTAATCCGTAGTCATGAGAAAGGGAAAAGCTCCTTTTGCAAACTGTCTTTTACCGAAACATTCCATCATTATTTCAGCGAGCCGTACTCATCGAAGAAAAAACCCAAGAATCCTCCTTCTCAGCTCGAGGCTTCCCCTCTTAAATCTAAAAAAAATTCTAGAACATTCTGTAACCTCAAACCATCATTCTTTTATGTAAACAGAATTCGTGTCCAGCTTCGAGATTAAACACTTCATTCAGACGATAATTTTATTTTTTTTAAAAATATATTATTTAACCAATTTATAATCGACTCAGGATTTCTTAGGCAGACGATTTTTAGAGATGATTAATTTTAAGAGAAAAAGAAAAGAAATGAATTTATTAATATGCACACACTATCAAAGGTTGACGGAAGAAAATTAAATAAATAGATAAAATAAAATAATGATATTTTTTGAAAGGTATGGTTTTGGAATAAATTTAATAAGACATTCTTAAAAAGGGTTGACAAAAACATAGAAAAATGAATTTTATTTGGAATATTAAGAAATAAAAAATTTATTAAGAATATTTTTAATTTAGAGCCATCTGTTTAAATTTACGCATACTGGAATAATGTTTTTTAAGGCAAATTAAGAATTTATATCGTCTGCATAAAGATTAACAGATTAGATTTAGAAACAAGATTTTAATTTAATAATTTGAAGTAAGTACGGAACATTATTATAAGAAAATTAAGATAGTATAAAGGTTGGTTTTGGCGAAAATTTTTTAAATTTGTAATATATATATATATAATGAGTTTTCGTATTTATGGCAGCTATTTAAAATTAATTCATAACGTAAATAAGTAAAATGCACAGTTTGATTTACGGGATTTTTTTAACGTCATTTTTGTTTAGCAACATCTTCTGTGTTATTTTAAAAATGTAACACAACATTTTCAGTTTCACTTTGAGACAGGGCCGTAGCTGAGGTGGTGCTATGGGCAGCTCAGTCCCCCACCCCCACCCCCTGGAAAAGATTCCAAGGTCACTAAAGGAATTTATGTACCGAAAATCAAATTAAAATTCTGTTCAAAAATCTAATTTAGTTTTGAGAACTTTTCACATTTTTTTCAAAAATACTGAATTGTATCTAAAATAAGTGTTTCAATACTTGCTCATCCTATTTGCACATATATAGCTAACATAACGTTTGATATTGCGCTAGTTATATTACTCAAATTTTTCATCATCCTATTCTTTTCTTAGCATAAAATAAAGTTATTACAACAGTTTAATGAGAAACATAATAACTACAATATGAATATGCACGAATTTTCTTTCTGCGTTACAAAAAGCGAGAGAGAAAATTTGATCCCCCCACTAGATTTTCTTGATTCCCCCCCCCCCCCCCATTATTCACTTCTAGCTACGGCTTTGCCTGCTTTACGGCTAGCCCTGCTTTGAGAAGAAATCTTATGTGATGGAGACTAAAGTTTGACATTACCGAACTTTGTATACCGAAATACATTAAAACACGTAAAAATTGATGAAAACAATTACTATGTTACAAAGGAAATAACATCAAAATTCTTAAACTATGTAATCACTAACAAAATTTTTAGAACATCCCGCCATTTTCTTTTTTTTTATTTCTGTGTTTGAAGATGAGGGTCACCAAAAATATAAAGCAAAAATAAAGCTCCACTTGATGACTCCAAGGATAGAATCAATTTCTCTGTCGTCGTCATACTTTTAACATTTTTTTTTTTTTATCTTTCGGTCGTTAGATTCAGCGAAAATAGAATAGAAACAAAAAGCAAGAAGAAGGAAGTGGATTTTAAATTAGTCCTCATCTAATATTCCTCGCTTCTCAATTAAAAGGTTAAACTTTAGAGCTGACGAAGCCGACATAAAGAAGGCACAACAGTTAATCTATTGCACGAGGAGAAATTTGTAAAACGAAACTGGTGGTAAAAAGTTTGCGATGACATTTTTTTTCCCTTTTAAGAGAATTTTTTTCTGGATATTTTTTATGCTGATTTCAAAGGAAATACAGTGTGACCTCAAAAATCTATCATTCGGAAATCCGACAAAATTTAAGATGAAATTAATAACTGTCTGCTTTAGAGAAATAATACCACACTATATGGCCCAAGGTGATCGACCACTTGCGGTTTTAGACGTTTTGTTAAATATATAGAAAAATCAAATATACATGGGGAATTACTCTGAAAATCCAGGTGTTTGAACAGAATAATATAGGTCATATATTTCTGTGAAGATTTTTTTTCCCGGAATCCTATAAAGGACCATCAACAAATTAAAAAAGAAAAAAAGAAAATCTTTTGGATAACCCTGTCAAAAGTAAAAGCGAAAAGCGTTCAAACTGCAAATTATGCTTAAGTGGCACACTGTAATAATTTTTCTTCATTATTATAAAGATAGCACGTATATTTCTACAAAAATTAAGGTTTTTACGAAAACAGTCCCAAATTTTGACAGGTTTTTTGCTTATAATTTCCAGAGTTCTTAATATAAAAAAAATGTTCTTTTTAGAAAATATGACAAACAGCATTGTACATAATATCTTGTAAGCAGAATTTAAAAATAATAAAAATTGTACTAAAAATGAGTAGGTTTACTAAATAATGTTTCACTGCGCATGAGTTAAAGCAATCAAAAAATAATTTGCATAATGTGTTGGCTAAATGTATGGAAAAGTCTCTATGAAAAGTCTCAAAAACATGGCTTAAAAATTCTAAAAATTATCGTCGATAGAATAAGCTCAACATCCGTTATTCCCAAAATGAAACAAAAAGATGAGGCTCTATATCCATATATCCATTGATTAGTGTCAACACCGCATACACAATATAACACGTACTACTATATTTGGATACAACAGAATTTGGATCAGAATTTTCAAGCTGTGTTTCTGAGACTTTCACAAAAGTTGCTCCATACATTTAGAACACATTATGCAAACAATATTTTGACTTTTTCTAATTGTTTTCAGTAGTAACCTATGTTCTTTCCTTAATGCTGAAAAAACATCAAAATCTTCCGCATCTGCAGAGGCCATTGTTGCACAAATTTTTATATGCATGTTTATGATTATTTTCATTATCTACCCAACTTCCTTGCTCAATGCTGCGAAAAGATTAAAAATCTGATTCATGTGCAAATTTAATTAATAAAAAAGTTTATAAATATTTTTTACAATCATTATCATTAACAAATTATAGTCTCTGCCTAATTTTACGAAAAAAAAAAAAGAAAAAAGAAAGAAAAAAAACTAAAAATCTGCTACATTTGAAAATTTAATTAATGCAAAATTTTTCATTCATATCTTTCATAATAACTTTTATAGGTAACTATCTACTGCATAATTCTGGAAAAACAATTTAAATCTGCCTCACTTGCAGATTTTCTTCATGCTTAGCATATAGCATATCCCTTTTTAAATATAAAAGAAAAAAAACAGTATTTGCAATAGTAGGGTAATTTTCAGTATTTTGAAAGTGTTTCCTAATCTATAATTGACACATGATTTTTCGTTCTTGTTATTTAGACACAAAAGAGTACTTAAAACATTTCCCTTTTATGTGAATTTTGGATGTATTGTTTTACTAATAACTAAATTACTACGAAATACCTCATAAAATATCATTAATTTTTTGTTTAGTTATTAGCTTCAAAATATTAAGGAAAAAAATTAGAATTATTACAAATTCAAGTGAATACACTAGGATCAGGGTTGCCAGGTTGTACGTTTTCCCCGTTATTAGTGTGTGTTTGATCGTTTTTTAGATCTATTGTACAGTATATATTTAAATTTGTCCCGTAAGACGATTTTTTTTTTCCACATCTAACTTTTGATAATTTCAAGAATATTTTTCTTTTCCAGTTTGCTTCAAAATTTCCCCTTTTGCAGAAAAAATGTCACATATACACGCATCAAATGTAAAAGAGAATTTTTTCAATCAAAATGAGAAAAATCTTGTTAGAGTTGTGCAATATTGATTGAGCATACGCGAAATCTTGGAGCTAGCTGCTCACCACCATTTGCACCACTGTAACATTAGATCATTTATCTGAGCATGACATTATTAAATACTACCGATTCTACATAATAAAATTTTTAATTTAATATTTCGCTTTCAAGCTTTAATATTCTGCTTGATTTATTATCTCCCTTTAAGTTTAGATAGAAACAAATATTTTTGTATTGTGTCCATTATTAAAATTTTCATGATTATAATTGGATTTTATAATGTTTTGATTTATTTTGGTTTTTACAATGCAATTAATGTTTTTATCTTATTTCGATGCATGACTGCAAAATTAGTTAAATAGTGTAGTTAGGATGATATAATTCAAAAGCAGTAATAAAATAATAATGAAATCGATTTATCAATACAAATTTTTTAAAAAATTTTGTTACAAAAAAATATATATATATTAGTCCAATTAGTTTAGTTCAAAAGCTTGGCATAAAAAATAATGGTAGCGCTATAAAACAAAACTAACTAGCTTCAATTTGCAATATACATACATTTAACGTCTGAATTAAACAAAAATATATTAAAAGATTGAATAATATAAACTAATACAGACTTGAATACATTTTTTAAAAATAAATAAAATTTATATACAAAAAATAAAAACACTGAAAAACATTTAAAAATAGTAAAGTAGACATTTCGCCAAGCTACACGCAAGGCCTCATCAGTACAAATTGCAGTTCATAGCATAACAACCATTGGAACAAATCAAGACAGTTACAGTTCGTTAATAATTTTTTTTAGAAAGAGATAATAATAATTTTGTATTTTTAAATGTTTTTTAGTGTTTTATTTTTTGTATATAAACTTTATTTATTTTAAAAAAAAATGTATTATACTCTGTCTTATTTTACTTTATTTAATCTTTTAATAACTAGCGTCAATCAAAATCTTCCGTTTCTTTTCTGAGAGAAAAATGGCAACCCTAACTAGGATCCTCTTTCTTCAAATAGAATCAAGATACGTTTTGTTCAAATACATTATTAATAATGCTTCAACAAATCTAAATACGAACAAAAGTTTATCTTCCTTTCGAAATGAAAGGAAAAAGCAGTCATACGTGATCTGTTGCACACCGTCAGCTGTATAAATAGAATGGTAAGAACTTTTCGATCTCTCTTCCCGCTAATTCAGCAGTTTAATTGAAAAGGCTTTTTTCCGTAGGGTACTCACACACGTTTCTCTTACTGTTTAAACGAGAATAACACCTTGCAATCACACTTTGAAAAAATCAATAGTTTTTAGTATGTATTTCAAAATGCCGACTTCAAGCTATAATATTTGTAGCATTGTGAAAGAAAAAAAAATCTGCTCAAATTTAGAATCTCGGTTACAGTTAGTGCTGCCAAATTCAGTGTCACAAAAAGCGGGACAGTGGCTTCTGAATCGGGACATATAAATTTATATTCTATGAAAGCAGAATCTGCATGTGACGGAAACCTGCCTTTAACCCCTTGCGGGCGATTCAAAAGGGCTTAAGAATCCTTGTTTATACCCCCCCAGTATAAAAGTCACGAAAATTAAATATTTTACTATTTAAAATTAATTTTAAATAGCAAAATATTTAATTTTCGTATAAATAGATTTTTTCGCCTTCTTCCTTTTATTTTTTTGGTTAATTTCATACCCAATTTCATGTACTTTTTTAAATTAGAAATCACTATTATTAGTAATATTGTCACCAGTGATATTCTTTATTAATTAATGTATTTTCTTTTATTACTTAAATACCTTTATACCAAAACAATTTCGTGACATCAGTAATCTGCACGACAATATGTTCCTTTAATAATTAATTAATAAAATTCAGATGTTAATTTCTGAGTTCTTAAAAATGTACTGCGAGTCGATGGATTATTAAAATTATTTATCGTATTTTCCATCATCATGTGCCGTGCAGAAGCCGGTCCATAGCGTTCCCAAACATGGTTTATTAGTGGGAAATTACCAAACTAGGATATCGGCCAGGGTAGCTTAGGTGAAAGAGCAACAGCACGTTACGCTGGCAACCCAGCTTCGATTCTTTGCCCTGGCTATTTTTTTTTTTAATTTGAATTAAGTCCGTCTTAATATACAGGGTGTCCGAAAAGTCTGGAAACGGCCGAATAACTCGAGAAATACATATGAGATTGAAAAACGTAAATATACGTGTTAAATACTTTTAAATAAGCTACTCTGTGATACCAAATTTGACCTTCGAAACCGACCCCCTGGGGGTCAGAGGGAGTCCAACTTTGAAATCTTAAATTATAACCCCCATTTTTTATTGCAGATTCGGATTCTACGGACAAAAATATGTAACTTTTGTATTTGATGTTTATTTCAAATCTTCGTTTATCACGGTGTAATCGAGCATATTAAATCGATACATATTCCCGCTTTTCCAACGGGATTTTCCCTAATCGAAACTGATTGGGCAGAATTTTTGACGTCAAATTCCTCGTCTTTTGTAGGAATAGCGTTTCCTGAAAATCACCCGTGGCGATTATTTGAATAGTGCTACACTGTTAAAAATTTGACCCATTTGCTGCAGCGCCACTCCACAGCTATTATAGAATATCTCTTTTGTGACCAATGAGAATGCTCCATAACACAGTAAAGTAATCGTTTTCTATAAAAGCGGTAGAGTGACGATGCAGGAAAAGGGTCAATTTTTTTACAGTGTACTTTACTGTGTTATGGAACATTCTCATTGGTCATGAAAGAGATATTCTATAAAAGCTGTGGAGTGACGCTACAGCAAATGGATCAAATTTTTAACTGTGTAGCACTACCGAAATAATCGGCACGGGTGATTTTCAGGAAACGCTATTATTGCAAAAGACGAGGAATTTGATGTCATAAATTCTCCTCAATTAGTTTCGATTAGGGAAAATCCCGTTGGAAAAGCCGAAATATGTATCGATTTAATATGCTCAATTACACCGTGATAAACGAGAATTCGAAATAAACATCAAATACAAAAGTTACGTATTTTTGTCCGTAGAATCCGAATCTGCAATAAAAAATAGGGGTTATAATTTAAGATTTCAAAGTTGGACCCCCTCTGACCCCCAGGGGGTCGGTTACGAAGGTCAAATTTGGTATCACTGAGTAGCTTATTTAAAAATATTTAGCACGTATATTTACGTTTTTCAATCTCATATGTATTTTTCTAGTTATTCGACCGTTTCCAGACTTTTCGGACACCCTGTATATGTTCCTTTAATCATTTTCTGGCTATTTATGTGTTTGATTAAACACGATCAGTAGAACAGTGAAATACGCAGTCTTTGCCTTTTGGTATTTTTTGAATCGCGATATAAGAAAAAAAAATAAGTAAGGCCTTTTAAATGTATCGTTTAAATTTGATGTAACTTTCATTAAGTTTTTCTTTCTTTTTTTAATATTCACATGAAAATACTTTTGTTGCCGCAAGGAAATATTATTTGTGCCGTCTTAGAATTCACAAAAATAGTTTGAAAGATCGTATCAAAATATAAAATAAATGTATCGTCTAAATATATATATATATATACAAACACACACATACATATATATACTTTTGAGGAATATTATTTGATTATTTTAAATATTATATAATTTCTTTTACTTGCTGCTTTTAGCGCACATTAATAAATTTATTCACTATTAAAAAAATTTCTTTTTTTTACAGTCACATGTAAATATACTTTTATGACGTTACTTTCAATATTTCTCGCTTTTCCTGAAAGAACCATGCATAATGAAGCACAAGCAGTATTAGAAAATTGTAAAATCAGTTAAATTTTGTTGTAATGTAATATTTCCTAAAATATCTCCAAAACTCCTCCTTAGCCTATTGTCATATGAATATGAATTGACAAGTACACAAAACAGCAAAATTCGTTATCTTTCAGACAATGAAATATTCGTTAAACTCTAACTAATCTATTTGGATAGCTACTGTTAATGTTATTAGCGTAAAAGTAATTTTTTTCTAAAAATTAAAAAAAAAAAAATCGGGCTTGAAAGGGTTAAGCATTTTTAATATAGAATATGAATGCAGATCTTAGCCCCCTACTTTCTTTCATGTTATTTGTTATCAAATAAACAACATTTTAAACAAGGGCGGAGCCAGAATTTGCCCGACGGGGAGGCACTGTATCCCCGACAGGGGGGCCAAGTTCATAATATATATTAAAGGTCAACGCGCTGGACTGGGTTCTAAAAAACTGCGTGGACAAAAATTTCAGGGCCGAGCCCGACTCAGTTCGTGAAAAATAAATTAATGGTCCGATCGGCGAGAAAATTTAAAAAATCGACCTTATTATACGGTCTAGCAAGTACAATATATATACACATATATATTAGGCCAGCCAAAAATAAATAAATAAAAGTTAAAATCTTGGCCCGACCCGACTCTATATTTCTACAAAACATGAAATTTTAATTCGATATAGTTATAAACTGTTTTGCACGGGGAGTTCTAATTAAAAAAAAAAAAAAACTCATTTTTTAGAAGTGCTCTAGTCTGCAATATTTATTTATTTTTTAATGAATATCTATTTGCATGTAAATGGTTTAGTTATTGTTAATCCTTATTTTATGTATTGGAGACTTTAAAATCAGAAAAAAATGCCACACATAAAATCTTCTAAGAAATGAAACTTTTAGGAACTTTTAGGAACTAAGAAACAACTTTTAGGAACGAAAAAAAATGCGTTATAGTTTATTAAAAAAAGGTACTTTCGGAACCGGCTTTGGAACTGAAAGTGCTTTTTATATTACTATATTCTACTCTTTAATATTTGCAACCAAAATCGAAAGAGTAAAAAGTAGTCATATTGAAGATTGAGCTCAGTTATCCCATTCAAAAAAGTTTAAAAATATTAAAATAAAACGAGAAATTCGAAAACAACCTGCCCATTGGTTTAACATTATGGAGCAGGTATTTTGAAGTGAGTGAAGAGTCCCCCTAAGACAGCAATGCGTCATAGGCAGGTTCTATTTCACAGATTTTTCTGTATTTAAATTTTATTCTAAAAATCTGCTAGTCTTTATAAATAATACATTTAAAATTTTAATTGTAGAATAATGGTGAGTTAAACTTATAAAAATATATACATTTTTCCTAAAAATATTTGGAACGGGTCAAATTTTACTGACTTTTACTCGGACCAGGTCGTTCCGAGAAATTGATTTTCATACGGATCGAAACCGGGACTGAAAATTTCTTCCCGCGTAGTTCCAGCTCAATATCGAAAAAGTTAGTTAAGCCATGAAAAGAGTGAAAACCAGGCATGAATCGCCCGAGTATCGTAAAAGAAAACAGGCCCGAGCCTGGCCAATGCAAACATCTATCGCGGCTTATCCAGAAGAAGGAGCTCGGTGAAATGTTCTTTCCTTAAACTCGAATCGAGCTTAATTTTATCTGAAGACTCGGACTAAATTTTATTTTTTGAAAGTTCTGCCGGCCCTGAAATTTATTATTCTTAAAACAGGTATTATAGTACATTTTTCTATAACTTTTGGCTGAACCAGACTTTTTTTCCCTTTTTTCTTTCATTTTTTTTCCGTTTTCTAATAAAGAGTGAAATATGCTTGGAAAGACTTTTTTGACAGACGTCTGTGAATAACAGTATTTCCAGATCTAATGCAGTACAAAAAGAGGAAGAGAGAGAAAAAGCAATACACTGATAAACAATTATTCTTAAGTCTTTTTGCGGCAAGTATACGTGTCGCGCGTCTCCAAGGGGTATAATAAGACTTCCCAGCTACACAAGATTTTTTAGGTCTGATTTGGGAATACTAATTTTCGATTGCAGTGCTTTTTGAAATAATGAATATGAAATTTAAAGTACAGTAGAGATTATCTGGACTCCGATTAAGCGTATTGTCCAATTAACCAGATCGATCAAAGACCATACGTTTTTTTTTTTTTTTTTTTTTTTTTTTTGGCCATTTTTCCCAAAAATTTTAAAGTCAAACTTCTTCAGGCAGGGCAAGGTAAATTTGACAAGAAGGCATGGAATTTAACTGTTAAATAACTAATTTCTAATCCTGCAATAATAAAATCACTAACAAATACAAAGACAGCAATGCATAAAACTATTTTTTTCTAGAACCTTAGAAGTTTCCCTTCTAACGCACGAGAGTCCCACGCAGACAAAAGAATGGCCTCAGTGAACATGAAGACTATCAAGAATTTCTTTTCCCTATCACGAGGATTTTGTAAAATGTATATACTATACAGTGTATATATATAATTTCTATATACAACTTTGTACCAATTTTGCAGAAAATAAAATTTTAATTTAAAAAAAATACTTCTAAACACGCTATTTTCAATATGCTAAAATGTGCATTACCACAATAGCCAGTTCAAAACCTGGAAAAAATGTGAAGGGAAGTTGCCTAAAAACATTGCCCTATGCGTTTATAAAGTTTCCCAATTATCCAGATTTTTCATTAACTGGATTATCCTCGATACCGACCGGTCCGGATAATCGGCGTTCTACTGTGTGTATTACTGAATGAAAAAATACAAATGAAAAACTTACATAATTAAGACAAATTAAATTATTATTATCAACAAAAGTACGAATTCTGCCTATAAAGCAGTTTTAAAATTAAAACACTCGGGTAAAAATATCAAATCACATTATATAAACACAAAGAAATGAGAAATCATTTGGACTTACTCGTATGAAAGTCTTGAAACTTTTTATATACAGTAGAAAAATATTAAAGTTCGTACTTTCGTAAAAAGAAGGAACTCATAAAATATTTATAATTAGTAGAAATAATAATTTTGATGCAAAATTTGCAAAGTCGTAAACTCTATTTTTTCATTGTCAAAGTTTTTCTTTAAAAGTTCAATTGTAGCATTGTTTTTACGGTTTCTGATTAATTATAAAATTTTGTAAAAAAAAATAAAAATAAATAAATAAATAAAAATAAACAGAAGAATTAAAAAAAAAACCTAATTTCCATTTTTAAAATAAAAATACTAAATCAGGAAAATAATTAACTCCTATTATCTGTGGTCAATGGACAATTGTCGATAATGGAGTATTGCATCTAGGTAACTCTGAAACATCCTTCCAGTCTATCACAACAGGCGTTTTTTTTTTTTTTTGTAATTCCCATAGCAACAATAAAAAAATATAAATATTATTTTTGCAACCAATCAGCAGGAATACGTTTGCTGATGCTAAACAACGTACTCATCAACTTCTTTATCATTCCATTACTCGAAAAGTTTGTTTTATATTAAGTTTCAGAACAGAATTTGAAAACTAGTCAAAACAGACAGACATGCATTTCCTTTTACTGAATCGCAGCTGTTCTCTGCGGCTTAAACATGGTAAATTCAAATCTAAATAAGAATAAATGTATAAAGAAACAGCATACTTCGATATCCTTTTCCATTCTATCTGAACACGTTACTGTACTAAATATGAATTTAATTTATTTGAATTCAATGTATTTGCATGGTGTGAAATTAATTAGTTGAACTACAGTTTTTGAAATGCGTAACTTATGACTTTATAAATATCATGTTTTATTTTTTTGATAATTTTAATCAAAGCAGATTTTTTTAGGTATAGCTGTAACAATAAAAACAATGGCAAAAACATCTTCAATTTCCATTTTGTTTTAGAATGTATATCGATCGAATGAAGAAAGCGTGATATTCCAAATTTTGATTCAAATCTGAAACAAAGCGCTTAAATACCGAAGATAAAATTCCGAAGAGAAATATAAATGAAGTGAAAACTTGTGAAATAGTTGGGAATCTTAAAGTGCATTATTTTAATAACAGCGAAAAGCGACCTGCAATTAAAAATGTATCGCTGATCAGAACCGCGAGTTGTGCAGAAGGTCTAGCTGTGGTCAGCGTGGGCCAAAATTTCTCGCCGAGTCCGTCTCGACAATGCTGAAATATCCCTGTGATTTGAAGAGGTTTTCTATTATTTTAAGCAATTTCTTTCTTCTGACTGGAGATTTTTTGAAATTTTTGATCTTCGGTTTCTGATTTTTGCGTATTTTTAGATAAAATGAATTTATAAATTACTTTTCTAAATACGAAAAAGTACTAAGCAGCACAGCTGCCAGAACATGCATGTAATTTGGTGAACATGCTGCTTTAGGTGCGAATATTTTAGGTAATTGGTGTTTTTTACTGTATTTTTTAAGGGGGGGAGTAGAAATGGAAAAGTTAAAGTGCAATTTTTTTTGTTGTTTTTACGGATTATAATCAAGGGAAAAAGAAGTTGAATCCATGAATTATTTTTCGAGCATAGAGTCCTCCACAGATTGGGTTATACACGACTTAAACTAGTTAATTCTATATCCATTTCAACCTGAAACAGTTTTTAAAAATTAGATGACCCGAACTTAACAAACTCCGACCTAAAACCAACAGTGTTCTATCCGAACCCAATCCCAACTCGAAATGAAAAACAAACTTTCATCTTGTAAAGCAATAATAGAAAAGTAGCCTACAATAATACCACTAGTATAATATATTTTTTATGTAGAAAAATCAATATATCTGTATATGCACTCATTGACACCCGGATAATATAATTTTTCATTTAAAAATATGTTTCGGGGATACTTTTGAGAAATCAGGTAGAATCGAACCTATATGCTAAAACAGTTAAAATCAATCCGACTCGAAAAATAGAAGTCAATCCAAAAAAATATTAACTTTAGCCAGATCCGACTCAAACTGCCTGTCGAGTTGGGTTTAGTTTCCCGAGGTGAATGCAGAACTCTACCAGAAACTCGAGCCCGACATCATCACATTTTGACCTGAACGCCTGAACCCAAAATATTTCAACATCAACCAGACCCCAACCGTAACTGGCGAAAAAATATTTCCATATTGTAATGCAGTTACATAAAAAATTGTATTTATGTATCAGTTTTAACTTTTAAGTTAAAAATCAGTATAGATAAACTCATTAACATTCATATATATAGTTTTTCATCGTAAAATAAATTTTGTAAATTCTTATGAGAGTTGGATTCATCTCGAATCAAGAACCATTAAGTGCCAACATCCAACCCGAACCTGAAACTATTAAAGTTAACCAAACTGGAATCCGACTCAGAACGACAAAAGATTGGGCTCAACCCGATCCGGTCCAAACTGCGAGTCGGGTCAGATTCAGTTTGCCCGACCCGATGCAGTATTCTACTTGTCATCCAAGACAACCCCGACAACATAATTTTCGTTTGCGTTCTCTTAACTGACAAGGAAGGTCTCCATACGGGCATACTCAGAAAAATCTGAAAAAATTACAGAATGTTCTTCTCATATAGTTATACATGTTTATAAAAAACATTTCGGCGGAATCTTTTTATAACGTCCGTAAAAAAATAATAAAAATTTCGTTTATTTGGCGATTTATCTCCGGTTGGCGAAAAAACGAAATTTTAAAAAATACGCTTTTACGCTTCGAATACTTTTTAAAGAAAAAACTTTCTATGTTCAATTTATTTAAATAAGTTTAGTTTAAGTAATTTTAGTTTTGCATTTTTACTTTACTTTAAGTGTAATTTTGTCACATACGTTTATACGTACTTAAACAAAATGAAATTAATATATTTTATCATTTAAAACACAATTTAAATTGATTAAAATTGTTCCAAATTGAAAAATACACTGTTAAAAAATCTGCTGCATTTTGTTGCAACGCACTCCCTTGCTTGTATAGAAAACGGTTACTTGGCCGTGAAATGGAGCTTTCTCATTGGTTGGAATAGAGATATTATATACAAGCGGAGGAGTGCGTTGCAACAAAATGCAGCTGATTTTTAACAGTGTATGACACGGCCAATTCACGGTGCTATGGAGCATTCTTATTGGTCAGAAGAGAGATATTCTTTAAAAGTAGTGGAGTGACGTTGCAGTAAATGCTGCAGATTTTTAACAGTGAAGTCAATTGAAATCAATTTTCAGATTCGTTAAAATCGTCTGCTTTTGGCGAGGAAATGCACTGTACGCCAAATCCCGCGTCGCTTTCAGCTTTTCACGCCAATTATTCCAAACTATTTTATTTTTTTACATATCTAATAATGTAATTCCGCCGCTAATTTTCACTGATCCTTTATTACCTACATGAGTACTTTAATTCGTATTTTTTTCAAAAAATTCTGAGTATGCCTCCAATGGAGACCTTCCTTGTGAGTCAAAAATTCTTCATGTCAGACCGACCGTAAATCCACAAGCAGCGGAAATTCATCCACAATTTAATGTAGTTAAAAAATAATAATACATGATTATATAACTATAGTATAAATCTTATATTTTTTTGTTGAAATATAAGCATGTACACTGTACAGAGTCATTCGTGTATCATCCTGTGTAGTAATCCATGTAGATTTTCAATTTAAGAAATTATGATTAAAAAAAAAAAAAAAAAAAAAAATCGTGTTTATCTGATCTTAAATTTCAGTCAGAACCGACTCATATCCAAAAGAATTAGTTTAGTCAATCCAACTTTGAAAAAAGAAAAAAAAAAAAAGAAAAAAAAAAAAAAAAAAAAAAAAAAGCTCCATATTTCGATTTAACCCGACCGGGCTGAAATTCAAACGTCAAAATATTTTCCCCGACGACATTGAATTTTGGCCCCGATGGGGGGGGGGGGCATATGCCCCCCGCCCCCCCCCCTCTGGCGCCGCCCTTGATTTTAAAAAAATGATTTTGTGTGCTAGACTGCGTGCCGTTCTATTCCAATCGAGTGTGATCCGATAAATCACCAGAGTCGTTTGCAATCAATTTCCATTAAGGATCATGAAAGTAGATAATACTGTCTGGAGCTTCAACCATTGTGAGTTCAAAAAGTTAAAATCAACATCTGATAGCAATTTAAAAAAAATACTCTATTTTTCCTAAAAAATATTTATTTTTTATAAAAATAGCGGAAAGTGGTCCAAATTCCAAAAAATTATGTTTCCTTTAATTTACAAAAATAGTAAGATCGGTTTAATAGTTCTTGCGTTCTGATCCCACCCAGTTTGAGAAAAATCATTTTGCGTAAAATTCGTTTAATATGTTCCAAAACAGTGCAAGTAAACGGACGCGTTGCGGTAAAGTACTAAATAACTACGAAAAGTTTTTGAATTTGACTAAATTGTGTACACGGATTATATCTATAGTTATAGACTATACGGAATAGAAAAATGTTAAAGAAAAAGCGATTTTTTTCAACTGGAAAAATAATTGCTAAATAGTTTTAAAAATTAAAGCACACGCTTTTAGATCAAATCGGACTAAAAAGTTTATTTTTTTTTTTCTTTTGCTTGCATAGTTACGGCATTCATGTGTATTTCAGTGACTGTCATGTGTCTAAGGTGTCATGTGACTGTTAAACTTCTCAAATTGCTTTTGATCCGTTTATCCGGCGTTTTTTTAATTTTGATAATTTTAAATGGCGACTTTTCAAATTGTTGAATTGTCACCGGTTCTCAATAAGTGTGCAAAGTTTCAATTTAACCTGATGTCTTAAAGTAATTGAAAATAACGTTCAAAGATGCCGTTACATACATACAGGTGAAGCTAATAAAAGCGTGTTAAAAAAGCCCCTTCCCCTTCTAATCATCATTAAAAACCACAAATATTTAAAAACTAAAATGTCTTAAAAAATAAACTATTGTACCTCTAATTTATTCCACTCAGCTTCAGTATATCAATCATTTTTTTTTTCCTTTTCCCCAAGCAACCATGATTTACCCCGACGGGAATGAAATAAAAATAAAAAAAAAATAAAAAAAAATAATTGTAATTTAAGAAATTACCCCAACCATTTGAAAAATGTTTCACTCGATACATTCATCTATCATTTTAAGCTAAATACCAGTTGTTTTATTGTGTATTATCCGTGCCACTGCTATAAATGACTTTATACATGCTGCAATTTGAAGGTACGGTTCGTTTAAGTTATATCACTCTATTGTCGCCAAGCATAAAAGTTGGCGACGAAAGAAACATTTCAAACTATTTAACATTGTTGGTGCAAAAGTAATCATTATTAAAATACAGCTTTGGCATATACTGTTATACTTGTAAGACTTTGGCATATATTGTTTGATTTTACAGAGCAGAATTTTGGTGATGGAGGTTTTAAACCAAAATCGATCGAGCACATGCATCTGTGAATGGGTCCATCAGACATCGAATCAAAAAAGTTTTTTCCCAGTTTTTCCCAAGCCGATTGCTTTTTAGTTTTCTTTTTAGGTGGTGGAAAATCAAGAGTAATAGCTATAACATTTTCCGGCTTGTTAGAATCACTATTGGCACTCAAATTTTCCTGGTTAGAACCGACCGATAGTAAAACGCCATGGCTAGTGGATTGGTCGCCCTGGCGACATGATGTTTTACAATTAATCGGTTCGGCATTAAATTGCTTCCTTTTTCGTGATCGCCTTTCAACACGTAATTGGTTTTCAGCGGCTCAATAATCTTTTGATTTTATCATTTTCTGCATTGAAAGACGTTTTTGCGCCAAACCAAATACAGTATTACTCAGTTATCCCGTCGACCAATTTCGCCAAATGATACGAATCGCCAAACTAATAAGCAACTTATACATGTTGACTAAATTTTTATTTTAAATAGCAAAAGAAGAAATAAAAATCACTTTATGATTGTTTAAGTACGCGTATTGTGTTTAATATCATTGAATGCGATATTCACGTTCATTCATTTCTTTGGCTTCGGCTTTTTCCGTATCTGTTAATTTCCGTCTACCCATTTTTAAATTTGTTAGTTTTCTCCTTTATTACAATGATTTTAACCATTTTAATTTACTATTCAAATAAAAATTCTTCTAAAAGTAAAGAATTTAATTTAAATTCAAATAAAAATTCTTCTAAAAATAAAGAATTTAATTTAAATTCAAAAGTGACCACATCATTCAAAAGTGGTAACATCATTCAAAAGTGGTAACATCATCGGGTCCATTCTCCCGAAAACAACAACCATTTTTCAAATGGTTAATAAAACCTTACCCCGCCTTAATAAGTATAATTTGCTGCTCTTGAGAGTAGCTTTGCTGCTTTTGGAACAGATGTAGTATTCGCCCGGAGTCCGCCATATTGTTTCTTTGTTGGTCACTTATGACCATTTTATACTTAATTTTTGAACCATTCAGAAATTAAACAACAACAAATTTTTTAATTGAAAATCAGCACTCCAAACATTATTTGTTAAAAAAAAAAAGGGGGAGAGAGAGAGGAGGAATTTGTAATTAGCAAACGGTAAATACATAAATTTTAAAACAGTTAAACAAAGCAAATAGTCATATAAAAAATATATATTCCGAAAATACAGTCAAAAATGTTTCAGAGATTAAACACTTAAAAAACAACAAAAATAAATACAAATACAAAAATTTTAAATCGGGCAAAAAAAAAAAAAAAAAAAAAGAGGAAAGAAAATGTTCGCCATCTCCGGGCGAATATTACATGATAGCCTTGTCTTTAATTACACTAAATGCAAACACTCTTTAATAAAAATGGAGACATATGCTCAATGCTAATGAAACGATAACTGCATAACTGAAAGATTATTGAGTAATTTAAAAGTTATTTTTACATGCTGATGTGTCTGGAGCTCGGAAGCTATATTCTTCAACGCCTTTGTCCAGTTCGAGTTTTCCCTTTTGATTTTCTTATCCGAAAAGGAGTTAGTATCTGACCTTGAGACTGCCGTTTAAATTTGGATAAATTCGTCTTTAACTGTTTTGAAGGTGAATTTATTATATTTTCTTTAAGAACAATATCCTTTCTGCATTTTTTTTTTTTTTTTTTTTTTTTTTTTTTTTTTTTTTTAAATAATTGTGACCACTCACTTATGCGCCTCTCAATAATACGATTCTTTCAATTATGGGGATATGAGAGTTTTTTCGCTTTAAAAAAAAAACATTTACAGTAGAACACCGACTATGCGAAGACGTCGGAACCGACTCAAGTTCGGATAAGGAAAATTTTGGATAAACTGACAGATAATTTAACGAATGTTCCTGATTATACTTAAATCTTCACATTTTATTGAGACAAATTAGTGCTGGCGTGTTTATTTCATTATTATTATTATTATTAACAAAAATATCGTCTCTTTCAAAGTAACAAAGCAAAAATAGTATGCAATTAAGGTATTTTTTTTCTTTTCAACAATTTTTTCCCTTTTTCCCAAACAATCACAATTTACCCCGACGGGAATAAAATAAAAATACAATAAAAACTTATCCCGCCTTAATAAGTATAATTTCGCGCTTTTGGGCGAATTGCTTTTAAATTACACTAAATGCAAACACCCGTTAATAAAAATTGAATGCTCAATGCTGAAACGATAAATGCATAACTGAAAGATTATTGAGTAATTTAAAAGTTATTTTTAGACGCGATGCGACGGAAGCTGTAGTCTCTGTACAATTCAAGTTTTTCCCCTTTTTATTTTCTTCTCCGAAAAGAAGGAGCTAGTCTGACCTTCAATGTGCCGTTTAAATTTGGAAAAATTCGTTTTTCGCTGTTTTGAAGGTGAATTTATTAAATTTATATTTATACTTATTGAATGATATTTTAAAATTATATAACGGAAATGTTTATAAAATATCTCTTATCACATTATTACATTCTGCAAGTTTTATTTATTTATTTAAACATTAATAACAATAGAATAATTCTTTATTTATACTGACACCGATAAATGGCACCAAAACAAAAGTTGAAATCAGCACACAGAGCCTAGTTACTCACACACACACACACACACACACACACACACACACACAAAAAAAAAAACCTTTGTTATGAGAGACATTTATTTCTTTTTCTTTTCTTTTTTTATGCTTTAAACTTACTGCTTATAAATGCAAACGAAAATGAAAAATGTATTTAAAAGTATACAGGGTGAGTCATAAATATCGAAACAATAGGCTATATCTCTTTAAATATTGCCCCTAGATCCATACTTCCAACTGCAAAAATTCATAAAAAAGGGGAAATTTTCGATAAAATAAGTTGCAACTCCATGGGGGGTCTATTTGAAAAAATACAAAAATTAAATTTTTATACAGCCCCCGTAGGGCAAAATTCCCAGTTAGGAAATTACTCCTTTTCCATTCCTAAATTGAACAATAAAAATTTCATCTCCATATCTAAAAATCTCACAGAGAATTTTCACAAAATTCTTCAAAACTCGTGACTTACACCACTTTACCATGCCTGTAAACGAAGAGTTTTTTACTTAATTTGAAAGCAAGTGAGGGATCGTCTACAAATTGTCTGTTATTAAATATCAATTTAAGACAGCGCCTCTTATTTGGACACAAAACACAAAAAAAGCAGTGTAATGATTTAAAGCTGAACTTGTTTTCAAAATATACTGGTAGTCAAAACTGGAGGTCTGCATGGGTCAAAATACCTAGATTCGGACCCAAACCGACCCATTGGGAAAAAAAGTTCAGCCCGGCCTGGAAAAAAGTTTAAACCATAGCCCCGCTCAGCCGTGAATTTCTACATAGTTTTTTACTTCGGTATGGTTAAAAAATATTACTTGTGGAGGAGTTCCGACCAAAAATACTTATTATAGCTTTTCGCTTTTCATATATACACTTTTTATTATTAAAGAAGCGCCAAAGGCTGTGTTATGTTTATTGAAGTAGATATTTCTTTAGGTCCGCTGGACATTTTTGAGATGGAAAAAATCATGGAACTCGCGAGTACCTTAACTGCCGTAACCGACACCTCTTTATATAAGTATCTACTATTTTTGAAGGCCTCTTCCTGTGGGAGAAGCTTGCACCACCCCCCTCCCCCCACACACACATATACCTTAAAATTTCACTCATTTAATTCTCTACCATTTTAAACTTAAAAGTTTAAGCTACATGGCACTCCCAGGGCTATGGACCCCCCAATCAGTTACTCACTTAATTTTGCTCATTTCTTCACTCCATTTCAATATTTAAAAGGCTATAATTTTGCTTCTATGGAAGGTACAGCGGGGAGAAAAATTCTAGCATAGCTAACTTTTCCTCGCCTTTTTTTATTATTATTTATTTCGGTTTTCGGTTTTTCCCATAGGACCGTTTTTAGTAGGATAGGGATGGGGGTGGGAGTATCTCATTTTTTGATACAATATGTCTATTCAAAGATTATGCTTCATACATTACAAATCTAGCAAAAAGAGTTTTCTCCCGTTATTCTGGATCACGTTACTGACTTATATTGGATTAAAATTAAATTTTCTCAAACTTTTTCGTAATTGTTCACGTTTTTGTTTCGGTCGGCACACCCGGAGTTCCACTTTTTTTTATCAATGCATCTCTATTTATATGTAATTTTTTCACTTATATTTTAATATCGTTAATCCATATTCCATGCGTATGAGACTTGGAAAAATGTAATACAGTAAAATCTTTTAAGACAGAATCACTAAGGTAAGAAAAAAATACGTTATAGAAAAAGGCCCTACTTAAGAGGTGTAAATGGAGTTTATTTTTTTAAGGTATTATTATATTTATTTTGCATGATTCAAACATTTTTTGTTTAAGACAGGATTCCGTCATAGGCAGTTTTTTTCGTTGGTTTTATTGTATTTAATTTTTCAGCCTTTAAATATATTTTTATTTTTAAAAATTAATTTTAAAGTTTTTTTTTTTTTTTTTTTGTAAAATAAGTGTTTTTTTGTAAAAATTTTCATTGAGCCAAATGTTACTTATTTTTTTTGCACGTATTAGGTAAGTTAGAGACAGTGATTTTAATACGTGTTTTGTTGAAACCATGATTGAAAATTTTGTCTAGTGCAGACCTAGAGAAGAAGGAAGCAGACCCAGGAAGAAGGAAGCTGATCCAGAAAGAAGGAAGCAGACCTTTCCGGTATGAAAAATACGTTAGACCCAGCCAGGTGAGTCTTCAGAAAAAAGAAACGTCTCGGTCCTGGGCCCGATCTGGGCCAAGATTACAGATATTTAACAGTCTTTCCAAGACGATAAAAACTCTGAAATTGTGAGAGCTAAATTTATAAAAAATACTTAATCCGCTTCTTAGAAAAAGGCTTGTTTTAAATAACTGACGGACATTTAACCGATACAGAAAGGAGATGGAAATTGGAAAAATTAATCTGAATCGAATGCTTGGACTACAGAAAGGAGTTACTTTACACCTTAGTTTTTACTTTACACTTATTAGTTTTTTTTATTAATTATTAGTAATTATTGTTAAAGAAAAAAGTGAAATCTTGAAACATGTCTTTTCTCATTATTTTACATTAGTTTGGTTTCGGCTAATTTGAAAAAAATATTTACTTTTGAAAATATGATTTTATTTTTAAAAGTTATATCATTTTTAAATAAATAATTTAATTAGTTTAAAAAATAATATTGAAAAAAACCCTGGAAAAAAACTAAAATGAGTTTTTCATATTTAATTAAATGTAAAAAATTGAAATCCGATAAATAATGTTTTGAGTTTTGACGATTTTAAATTATCCCATTTAAACCAGTACTAATCATTCGAAATTTTTATAAATTTATGAGAAATTTTAGGATGTGACTTTTTTTAGCAAATTATATGGCTAACCATCATAATAAAAGAAAAAACAATCAAAATTCTAACTCAAAAGATAGATTTTTTTACATGTTTTCTACAACTGTTAAAGTAACATTGTTTCATGAATTCCACGCATTTCAATTGTGTCTAATGCCTTAAAATCTGATGAATTTTTTAAACGGCTATAATTCTGCAAGTTTTGAAGATATGAAGATGCATTTTTTTCTATCTAATTCAAGACTGTAAAAGGAAAGTTTTCCTAATTGGAATTTTTATCCTACAGGGGTCGTATAAAAATTTAATTTTCGTATTTTTTCAAATAGACCCCCCCCCCCCCCACGGAGTTGCAACTTATCAAAAAATTTACCTTTTTCTATGAATTTTTGTAATTGGAAGTAGCCCCGTAAATTCAGACCCCGTTAATCCGGATTAATCTGGTCGATTTTTTTTTTTTTTTTTTTTTTTTTTTTTTTTAAGTTTGAGAAGCGTTTGGCAAATTTCCATAACATAAATTTATTTCAGCCTCATATTCTGAATAAAAAAGTATTTTCTGAAATCATTTCGGAAGAATACCTCAAAATTTCTTATTTAAACAGTTTAATGTTATCTATCAAAGAAACAACTATGCATCCTTTAAGCTTTGGCAGTTCCACTTTTCACAAATTTCTATTTAATTCGTTTAGAAAGTCACCAAAAGCTTACTGCTTAATAAAGTTTTATTCAGAGTATTGCAAGAACGCAAAGTAAAATAGAACTTGTAGACACACTGCCTGATAAGGATTGCTTTCCGATCTTTGTCAGCTAGTCCATAGGTCTCTTGGGACTGTTTCCTTCTCTTCGTCTCAGAACCCTTCTACAAATTACTTGCGGAAAATAGAAATAGAAGGATGAACAATCGAGAATGAAAGAGAAATTATACCTAAAGATTTTGTCAGCTTGTTTCAAAAACTTAATTGTTGCTCAGATGTTGATATCAGCGACATTCGCAATTGGTTGGAAGCAGAAAATAATGAAGAGTATGCCTCGCTTACAGATGACTTAATAATCGGTTTGTGCATAACTGTAGAAAAAGAAGATGATGCAGACGAAAACCATTATCAATGATGATCAACCAGAAGTTATAAACTATAATGAAGCAACTTCCCATTTTGAACAATTAATGATTTATTTTGAACGTCATGTGGAGACTACATCCAACGAACTACTTATGCTCATGGAAATGTGTGACCATGCGGCCCGCAAAACTGGCACAACAGAATATGAAAAATTTTACAATTACAAAGTAAACATTTTTACTGTCTGTAAATATCGAATATCTTCAGTATAAAGGTGATTTTCTATGAGTATGTTTTATTTTATTTCATTTGTTCACATTCTCCGGATAATCCGGATTTTCCATAATCCGGATTGGGCCTGTTCCCAATTAATCCGAATTATCGAGATTCTATTGTAAAATAAAAATAAAATAAAAACTTACCCCGCCTTAATAAGTGTCATTTGCTGCTGTTGAGCGAATTGCTTTTAAATTACACTAAATGCAAACACCCTTTAATAAAAATGGAGACATTTGCTCGATGTTAATGAAACGATAAATGCATAACTAAAAGATTATTGAGTATTTTAAAAGTTATTTTTAGACACTGATGTGTCGGGAGCTATATTCTTCACCGTCTTTTGTGCAATTCGAGTTTTTCCATTTTATTTTCTTATCCGAAAAGAAGGAGTTATGTCTGACTTTGCGTCTGACGCTTAAATTTGGATAAATTATTCGTCTTTCGCTGTTTTGAAGGTGAATTCATTAAATTTTCTCTAAGAATACTATCCTTTTTTGCATTTTTTTTAAATAATAGTGACCATTTGCTTAGGCGCTTCTGAATAAAACGATTCTTTCAATTATGGGGATATGAGAGTTTTCCGGTTTGAAAAAATATTTGCAATAGAACACCGACTATCCAAACAATTCGGGACCGATTCCGGCTCGAATAAGTAAAAAATTAGATAAACTGACAGATAATTTAACGGATATTCCTGACTACACTTAAATTTTCACACTTTTTTCAGATCAGTTAGTGCAGGCGTGTTTATTCTATTGTTGTTATTATTAACTATTTGGAAAATATTTGATGTCCTCGGTAGAGAGTTGCGAAATCGGAAGTATTTCTGAATCTTTTTATTGGTTCAATTCCTCAACTTATTCGTTTTCTGATTGGTTCATATTTAATGTTCAGAAATGAAATACTTCTGTTGCCACAATGAAAGAAAAGCATTAAAAAAACTACAAAAAATTAATAACTTAAAAACAAATTGAGATACAGCTTTCAAACAAATTGTATTTTAAAGTACATTTTTTCCTCTATAAGACGATGCAAAAATTGAAAATGTGCGATGTTTAGAAGTTTAAAAATGTACAGTACCGAAAATTCTATAACTAAAATTTCATTTAAAATTTGTATTTGCTTGGTACAGAAATATTAATTTTTAATCCATGGCGTACGTAATATAGGACTCTGTTATTACGTAAACCGCGTTTTGATCATTATAAAAATGATGTTTATTAATATTTTTTTTTTAAATATAGAATTTATTTGTAAGTCTAAAATTTTAGTCATGGAAAATATAATTTTCCAAATAGTCGTTGCAATTTGTTAAATACATTTTTAAAACTATATTTGGAAAATAGTTGCTGTCCTCGGTAGAGAACTGAGAAACCTGAAGTATATCTGAATCTTTTATTATTATTATTATTATTATTATTATTATTATTATTATTACTTTTTGCTCAGTTTTGAAAACGTCATTTTTAGAGCGCGAAGCGAACAAAAATTTTTACTTTTTAAGAGCTAAAAGAAATGTGGAATTAAAATCCATTTACAAACCTGTTTCCAGTACACTTCGAGCACACTATGCGCAATTGAGATATTGACTGAGGGTATTTTCACGCAATTACATTAAACTTTTAGATTTTAAGCCCGAAAGTGCATTTTTAAAGTGATTTTTATTTAAATTTTCAGAATTGAACAATTTTAAGAATTAACACTTGTCAAAAATATTTTCTTTTTTTGATTAGTTGAGCTTTTTTTTAACTTTTTAAGGATGATAAAAAGCATTTTTCATTGATCGTCATTTACCATATGGATAAATTTGCGGCATAAATTATTAACATTTTCTAGTCATTTAATATTAAACCTTTAAAAAAGAAAAAAAAACTAATTTCATTTTAAAATTAATTATAAAATATTAATATTAACCATGCTCAGACGATAAACTTAATTTTCTTTAAATAATATGTTTTGATATCATAATTCAACCTCATTTCATTGCAACATCAGAGCATATATATTTTATTTTCCATGTGTGACGTCACATTCGTTTCTTTTTAGCACTTACTCAAAATTCCTATACCTTGTGTTATTAGAAATGAATACTTGAAAATCTATGATTTGTGTCAAATATGACATTACATTGATATTTTTAAAATTCTTAATGGAAAATATTCCCGTAATGTCACAATTGGTAAAGTGTTGAATTTTATAGCCTCGGACCGAAAGAAAGAAAAAGGTTCATTCCTTTACGGATTAATATCTGGAAAAAATGCTAAACTATTTATATTGTCTTAAGTGTAAAAGAAATTTTATATAATCGTCTGCTTGATATAAGTAGAAAAACAGCATTCCTGTGACGTCACAATTGGTAAAATTGCGGTTTTTAACTTCGAAGCGAAAAGCTGAATAGGGTCCATTTATTTATTATCAGTAATTAATTACTGAAAAGAAATTATTATTCCGGGGTTTTTTTTGGCAAAAAAAAGAAAAATGATTAAATTTGAATAAATACAGATTATGTTAGTATACATGGTGCTACGCGCCATATACACTACACAACTATTTCATGGACGATGAGATGAAGAGAGAGAGAGAATTTGAATAAATATTATGGGGAAATTGTCAATTAATTCTGTATGAAAAATAATGAAATTTTGAATTTTTAAGAAAAATATTTGAATAAAATAAATAAAAATATATTCATTTCAGGCCAATATTCAATCTACCATACAGCACGATAGTGCTGTATAGTAGAGCTCAACTGCATCTCTAATGTAAAAATATGTCCAAAGTTTGCCTCTTAATAACTTTGGACCCAATCATCGGATCGCGACGAAATTCAAAAGGGGAGGTGTCCTACCCTAGATCTCAAAGTTTACAAAAATTCATCCAGATCCACCGATTAGTTTCGGAGATCCAGAACCCCTGTTTTGGTACTTTTTGCTCGTGAAACAACAAAAAAGAGAAACAACTCAATTATAACCCGAACCAAGAAACATTCAGCGACGTGTAATAGCTTGTTCGAAAGCTTTTAATTTAGGGATGTGCCTTTCGAAGGTCCGGTAAAAAAATATCAAAAATTAAGAAAATGGCACCCATTTAAAATTTATATGATGCTATTCCTTTCATAATTTAACATTATAGAAATCTCTACTTTTTGATTGCCAATTCAATTGTTGCTTTCGAATTACCACCAACTAAAAAACAATTCAATAATTTAAAAAAGAAACGATAACACGTTTTCTTTTTTTTTATAGATCAATAAAAATTCTGATTCTCCTGATAGTTTTGAACCTTTGAAATTGACGTCATTCGAAACAGAAAATGAGCATTTTTCATAAACATATATATAAACTGAAATTAAATATGTGTTAAAACAACATCGCACCTTTATTTGAGTGTTTTCGAAGTAAAACAGTTACTACAACATAGATATTTCAATTTAAAAGGGATAATTAGGGAAAAAAATTATTTTATATTTATAAAAATAACTATTTGAAAATGAAGCTATGAAAATCTGTGTAGATACCTATCGTCATAAGAAAATCTACGTAGATACCGAGAAACTGCAGTGGGACTACCATCTAGAAGGAGCGGTTCAGCGATATGTCGCCAAATCTGGCGTCCAAAATTATTCGCCAAAATTAAAGCCAACTTGGCGTCATTTCAAGTATTTCGCCAAACTAATATGCCTACTAATAATTTTAAACTAATACTAATAATAGTTTAGATTTGTAGTTGAAGGTGATAGATAAAGTTCCTGAAAGGATCTGAAAAAGCTATGAAATCATACAAAGAACTGGTGGAACCAGAGAGAAAAGTAGAGCTCGATTAAAAAAAAAATCTTACAGTAAAATTTGGGAAATATTTTCAATGTACGTGTAAAAGAAAGGGAATCAGATGATCTGTAAAGCTTGTGAAATAACCCAAATTTTTGTTAGCTGAAAATGAGGACTGAGCTTTACTGGTGCTTTAAAATCAATCAGTGAAAAAGAGGCATTTTTAACTCTTTCAATCATCCATAACCAGTTTAAAAATTTGGGTTCATAATTATATGTTACAGGCTGATGTAATGAAGTATGAGAACGGTTCGTTCTGTACAAAGTGTGAACACAATTCCATACCAGCTGTTTTGATAACTGGAAAATCAAAGCTCCAAGTAAACTCAAAACCTTGAATAGATGCGATTCAATCATATGCTAAATATTTGTGTTCAAACATACTTATCTACATCAGTTCCTCAACAACTTGATTATATTAATGTTATACTTTAATTATCACATCATGGTTTATATTTGTTTAGCATTGTTGGGCTTAACCGATTTGAGACAACATAACAATATATTCTATTGACTACTTTCCTCAATAATCATTTTGAGTGAATAATAGTATAATTCTGAATATAAAGCACCAGTACAGCTCAGTCCTCATTTTCAGCTAACAAAAATTTGGGTTATTTCATAAGCTTTACAGAACATCTGATTCCCTTTCTTTTACACGCACATTGAAAATATTTCCCAAATTTTACCGTAAGATTTTTTTTTATATAACTGAGAAATAGTTGAGATTAAACCTTAATCGTACATGTAAGACGTAAAAAATAGATCTGTTATTATGATAAAGTTATTAAGGTTCTTATGCTAGTATTCCAAAATGAAACAAAGCAACCTTTATTCCACTTTGACTCAATCATAGAATTACTTTTCCCGTGAAATCTAAACCGAACATCATTTCTACCATACCAAAATTTACATAAGCGCCTTTCATATTTATATTAATTAAAAAAAAATGGTATTTTAATTTGACCATTTTGATTCAAAACTCTAAGCTTCGATGCTATTAGCTGAAAAAGATACTAAACTATTTATATTCTTTTAAGCGTACATGAATTTTTGTAAATGCCATCAAAATTCACTGGGTTTTATAACAGAAAATATACTTGACGCAACACGCGTTTAAATTTCCCTTTTTTTTTTTCTCTCTCTCTTTTTTGAGAGAATGGCAGCATAAAGGTACAGTAGTAATTTTTTCCTTTGTTTCTTTGCTTTAAATAGACATGGAGTACTCCTGTTGCCACAATTAGTAAAACGGTATTAAAAACTACAAAAAAAAAAAAATTATTTAAAAAATAAATTGAGATACAGTTTTCAAATAAATTGCATTTAAAAGTCCATTTTTTTTCTATACGTGGTATAAAAATTAAAAATACGCAATGTTATAAGTTTAAAAATTTGCAGTAGTAAAAATTGCAAAACCGAAATTGCTTTTCAAATTTGAAAGTGTTGCCATTCGCAAAATGACGTATGCGTTACGCACAGATACGTTTGGCCCTTATAATATAGATATTTTTTAACATGTATATGTTAATATTTTCTTGATTACTTTGTATTTTTTGAGATTTTTAAGGTCTTGTAGTATGTATAATTGTTACAGTACAATAGTTTGTTTTTAGTTATTTATTTTATATTATACAGAATTTAATAGAATTTGTATTAATGGAGATCAAATATGTATAACGGAAATATTAAACATGGTGTAAGTATGTATCTTTATTATAAGAGAAAATTCCACCCATATAATTTGGCATATAACCCTTTAGCGTTCCATGCCCATAAAAAAGGACATTTAATTTCAAGAGCACTGACACCAATAATATTTAATTAAAATTTTCGTTTTATAAAGTACGGGAAAGTAAGAACGTTTTTATTTATACACTATATTGCCATTGATTATTGGACACTTGCGATTTTAGACATATTACTAAATATCTAGAAAAATACATGAAGAATCATCTCGAAACTCTTAGTGTATAAATATAATAGTATACGCCATACATCGCCGTGTAGATTTTTTACCGAAATTCCATAGGGGACCGTCAACAAATTAAAAAAGAATGAATATCTTTTGAATAACCCTGTCAAAACTAATGTAGCAAAAGTGCTCAAACTCTAGATTATGATTGAATGCCTTATTGTAATTCATCTGTTCATTTTTATGCAAATAGCATGCATACTCGCAGAGTAATTAAGGTTTTTATAAAAATGGTCCCGAATTTTTCCAAGTTTTTTTCCTTATAATTTTCAGAGTTCTTTATATAAAACTAGCTGACCCGCCCGGCGTTGCACGGGTCCGTATTAACAATATTAAATGAACTTGAAATTTGTATGATTTTATCATTAACTCGTTACATGCCGAAATGCATTGTCTGAAATACGTAGCCACTGACTGTGTGAAAAATCGGTTTTAAAAACAACAACTAATATTAAGCTCTAAAAATACTCAAAATGAGCAATGAGAAACGCGGGAGGGAATATGTATCCAACGATTACGTGATTTTCGTGTTAAAAATTTGATATTTACCCGTAAAAATCACTGTTAAGTCACTTAACTAATTATTATTTTCAGATACAAATCCCAAGTGAAATATTTTGAATTTCAAACTAATTATATAACTCTTAAATCCGACTATACCATGAATGAAATCAGTACTCGATGGTAGCTAAAATATTGGTATATAGTATTATAATTTCAGAGCTATTTAACAAAAGTAAGTGTTATTTTTAATCAAATGTTGCGTAATGTTCAATCTGTGTATAAATTCCTAACCTTAAACTTTTGTACCGTAACCAGAACCTGTCTGTAACCTAACAGCGACTTAACAATACCCTACCGTAAATTAAATATAACATAAATGTAACCTAGCCTTCACTTTATTGTAACATATCCTTATTCTAACCATAACATAAATGCAATTTAACTTTAACCTGACTTTAACCTAAATAATATAATAGAAAAAAACCATTTTAAAAAAGTACTATTTCTTCTTAAAATATGCTTCAGCTGTAATTCATTTCTTTCAATTCGTTTTATTAATACAAAATTCCTTCCTCGTGCTTTTGTTTGAAACATTAAAATTTCAGCGATAAATGGTTTAATATTGCAAACCTTTTTTTCGGTTTACTTCGCCTCCACCTATCCTTTTCTCCATGGTGTAAAGCAGCTGTGATAAAAGAAAATCCTCATTTAAGCTGACAGTTTGCCAGTCTATGAATTTTAAAGGTCTGTCTCAGCTTTTTTAATTATTTCTGCGAAAAGTTTATGCAACCAATCAACCATAAGAAAATAAAAGGGAAAAAAACGAAAAAAAGGCGACTTTTTATGAGATTGAGCTTTGGAATTTAAGTAATTACTCAGTTAATAAATAGAATTTTGAAATTCTGAGCTTCAGGTGCATCAGGAGAGATATTGGGCTACTCTCATAAAAATTTTGAGCCTCGTACGTACCATAGATTTTGCTAGCCATCGCAGACACACACACAGACACACAGACAGAGCGTTTTGTTCTTTTATTAATATAGATAATAATTTTTTCAGAAAATAGGACAAACATCATTGCACACAGTACGCTGTAATCAGAATTAAAAAATAATAAAAATTGTATGAAAAATGAGTAGGTTTACTAAATAATTTTTTACTGCGCATGCGTCAAAGATATCAAAATTTCATTTGCACATTATATTAACTAAATGTATAGAGCAACTTTTGTAAAAGTCTCAAAATCATAGCTTGAAAATTCTGAAAGTAATCGTCTATAGAAAAAGGACAATATCCGTTGTTTCCAAAATGAAGCAAAAAAATGAGGGATTTTATCCAAATGTTGTAGTACATCCCGTATTGTGTATTCTATATTGACACTAATCAATGAATATATGGATACAACCCCTCTTGTTTTTGCTTCATTTTGAGAATAACGGATTTTCAACTAATTCAATTGACGATTATTTTCAGAATTTTCAAGTTATGATTTTGTGATTTTCACAAAAGTTGCTCTATACATTTAACTAACATAATATGCAAATGAAATTTTGATATTGTTGACGCATGCGCAGTAAAAAATTATTTAGTAAACCTACTCATTTTGTACACAATTTTTATTATTTTTTTAATTCTGATTACAAGGTACTGTGTGTAATGTTGTTTGTCCTATTTTCTGAAAAAATATTATTTTATATTAAGAACTCTGAAAATTATAAGGAAAAAACTTGGAAAAATTTGGGACCATTTTTATAAAAACATTAATTACTCTGCGAGTATGCATGCTATTTGCATAAAAATAAACAAGTCGTATTACAATAAGGCATTCAATCATAATCTAGAGTTTGAGCGCTTTTGCTACATTAGTTTTGACAGGGTTATTCAAAAGATATTCATTCTTTTTTAATTTGTTGACGGTCCCCTATGGAGTTTCGGTAAAAAATCTTCAAGGCGCTGTATGGCGTATACTATTATATTTATACACTAAGAGTTTCGAGATGATTCCTCGTGTATTTTTCTAGATATTTAGTAAAATGTGTAAAATCGCAAGTGTCCAATAATCAATGGCAATATAGTGTACATATATATTTTTTATTCATTTGTAAATTCCAATGTCAATCCATCATTCCGTCATTTTACAAAACAGAATTGCTCCGTACCGGAAAGGTTTTTTAAAAAATACTAATACTTAAAATGAGCATAGAGAGATTTTTCCATACAATCGAGTAATAAGAATTCATCTTTAAACAAATTCAGATAAATCCACGATTATTTACAAAAAGAAAAGAAATATGAAATATCTTTTCCTTGTGAGAAAGAATAATAAACTGATAATTTCGACATTTATATGCGTAAGATATTTTAGAAGCTAAATGATGTAGACACAGCTAACACCTGGTCAAGCATCTTTCAAACTGTGTTGCAATCGAGAGCGATTATGTTCCAGGGTAACTAGAATTGGCAGATTTTCATATATAAGGTGCACAAAAGATATCTCTTTTTAAACTTAAACTTTTATTTAGATTTTTCAAACTTAAACTGTTATTTAGACATCGTACTAATTGTAAATCTAAATAATACTAAAATTTATTTTTATTCTTTGTCTTTTATATTAACAAAATTATTAATGCCTTATCGTAAAATAAGATGGCATTTTCTATCCTTTTTCTAAAAAAATTCATTAAAATTTATACAAATTCGATTATCCGGGATATTTGCTTATCCGAGACAAGGCATTTCCAGACTATCCCCGTTAATTCAGAGTCTACTGTATTTCTCTCACGAGCACACACACAAAAAAGGATTAAGGGTCCTCCTGTTCCTGCCCGCGAAGACACACGCGAGCTAATGCTATTCCTATGGGGAGGGAATTTTCTAATAATTATTTCGCATTTTGACACTTTTGAATTTATATACATATATACATATATATATATATACATATATACATATACACTGGTGTCCCAAAATTTAAGCATAATTGGTAATTAAGTAATTATTTTTAAGTAATGAAAGAAATATGAATCGGAATGTGCTGAAACTCCAGGTGTGTAAATAAAATAGTACGCGTCACATATTTTCGCGAAGAGTTTTCCCCGAAATCGAACAGGGGACCGTCAACAAATTGAAAAAGAACGAAGATCTTTTGGATAACCCTGTCAAAACTAATGTAGCAAAAGCGTTCAAACTGCACATTATGATTAATTGGCTTATTGTAATGTACTGTGTTAATTTTTACAAGGATAGCATGTATACTCGTAGAGAAATTAAGGTTTTTATAAAAAACAGTCCTAAATTTTTCCAAGTTTTTTGCTTATGATTTGCAGAGTTCTTATTATAAAATAATGTTCTTTTCTGAAAATATGACAAACATCATTGTACACAATACCCTGTCATCAGAATTTAAAAATAATAAAAATTGTATGAAAAATGAGTATGTTTAGTAAATAATTTTTCATTGCACATGCGTCAACGATATCAAAATGTCATTTGCATATTGTGTTAGCTAAATGTATAGAGCAACTTCTGTAAAAGTTTCAAAAACATAGCTTAAAAATTCTGAAAATGGGAGCCTATAGAATCAACTCAAAATCCGTTATTCCTAAAGGAAGCAAAAAAATCAGGGGTTTTACCTAAATATAGTTGTACGTGCAAATTGTGTAGGCACTAAACAATGGAATATGGATACAGCCCCCATCTTTTTGCTTCATTTAGGGAATAAAGGATTTTGATCTCATTCTATCAACGATAATTTTCAGAATTTTTAAGCTATGTTTTTGAGACTTTCACAAAAGTTGCTCTATACATTTAACTAACATAATATGCAAATGAAATTTTAATAGCGTTCACGCATGCGCAGTAAAAAATTATTTAGTAAACCTGTCATTTGTCATACAATTTTTATTATTTTTTAATTCTGATGACAGGGTATTGTGTACAATGATGTTTGTCATTTTTTCAAAAAAGAACACCAATTTATATTAAGAACTCTGCAAATTATAAGCAAAAAACTTAGGACTGTTTTTATAAAAACCTTAATTTCTCTACGAGTATACATGCTATCCTTGTAAAAATTAACACAGTACATTACAATAAGCCAATTAATCATAATGTGCAGTTTGAACTCTTCTGCTACATTAGTTTTGACAGGGTTATCCAAAAGATCTTCGTTCTTTTTCAATTTGTTGACGGTCCCCTGTTCGATTTCGGGGAAAACTCTTCGCGAAAATATGTGACGCGTACTATTTTGTTTACACTCCTGGAGTTTCAGCACATTCCGATTCATATTTCTTTCAATACTTAAAAATAATTACTTAATTACCAATTATGCTTAAATTTTGGACACCAGTGTATATACATAATATATATATATATATATATATATATATTTAAATCTAAAACCAAAATTGAAAAAGTAAAAACTAGCCCGGTTGTAGATAGTCCTCAATCTATCCTATAATAATAATAATAATAATAAAAATAATCATGTAAAAATATTAAAATTTGAGCGAGATATTTGAAAAGAACATCCCCATAGACTTTACATTATCATCCGAGTCTTTTTCACTCAGAAGTGTGGGCTCTTAAGAAGCTACTTTAGTCAAAAATAAAAAATATCGATAGTGGTGTTCGACTTAAGGGTCCTGTCCCTGCCCGAGAAGACTCTCGCGAGCTAATGCTATTTCCATGGGAAGGCATTTTTCTAATAACTCTTTCGCATTTTGACATCTATATATTTTTTTATTATTTTTATTTATTCATTTATTTTTATTTATTTATTTTTGCATTGGATAGCTGAGGTTCCTCTCAAGATCACCCCTTCACTACTTTTTCGATTTTGGTCGCAGAACCGGTTCTGAAAGTGAAAGTAATTTTATAAAAAAATATCTGCGACCAAAATCGAAAAAGTAATCAAGGAGCGATCTTGAGAGAAACTTCAGCTATACAATGAAAAAAAAATTAAAAATGTCAAAATGCGAAAGAGTTATTGGAAAAATGCCTCCACATAGGAATAGCTTTAGCTCGCGTGTGTTTTCGCGGGCAGGGACAGGACCCTTAATCTTTTACTAGTGTTTGATTCAAGTACCTGATTGTTTTCTACTCCTATAGCTCCCAAAATTTTTCCTATTGGCAGTTTTCATTTTTGTCTCTAAATGTAAAATTATGTTTAATTCCTTGCATTAGCAAGGTTTTCTTCGAACCTTGGATTTCCTTGTGCAAATACGGGTTAGGTTCCCTTGAAAAGACCCCCACAGAGGCCAGCCCTCCCTCTAAGGGCCTATATCCCTCTTGTAGATAATCGGCTATCATAAAATAAACCAAACCTTTCATTAGTTTTAAGGAGCTACTTTGTTCAAAAATAAAAAATATTCACAGTGACGTTCGACTTCAGCGGTCCACTGTGTATATGCATACACATATATAAGATCAACCCCGTAGGTTTAACATTATTTTGTGAATATCTTCCAGGGACCGATTTACGAATTTGGGGACTTGCGCACAAATATTTACGGGGGGGGAGGGGGGGCCTTGCACCGATACTTACTGGGAGATTTACTAAAATAAAAAGATAGTAGTATCCATAGTAGTATCCAAGTAACCATCATTCACTTTAAAATAACCATTAAAAATAATTAAATATGATAATCAGTAATTTATTTATTTTTAAATAATTATTTCACAATTGTGAAATTTAAATAAATAAGCATTTTATAATAAACTATGGTGCTAATTATATTTTTCTATGCAAATCTATCTGGAATGATAAAGTATGTAACAAATAATAATTTTTCGACATCACCAAGCTACAACTATTTTAAATGTTAGGGAGTCTACAGCCTGCATGCTACGCTCACCAACACTCAAATAATCTGATGATAATAGGAAAAGGATACGCTAACATATGTGACACAAAAATAACAGTTATTTGTTAATCGTTTAATGGCAACACCAATACGAAGCGCATCTTGCTGGCTCTTGTGTAAAAATCGTTTGGCAGGATTTAGGCCGAAGTAAATTGGGCTTATTTACCATATGTTCTTTCGTTGCAATTATGGAGCTTCAAAATAGTGTTATTGTATTTTTTTTCTATTTTTTGGCTTAAAAAAATAAAAATCATGAATTTTAGGCGTTTCAGTTTCAAATTAAAGTTTTGTATCATAAATGAATTGAGTGAAAAAATTATATTACTATGTAAAAAAAAAAAAAAAAAAAAAAAAAAAAAAAAAGCCACGGGTACAATATTTGGCGAGCTAGGTTAGCATAAAAAGACCGAGTTGTTTATTTATCGGTACAGATGTCACATACGCACCACATTGACGCGATTTTTTTCTGGCGCCCAATTCTTTAGCAGAATCTTCTAATTTGACAAAAAAAAAAATGAGCAATTAAAATAAATTATGAATAATAGCAATATGATTTCATGCTTAATATGCATTTAAGGGAGACCAAACTGGTCGCCAACGGCGGCTAGTACAATAAGTTTTTAAAGTGACAACGACAAAAGAAAATATTATCTAGAATAAAGTATAAAATGGATGATTCAGATAAAATATACGGTGTTATAAAAATACAGTATGAACAAAATAAAATGTAGAATGAAAAGTAAAATTTTATTGAATATTAAAATTACATCATATTGTCTTAAGTGTAAAAGAAATTTTATATAACCGTCTGCTTGATATAAGTAGAAAAACAGCATTCCTGTGACGTCTCAATTGGTAAAATTGCGGTTTTTAACTTCGAAGCGAAAAGCTGAATAGGGTCCATTTATTTATTATCAGTAATTAATTACTGAAAAGAAATTATTATTCCGGGGTTTTTTTGGCAACAAAAAAAGAAAAATGATTAAATTTGAATAAATACAGATCATGTTAGTATACATGGTGCTACGCGCCATATACACTACACAACTATCTCATGGACGATGAGATGAAGAGAGAGAGAGAATTTGAATAAATATTATGGGGAAATTGTCAATTCTGTATGAAAAATAATGAAATTTTGAATTTTTAAGAAAAATATTTGAATAAAATAAATAAAAATTACCCTATGTTCATTTCAGGCCAATATTCTATCTATATACAAAGATCCAAAGACATTAATCCATCCGTTTTGAAACCAATTTCATCCCAACTTTTGGGACACACTTTCACATTTATAAGATACATATAAGATGACCTTACTACGGAATTAAAACGAAGTTATGGACAGTATAAAATTTAATCTTGTACAACATAAAAAAAGTTTAAAACTATTAAATTTGTTTCAAAGTTTTTCAAGTGTAAAAAATCAAAATGTACGATTTTTTTTTTTTTGGGGGGGGGATGGGAGGGGAGATTGTTTTCTTTATTTGAGCATGAAGATCATAAATAAAAGCATATTTGGTTGTTTTTAAGGAGGTCCAGAGACCAAAAATTTCCAAATTTTCTAATAAAACATATTGCATTAAAAATTTCTCTGTCCCTTTTTTTCTGCTTAAAATGATGCTTAAATCATAATTTTTACCCTAACTCGAACAGGCAATATTACTTATTTTTCGTCTGTTTGTTTTCAAAATCTAGCTTTCAAGCAATGGATGTCATAAAAATAACCTCTAACGCGCTTCTAACTTCTAAATGCGCTTCTTTTTCCATGATGGACGTTTTTATCTTTTTTCCTATTTAAATTCTTATAACTCAAGAACCGTTAAAGATAATAGCTTCAAACTTGGAACATATCTTTCTTCATTGTTTTGCTTTAAATTTAATTCAGCAATTTTGAAAAAAAAAAAAAATTAACTTTTGAAAATATGATATTTTGATAAATGTAACATATTTTTTTTTTTAATTTTTGCTTTAAATATTTTTGCTTTTTTAAAAAACTAATATTTTAAAAAATGCTGAATTAAAATTAAGATATAGATATTTCTATCCATTTAAATATAAAAACGTTGAAATTCTACAAATAATGTTTCGAGTTATCTCGATTTTAACCCATAACTGCTGGTCTCACAGACCGCTGAGATTTTTCAAGTTTTACAGTTCAACTTGTAATTTTTAGTTTAATTATAGATGCTGATCAAATTTTGTTTCGTTTGAAACCCTATTAATATCTCTAGAGATTTCCGAATAGCTTAATTTCATTTATAATAGCCCTGTATGTAAAGTTTAATACATAAATAACATTCCGAGAGTTAATTTAACACTTTATTCATCTTTAGATTAAGCGGTCACACAGACCACTCACAGTAGTTATTCAACAATTTTTGTCACAGTAGTTAAGGGCTAAATTACTTCACCTTTTTTAATAAATTTAAAAAAAAAAAAAAAAAAAAAGAGAAGTTTTATCACGTGATTCTGTTTACAAATGATATGATTAACCATCACACTAAAATTATATCAATATATACATATATATATATACATTTTTAATGTGTCTCAGACCCCTTTAAAGCTGTGGCTCACTTAGTTAGAAAGTAACAGTGCGTATAATCTCCAAAATTACTAATATGAGAAAATGCATTTAAAAGTTTCATTATTCACGGACCTTCAATTATATTCACGTCTATAAATGATTGTAATCAAGAAATCATGCAGATTTTTGAATGTGGATTTTTTGGATGTTCTTGCGAAATTTTCAAACAAATATGAATAAAGCAAAAATCAAAAACTGATTTTTGGAAATTTTAAAGGTCCTATGATCAGAGTTGACAGACATTTTTCTCCGGGGAGAAGGGGGGTTAGGATTGATCTTTTTGATTATTAAAAACACAAAATCTCAAATTCTCCGGAGGGGAAAATTCATTGCTCTGGAGGGAAATGCCGCCCCCCTACTACCCCTGAATTCCACACTGCCTACGACTCCTTAATATATCTATATCTATATATATATATATCAACAATATAGTCTAAGGGTTTAGACACACAATATTTAATGATCTCTTGATTATGGGTTAATATTTACAATGTACAGATAAGTAAAAGGGGTTTTGGGACATCTTCGGTAATTTCTGCCGCGGGAGCTCGGTGTATTGTCTTTTCATTACCGCATCCGGAATGGTTTTGATGCTTTTAGCTGTTGCCACGGTCCAGAGTTGTACTCAACAATTAGTGGTTCCAATACGTCCTTCATATCCCGTGAGAGTCTGCTGATTGTGCATTATTTCTGGGCACGTGGCTTGATGCAAACGATTCAAAAAAGTAAATATTAACAAAAAAATTAAAAAAAAAAAATTGAAAAAATTGAAGACGTCATTAATAATACACACAAAAAATGCTATCATAGTAATAAAATTGAATACTTAACGACGTCACGTGCTCTTTGCACACTGTCTTTGTTTCATTATCTTCCCCCATGCGGCAATCAATGCCCTTTCGTCAAAACACATAAACATCAATAATCACATTACACTCAGTTTCCCCATCTGTGAATTTGCAACATGAAGAAACAAACGTCACTAAATCCTTGTGCAAAGATGAAACATAGGTAGAAAATAATCAACTATTGCCAATTGCTCTCATCATTCAAACAATGTCGTTGACTGCGTTGTCCTTCATTGTCTAGAGATGTTGAAATTTATAATTGTATAGGTCCATAGGCTAGAGCCCCCATATCAATAATGGAGTCTATGGATTTAGACACACAATATTTAATGATCTCTTGATTATGGGTTAATATTTACAATGTCCAGATAAGTAAAAGGGGTTTTGGGACATCGTCAATTTCTGCCGCGGGAGCTCGATGTACTGCCTTTTCATTACCGCATCCGGAATGGTTCTGATGCTTTTAGCTGTTGCCACGGTCCAGAGTTGTACTCAGCAATTAGTGGTTTCAATACGTCATTCATATCCCGTGAGAGTCTGCTGATTGTGCATTATTTCAGGGCACGTGGCTTGTTGCTAACGGCTAAATGTTCTTGTGTGCTATACTTACTGCTTCGCTAGGTCTCTGACCTCAGCATTCACATATCTATATAATAAAGGCCAAACGTATCTGTGCGTAACGCATACGTCATGTTTTGAATGGCAACACTTTCCGATGAAATTTCGATTTTGCAATTTTTGCTATTGCAAATTTTTAAACTTCTGGACATAGCACGTTTTCAACCTTTATACCATCGTATAGAGAAAAAAATGCACTTTTAAATGCAGTTTGTTAGCAAACTGTATCACAATTTGTTTTTGAGTTATTAAATTTTTTGTAGTTTTTAGTTCAAGTTTTCTAACGGTGGCAACTTGAGTATTACATTTATGTGGGAAATAAAGGAAAAATGGCCATAGAGTAAAAAAAAAAAAAGAATAGAGATGGAGTTTGGTGGCTGGAGGTGACACGAAACATGTAACCCTGAAACTCGCTGCATTGCATCAAAACAACCACGTGCTTTCGCAAAAAAAGGAAAACTTTTAGCGATAGTTTTAATTCATAATACAATGAAATGTCATTTTAGAATACTAAATTATAATCAGATCTTTTTCATTTAGAGAAAAAATGATGTTAAAGAATTCGGTCTATATTCCACGTGATTGTTTTGTTTGGGCCGAATAAGAGACTTAAATTGGAAGAATAACGCCCATTCAAATCGTTTTAATCGCGTACTGCACCTCATTTATCTCTTTTCTCGATGGAAAATAACCGATCACTGTATATTTTAGTTGTCATTTTTTCAAAGCAACTGAAAAAAATAGCAATTAAAAACCTGTTATGACAAAATATTTTCGATTATAAAACCCGGTGAATGTTGTTGGTTTTATTTCGTTTTTATCTATCAACTTAATGACATTTGTTCGTTGTAAACTTACTTTACAAAAGATACATCGATTAACCTTTACAAAATGTAACTTAAATAATATCTTTGTGTCATATTTTCTTAGTTTGTTTTAAAAACTGAACGAATGCAATTTTATTCTTTGGCGAAATCTTTGGCTAATAACTTCTAACTTGAGTCTAATACGGAAGTACCGATAATTTTCAAAGCTTTGTATGACTGCATAATTAATATGTTTCATATAAAATTGCTGTTTGGAATTTGTTGGCAGTTTAAAAAGCATATTAAGTAGGAAAATTTTATTAGACTTTTTAATTTTAAATAAATAAAAAAATCACCTTTACTCTGTGACCCGGGAACCCTGGGTTCGATGTACTAGTATATATAAATCTTAAACTACCCTTGAAACAGATTTTATAATTTCTTCAAAAAGGGTAAAGCTAATAAAAATGTGAAAATTTTAATATTTATTTATTTATTAATATATCCTTATTAATATATTTAGTAATATAGCATTACTGTAAAAATGCATTCTAGTACAGAAATGTTTTATTTTATATAAAAATAAATCTGAATATCTAATTAAATTCATGTGAAAAATCACAAATATATAGTTTTGTTAAGAGCACACACTAGTCACGCGGTAAAAGCCGAACGCTAATGGTAAGTCTATGGGGGCTTTCTTTTCTAATATCTCGCTTAATTTTCAATATTTTTAAATGATTTTTTTTTCACAGGATAGCTGAGGACATTCTATTACCGGGCTAGTTTGTACTTTTCTGATTTTCGTTGTAGTTTAATACTGAGGACCCTCTAAATTTTGGATTCAGTGAAATTCGAGGTGTTGTGTCCTTTTTAGTCTTATAAAATCTATTTCAGCAAAATTCAGAAAAAATCAAAAACGCTTCACGTAATATTAGTGTTTAAGCTTTCCAATGATATGCTTTCCATATTTCTACTGCAATTATTCTGAGCAAAATTAGAAAAGATTTTGTTCAAAAATGCAACAGAAAAAGAGTTTTAATTATATGATCTCCGCCTTAGCCAGTCTCCGCCTCTCTTGCCCTTTATTGAAAATTTGATTGGTTAACACCAATCCATTTTAGCAAATGAAAGTAACTTTTTTCCTTTCAATGTATTTCCTTTGTGTTATTGGTTTAGGTTAACGTGTTAAAATAACATCCCCTTATTTCAAACTTTGGATTTATTTTTTCTACAATTATTGATAAATTTTAACTAAAATAGTCTTGAAAAAAATCATCGACTTCTAATTTTTTTGTTTTTATAAAACTAAAGCTATTTTTAAGTTTTAACTAACTTCCAAAGAAGGAAATTATACACTTCATTTGTATACATATATTTTTTTTTCAAGTGCATACAAAAAAGTAGATTTGATACAAATTACAGTAAGCTCCTTTCTAGCAGAAAGGAAATTCTGATAATTTTAAAGGATGCTTATAATTGGAAATTTTGTGAAATACATAGGTAGTATTAAAAGGACACGGGGCTATATTTGGAATTTATAAATTTCCTTATACCGCTTGCAAAATATATGAGACAGGGGGGCAGGGGTGTGCAAAGAGAAAACTGCGCCAGGAGTAAAGTTCAGTTTGGTGCCCCATTCCCTGAAATTTTTCTTGTGACAGACTAAAAATGACGTTGGTAAATAAAAATTTTGCGCCCCCTAAATTTCCGCACCCGGGCAACCACCCCCTTCGTACCCCTCTTTTTCGCACGGCACTGTGGAGGTACATTTGGAGGAGGCTTATTCAACACCGCGCCATCCGAAGAGAGGGGGGTGGCGCCACATTTATACAATCAATATCATTCTTGGGCTGTTACAAGAAAAAGTTGGGGGAGGGGGCGCCAAATTGAAACTGTGCCTCGGGCTCAGTTTTCTCTTCAAACGCCCCTGTGCTTGTTTTTGGTACTATACGATATTAGGCAGCCCGATTTCAGTGCAGTATTATTAAGTAAAACAATAAAAAAATAAGCATTTTAAGTTTGAAAAACAGTTTTCATCAAAAATAAGCAGAAATTAAAGTTGGAAAATTTTAAAGATTAGTAACTTTAAAATTGTTGATCAACTTGTTTGAATCTTTAAAGAAATATTTTTTAATATTTAATACTTTTAAGGAAAACGATACACTTTTAACAGTTGTTAAAAATAGAAAATTTATCCTGCGTGATACATTTTATTTTAATATAACATAAAGGTATATTTGCAAAGACAAGGAATTGCGAAAATTTTTCATTATTTATCATAATATAAAAGTAAAAATAATGAAACTGTAAGGCAAAATATAGCATTTTTATAAAGTGTGCTATTCAGCAAATTTTATTTTATAATACTTTTCAGAATTGTTTCTTCTTTGGAGTTTTTTTCGACGTTTAACAAATGCAGCATCTGTCGAGCAGAAGGTTTTTACATTTTTTAAATCATACAATGTATCGTGGACAAGATTTGTCGAGATATTTACAAACTCTACAAGCTCGTATACATATTTAATGAGTGACAATTCAATACAACATTGTAAAATTTTTAGACGATTTCGCTGTCTTTAGCAATTTTTGTTTGTCCTGGTACAAGGTTAAATCTGGAAACTCCTCAAAAAAAAGGGGGGGGGCATTTCAGAAATTTGGAGATTTCAGTCGGACCTGCCATTCGGGTCGGGACAAATTTTTTCATTGTGGATAGAGTCGGGGCTAATTTTTTTACGTTGCGGATTGGGTTTCGGTCCGATTTACTTCATTTTTCTCGTTGTTCGGGTTAAATCCTACTTTTTTTGCTGCGAGTCGTGTTATATTCTACTTTGTTGCTGCGGGTTGGATTTGGGTCCGGTTCTCTTTCTTTGTTGCTGCTGGTCAGTTTTGAGTTTAGTTCACTTCTTTTTTTTGTGTGTGTGGGGGGGAGGGGGGGGGTTGATTACTATTTTATTGACGCTGGTTTGGTTTCGGTCAAGTTGACTTCTACTTTTTTTCTATTGGTGGAGTTGATTTTTACATTTTTCTTGCGGATCGATTGGAAATCTACTTTTTATCTGCGCGTTGTTTTCGGGTGAAAATAATCGATTTAAAAATTTGGAGGTTCGGGAATTTTGCTGTGAGTCGTGTTTGTATCGGCTTGAACTTTTTCCTGTGGGTAGAGTTTGGGTCAGTTTGACTTACATTTTTTTCAAATTCGGTTCTGTTCCGGATAAAATTTCACTTCTGAGAGTCGCACTCGGGTTCATTGATTGGTTGGTTGAATGGGGTTTTATGGCGCAAAGTTATTTTAGGATATGCTGCGCAAAGAACAAGGTGGGGATTCGGGTTGATTAGAAAGTTCGATTAAGGGATTTTTATTTTAAGCTGCGAGTTGGGTTATTAGCCTCCGATGCTTTTTCTTTCAGGCAAGCTAAAAAGTGTCGTGTCAAAAAAAGTGTCGTGTCAAACTTTTACTTACCTATCATACGTAGTGTAGGGTAAGTCTTGCAATCGTTTTGAAAATCGAAAAAAAAATTTTGACGGATTTACACGTTTCAGATACTGGAGACTCCAAAAAACAAATTTTTAGAAAAAAAAAATTGCCGTCCGTTTGTTTGCCTGTAAATGCTCTATCTCACAAACAAATGGAGATAGAGACTTAAAATTTTGTATGCACTTAGTAAGAATGAATAGGACGAAGCCTATTTAATATCAGCAACCTCGATTATACGGAACTTTTTTTTCGGACTCTCAAAAATTTCGTTCTCATGAAATGTATATAAAAATTTTCGATTTTTTTTTATTTTAAAGAAAAGACGTAAAAGGCAATAAGAAAACACAAATTTTGCAACAAGAACGAAGTCGGTCGGATTAATAGTTGCCGAGATATTTGTAATCCTGTTTTCTACATTCTTCGATTTCTCATGACCCTGTATTTTCCTCAAATTTCAATTCAAAGATATGTTTTAATTGGAAATGAGACGCTTAATCTGATGCAGTAAACTGTTAATTAATATGATTATTGTTTTTGGAGTTATAAGGATGTTTCCTTTACGCAATCTGGTACTACTTGTGTAGTATTTTACATAAATTGCCGAAATGGGTTCATCAGCAATTCATTAATGGAGCATTACTGTGTATATTAAAAACATTTAAATATACGTTTAAATTTTGTTTTGGAATTGCAATGCATTTTATAAATAGTTTTCACATATTTTATTTTCACATATTATATAATGCATATCCACGATGGGTAAGTATTACGGTGGCCCCCAACGACTAGTTTCGTAATCTGGCCGTTAAAACGAGACATTCATACAATTTTATTGTTAAAATGCATTTCCTTTTTCTCAGAGTCTATAAAAAAAGCGTTTAAACTAAAGAAAAAATCCGTTTTTGATGTATCTAGTCAATGAAGAAGTAGCACGTCAAATTGTATCTCTTTATTATTCCGTAATTCCAATGTCTCAGAGAGAAATTGCTAATCAATTGGGTATTTCAAGCCGTTCACGCTAATATATTGATAAACACAAAAAAATGAAGTCAGAGGCGAATAATCGGAGGCGAAACTGAATTCTGCAATGGCAAAATCAACATTAAACTTGTTTTCACTTTTTTACAGTAAGCCGGATAGATTTGTACTTCTTTGCTACGTATCCGATTTGAGCAGTCTGACTTAGAAATAGGTTTTGCACTAGAGAGCATATACTAGATTTTCTTCTATACAAATTTTAGTATTCAATTTAAAGATGTAAATTATATTTTATAATTCTATTAAAATACATGAATTCGTTTTCTTTCATTTCAGTTTCAGATGTTCGGGTAAGGGCTCGATTTGACATAATTTGTAATTTTTGGGTTCGGATTGATACATTATGAGTCGGGTTGACTTTAAACGTTTCGGATTCAGGACATTTTTTCTTTTAGCTTTTGACAAATTCGAATCTGGTATAAACTGGTTGATGACTGGATTTTTCAAAAGATAAGACAATTTTTCATATGAAAAACTATATGTTTGAATATTTACGAGTACATTATATCTATGTTCATTTTTCTACTTGAGCAAAAATAAAAATTATTGATATAATGAAATAGGATACTTTTTCACAATTCCCTTCATATACAGAGTGATTTTGTTTCATTTTGAATTTGTTGATCTGTTTTGTATCAGGTTATTCAGTATTGGGTCAGATTTTTTTATTTTTATTTATATATTTATCTAGCGAGCTTGGGTTGGGTTAAAATTAAATTGCTTTTGGAGCCTGGGCATGAAAATTTAGGTTCGGGCAGACCTCTAGAAGAACGAAGTCCACGCCAGGCCTGAAGTGGAAGAAAAAATAAAGTGTGGTCAAGTTTTGCAGAAAAAAGTAAGATCCGAACTAGGAACGGTTTCCGAAAGAGTGAAGACCCTGACTCCAGAATATCCAGTCTCCTCCCGGCCCGGACCGAATGAATGTTATTTTGGCCCGCCCCGGTATAAAATTCAAAAATTCGGTCCGAATCCGGCCCGCACGTTTACACTTTTACATTTCTAGGCTTGGCCCGGCCCGGCCCGGCCCGTACAGAAATCAGTGAAATCAATCCAGGCCCGATCTGAACCGACACAATTTCTATTATTTCGAGAAAAAAAATCAGATATTTATCATACAATTAAGTTTTTTTAAGATTACTACATTCATATTTATTGGGTGATTTTACACAAAATTTTACAGATAATGCACAATAAGAACATTAATGATTACTTAGGTTCTTAGCCTTTCAACATTCAAATAAAGATTCATTAGAAAATTAATATGGTTTAGAATAAAAGAAAAAAAAAGTTAAAATTATCATAACTTTTGAAGCTGTGTAATAAAAAGTAGATTTATGAAAATGCTTCTTTATCATTTTGTCAAAGATTTTTTCAAATTTAGAGGAGCTATTTTTTATGCATTTCTGATTTCATTTCTTTTCGGAAACACATGAGATTAACAGGTGTTTTTATTCAGAAACAATGTAATGGAATGGCGTTGTCCATTTTTTGATACAAGCAAATACAATGCGCAACACTCTATATAAAACTCTAATTTTCATAATATTTATGAAAATATTGTGAAAATTAGCGTTTTAAATCGAATTTCCGGAAGCGACAACATGCAAAAGGAGAAAAATCTGAAACCGCATGACAAGAATCTCTTATACCTCAACAAGTATATACAAATATCTTATTAACCAAAAACGGAATATGCTATTCGATTGCAAATCCCTTCAATAGTCAGGCTTGTCAATTTTGTGCCTTTACAGTTAAAAATTAGTCAGAAAATGTGTCAAACTTTCATGTTGTTGAGAAATGAATTTAAGAAACACCAACGACTATATTTCCAAAAAGTACGTTAACAGAAATTCTTTATTCCTTTCACATATATATTGTCTGCCCTACACGTCTTACGAACAATTAAGGGTGTATTTCGATTCAGACTGCTTATTTTCCGATTTATTTTTGAATTCATTATTGCTCTCAAATACACCAAACTTTCAAAATCTCCTATTTGGAAAGTACGCAAGGTGCCGTGATTGTCGATTCTTTGATAAATGCAGAAAGTGTTGCAAAAAAGCAATCAAAAATGGCATTTTGAACCGATTTTTCCCTAGCGGGAAATCTGGGAACGAAAAAAAGGGTCATAGTAATAAGGTAATTGTTTATAACTCAAATTCTAATGAATTGAGCGTAAAAAGAAATCACACGGCACCTCATACGCCCCTTTAAGAATCCCCTCAGCAAGTTTCATGTTTCTACTTTTAAAAATGTGCCTGAAATTGTATCTGAAAATTTCGAGCTGTTGAAGGTGGAAAAGCGTGTTTCGAATACACCTTTAAGTCTAGTTCTGACCTATCCCGACTATATGTAGAAAAACAGTACAAACCTGATCTTGGAACGTCTCCAGTTTGCCAAAAAATTATTAAACCCGTTTAGACACAAAGCAAATGTCCGATGCCGATCTCTACGCCGTACAAGTTACATTTATGCATTGATGTTGTCAAACTAGTATCTACTTGTGACGCACATTTATACTTATGGTCGTTAAACCTATATTCATTGAAAACAGTTCTCACTTTAACGTTTTTGCCGAAATCTTTATAACAAGCCGGCAGATCTGTTAAATTTTTTTGCCAGTCTGATACAGGCTGGTGCAGATTTCTAGACCTAACCAAGCCCTAGTCTCATGAGTTAAAACTGTCCCGGTCCAACCCGGGCAGTGACAGCTTCGTCGAGTCCGATCAGGTCGCACCGTTCTCAATCTTAAACACGTTTCATTTATCCTGTAGACATCTAATACCATTTTGCAGACCCTTAATTGGGCTCAAATGGGGGGGGGGGAGGGTCGCACCATCGCTTCTGGTATTCATCATATTAAAATCTTGATATTCAATCACACTTTAGCTTTTTACATGTCGACAGATGGGTCGTAGGAATTATTACATTGTTCTGCAATGAATAATAAATTTTGAAAGAAAACTTAACCGTAAAACACTGTAACATTAATAAAGCTAGACTGAATGTGCGGTGTCTTCCTTTGAAAAAAAACGAATAGTGAAAAAAAAGAGACTCTGTAAGTGATAAAGAAAGCGGGATCGACGGGAAACAGATGACCAATTTCACAGGTTTAATTTGATTATGTATACAAATGGAATGTTTTTATGGAAATTCTTTTTAACAGAGAGTATACACGAAACAGCATTTCACTGCATTTCATGTTCAGAGTAGTGAACATAATTTAAATACGCTAGGAACAGTTTTTCTCCGAAGAGCTTTTTACAACGGAATTCTTTTGTATAACTCTGTAATTGAATAGTAAATGCTTTTCACCAAATATTATGCAAAGTTGCAAGCAATGTTAAATCCATCTCAGAAGTTTGTATCAATTTTAATGTTTGTAAGAAAGTAACATTATTACAACAATACATTACATCGCGAAAATTTTTTAGACCACAATATAATAGATTACTATGGAGATCCTCTGTACTTATACTGTAAGTGCTATACATATCATATTTTTTTATAACTATCTTCCAGAGTATCTCAGTAATGTATATGAATTTTTCTACTTTTAAATTAATATGACGCTCCTTAAAACACCGCAAATGATTTATCCACATAGACCATAATGTAGCGGAATAATTTTGAGTGATCCTAAATGTTTCTTGTGTTTCTTCAATTTTTTAAAAAGCGTTCAATTTTTCAAAAGTAATTTTTGCTCCTTAAAAAACTTAGTTTTGTGCAGAATTTGCAAAAAGTCCTTAAAAGTATTTAAGTTTTTTTATTATTTGTTAATTGAAGATGAAAATCTGAATTCTCTGAAATCTGATTTAGAAAAAATAATCTATATCACCATCCCCCCCCCCTTTATGTCAAAATTTCGCCTCGCCTTTTGCTCTCATCACAGTCTTCAATATTACCCCTTCCAGAAGTATCACTTCGCTGTTTTGCTGTCTATCTCACTGTATCCAGATTACAGAATATAGCCACTTTGTTGTAACAATAAAAAATCGATCACAAAAACTCTTCCCCACTAACTGAAAATGAGATTTTCCCCTCTCACCCTATTGCTAAGTGCCTAAAATTTATTCATTGAAACTTTCTTATATCTTATTATTTTTTAAGCCTATTTTTAAATGTTTTGAAAGGCAAATAAATAGTAAATCATCTAAAAACTTCTCCATCCCACACACACACACACACACACCAAAATAAATAATTAATAAATCTGTTTACTTCTCCCCCCCCCAGCTCACAAATTTTAAACTTTTAAAGTCATTGATTTTTCTAAAACTTTTACTGTAATAATAAATAATCAATCATATAGTTTTACTCTTAATCCCACAAAAATTGATGTTTTCCCTCTATGTCTCCTTACCATTCATATAAAATTTTGTCTTTAAATCTCTTTATTTTGTTTTTTAACCATATTTGTTATTATAATCTTTAGTCATGTAAGGTAAGTCATCTAATAAATTCCCTGCATTCCGCTCGAAAAAAGAAAAAAAATAATGAATAAATACTTTTCATTTTTTCCTCCTCAGAAATCTCCAACAATTATATAAATAAATTTAAACCAATTATTTAGTAGATTTGTGAAATTCGAACGAAATAAGATAATTCAGCATAAAAAACCTTTTTCTATATTTAAAGGGGGGAACAGTCAACCCTTTCTCTCCTTATACTTATCCATTGAATTCCTAAAACTAATCGCCCCAGAGGGATACCTTCTTTAAATATTCAAGGGCTTCACAACCCCAGGCACCTGATTGATCTTTCTCTTTTCCTTTACTCTTATTTCTCTTCCTTTTTTCTTTGTTTCACTTTCGTTGTGGTTTTTCTCAGAGGTTAGGGTAATTTTGTATGAGCCGATATCACTCTGTATATCGACTAATGGAGAAATGCAAACCACCCACGTGTTTGCCAAGCATGGCGATCCGTGTCCCTGGAAAGGGGGATCCTGGCAGTTGAGAGAAACCAACACACTGCTTTGGCCTCTGCTTCAGGTTGACGGGAGATACATATTGGTCACGTATGCGTTATTCGGCTGGTCAGCTGACTTTTGTTATTGGCTTTAGGGATTAAGTGACTGAGTAATTATTTGTCATCTCGTTAATGGGGGTGATTGAGATAGGATTGTCTTATGACGATAAAGGCCCTGGCTAACACTATTTCACGGATGTGTATCCCCTTGTTAGACTCGGTAGGGGGTGGTGTGGCCAAGGTCCAAATTATTTTTTTTCCAATATAGATGTATATATGTAATATAGATATATCTTTCTTAATTTTGTTATACCTGTCCAAGATGTGCGGAAGTGGGTCACGAGGGTGACTCGTGCGAAATGTCTGCCGCATTTTCCCATTCTTGCCCAAACTGGACCTGAGAAAAAGATATTCTTGCCATTAAAATAATAGAAAAACTTCCTTACCATGAAGCTCGCAAGATTGTTGAGTATAGAATCCTATGCGTTGATGTTTCCTATTCAAGTTTATTCAAACAGCAATCAAAATACGTAAGGCACATTAGCATACCAACAGATTCCTCTATTCTACCCAGTATCTCAAAGAAACAAACCCGTAATGATTGTTGTTATATTAAGTGTTCTGCAAGCCAGAAATTAGAACGCTGGTTACCATCAGAATCTGTTTCAATAGCATACCAAACTAATCAATCATAGAAATCTTCAGTTCAATTAAAAAACTCGACCAAATTCCAGACTAATACTAAGACAGTTATATTCAATAAAAAAAAAACTCTGATCCTTCTGCATTCAATGTACAGATACCTAATGCTATTATCAAATTGCGAAACGATCCATGAAATAAAAGAGAATCAGACATTTCGATTCTTCACAATGGCAAACAGTGGGGAAAAAACAGCGAAAATATTGAAATATTCTAAACAGCTGATTGATTTTGAGTAAGTAGCTATTGAATCGGATTCTTATGACTCGAGTACTGATGAAGAGAATACTACCTACAAAGAATTTGTGCCTGAATAATTTTACACATTGTTTTTTAAATTCTTTGTGATTGTAAACATTGTTCTTATGTAGTATTTGCACATTTCACACTTAATTCATATTTTGACATTTATCACTTTTAACCTTTAAAGTTCTTACTTATGTAACTTTTGTATTTTAACTATCATATTTTGACCCTTTTAAACGTTTTTAATTATACATGTCATTATTGTTCTCATTAATTATATTATCTTTTTTAGCTCATTTGCTTTTGGTTTTCTATTTTTGATTTCATTCTGAATTTGCTTTCGCCCACTATGTTCCTGAAGGGGCTTTGTGCCACAAAACCCATTCAATCAACTAACTAACCAAACCAAACTAATCAGCGAAGCACTTTATCTCAATAAACCTATATCCAAAATTTGGAGCAAATAGGAAAAATTCTGCGTAAAAACCCCCTTTTACATAAATTAAGGTAGGTTATCCCCTATTCTCTCCGTTTAAACCTAAACAATGAACACCCAAATTTAATCATGGAAGTGCCTCGTCAGAATAGCCCTCATCTAAAGTTTGAATGAAATCTGATAATTCAACATAAAAAATCCATTTATCTAAATTTAAAGGATGGGATTAGCCACCCATTCCCTCCTTATACTTATCCAATGAATTCTCAAAACTAATCAGGGTAGCTCTGTATCACAAAAACCTACATCCAAAATTTTAAGGAAATCGGTAAATTCTGTTTAAAAAATCAATTTACCTAAATTAAGCGGGGTTACCTGCCCCTTTTCTCTCCCTTTATACTTAACCAATGAATATCCAAAACTAAACATGTAGGCATCATTAAGCATCAAAATGATCCCATATCTAAAATTACGATGAAATCTGTTAATTCAGCATGAAAATAAAATTTATCTAAATTAAGTATTGGGATTAGCCCTCCCTTTACCCCTTATACTTATCCAATGAACTCCCAAAACTAATCAAAGAAGCGTCTTATCGCAATAGACCTAAATCCAAAATTTGAGGCAAATCGAATATTATCATGAGTTATCGCGTTACACACAGGCGTGCGTACGTACGTACATACATACACAATGGGCGGGCACATAAGCTTCCAGGCTTTGATAAAATGTGAAATAAAAAAGGAAAAAATGTAAATGAAAATAAAAGCATTTAATTGTTATTTCAATTTCGGATTTTTACAAAACAATGCTTTACTGAATGTATCATTTAAAAAATATTTAGTTTTAGAAGTTTCTCCCCCGAATTTACTCTTTTGTTAGTACTCAAAATTTAAAACTTCTACTTTTATTATTATTATTATTATTTATTTATTTATTTATTTAAAAATTATTGATAATCTAAATTTCCTTCCACCCGAAATTTTGAATAAATTTTTGGCCTTTCCGCTAAGAACACATAAAAATTTTAATATTAAAAAATAATAATTCATTTTTTTGTCACATTTGTTACTGTAACAAGGATATATTGTGCACTATAATTAAAGGGGCCATCCATAAATGATGTCACGCCTGGAAATGGGGGAGGGGAGGTACGTGAAATTGAGACAGCTTGTAACAAAGGGCTGGGAGGGGTTAAGAAGAAATGTGACATCACATATTTTGGTTGAAAGAAAAGTATTAATAATTAGAAAATTAAATTTTGAAGTTATTTTGGAATTAAAATATTTTTGTGTTCATAAATTAAAGTAAAAGTTTAAAACGAAATACAATTCCATTTCAAATTTCAAAACATTACTCCTTTTAATTACACTTTCATATTAATATTATATTATTAGTGTATATTAATTATAATTTTTGTTGTAAACCTAAATCTTATTTCATACAAAATAAGTACACAAATTATTTTTATAGCTATTCACGTAAAAGTCATTAAAATACACAGTTAAAGTTTAAAAACAAAATTTGAAATATGATCTATAGCATAGTGCTTACTTTCTGAACTGCATGTATATATAATATAGCGTGACATGTGACAAAGGGGAGGGAGGGGGTTAAAAATATTGGACAAATGTGTGGCATCATTTATGGACAGCCCCATAAATGAATATGCTGGGGTTTCGATCTATACCTACTTTCTTCGAAATTTATGTTTTCGTTTGACACCCCCCCCCCTCCTGCTCGCTCTACAGTATAAAATATTCAATGTTTAAAATCGTTTAAATTGTTAAATATTTTTTTCCTCATTTCATGAAGATCCTATCTTGTACTTCAATATCATTTAGCTTTTGTAATTCTCTTGATAAATCTCGAGTTCTGAAAAGAATTTTCCAAAATACAGTTACTTTAATATATTTGTACATAATAATTTTCGCTTCTTTCAAAATTCTTTTTTTAACTGCGTAACGTGAAAAAAAATCACGCTACATGAATATTCCATTTGCTAATTGGAGGAGTTCGTTTGTCATTTTTCAATCATTCGGAAAATGATCGAGGTGTGTGTCTTTTACAGCCAAATGAAATGATATTAGCAAAATTCAGAAGAAAAAAAACGCACAATAATAGCTCAGAGTTTAAACTTCTAGTAATATGATTTTTATAGTTTTAACAAAATTAGAATGAGCAAAATTACGAAATATTTTGGTTAAAATTTTAGCAAAAACGGCCGGAACTCTACGATTGAATTTAAACTCGTCTCCACTCGTACGTCAACCAATCTTCTTGAAACTGACAGCGCTACTTTTAAATATCGAATCTTGGTAGGTTGGTTGGATGACACAGAATCTGTTTCATTACGGTGCTACAATGCGAAAAATTTGTTGAAATTTGTCCATCGATTGTAAGGGGCTTATATGGGTTATTTCCAAATGCTGACTTATTTTTCCTATTATCTATTTTTTAAATTTCAATAAATTACTACTGAAAAATGATTCAAGAGTATTTTCATAAATGAAACCTTGATGTACTGTTTCCCTAGATTCAAGAAATTTCTTTTCGGTCCATATGCAAGAGGAATATTTTTGTGGAAATAATAGCTAGTGTATATTTATGGCAATCTTCAGAAATTTAATTTGGTATAATAAATTGTAGAAGTATTTTTTTTTCTTAATGGAGCGTTAAATTTACTATTCTTTTTAAAGGCCGTAAAAGCCAACTAGTAGCCTTCACCCGCTACGCTGGATCGGTTTTTCTAAAGAGTCTCGAATCCAACGAAATATATCTAGCAGATGTGAAATAAAATAAACATTTTCTTAAATATCTAATCATATAACCATAATTGCTGCCTTATTCGTATAATTTTACGTTATCTAGTACAAAGTCGATGTTGATGACATAATAGACACAAAAGGAATAAAATCACTGATATACTAAATTTAAATATATTTTTAGTCGGTTTATTATTCTGATTTTCCTGTTTATACCTAAAAATGCTGCTGATATATGGCGAAATGTGCTACAATTTTCACCCTCCTCCCTAAACACACATTTATTACCTTCTTAGGGAAGGAATTTCTAAAGCCGCTAAAATATCTATTTAGTTATATTTTTAAGAAGTTTGTTATCCTGAATTTCTCGCTCTTAACTAAAACGTCTAATCAGATAGGAAGAATGTCCTACGATTTTTTTTATCTTCTCCCTTTGTACTCACTTTAGAGATCTGGACGGGTCAGGCCTCGCTCCAAAGCCAGAGCCCGGCCCGCGGGCCAGGTTCGGGTCGATTTTCATTAACGGCATTCGGGCCGGGCGGAGCCTTACTTGTGAATACTTAGACAAAGACGTACCGGGCCTAGTCACTAATGTTTTCGGGCCAAGCTCGGGCCATATTTTTCTCCTGGAACATAGGGCAGGGCCTAACGTCCCAATAAATGATCTGCCGAACGACACTAGATGCCAGCAGAGAAAAATTGTTGGTCCTAAACTCTAGGCCGGTACGACCCCGGTCGGGTGGCGCCAACTTTAATTTATTATCCTGAACAGAGTCAGGTCTTCAAACTTTCAGAAAAAAAAAGCTTTAGTCAGGTCTTATTTTTTTTTCTGCAGAGCTGTATCGCGCCACACTGCTTTTTCCGGGTCGGGTCTGGTGTAGACTTCCTTCCTACTACAGGTATACACGTGAAAATTTTTTCAAGCCCAGGCTGCATCCGGTGTAAAATCTAAACGCTCGATCTAGCATCGACACAGCCCGTATGCTGTGGCGGTTCTAGGGGGGGGGGGGGTAGGGCGCAAAGTCCCCCCCCCCTTGGGCTAGTAAAGGGTTTACAAAGTGATATTATGTATCCTCACGAGAAATAACTTGGGGAGAAGCTCGAGCCCGTCACGGCCTGGCACGGGTCGCGCCAGTTTAAGTCCACGAGACTTGGACTGGGTAAGGTTTTCTCTCATTTTGAATCGGTTCGTGTTCTGATCTTCCTTTTTTTTTGGAGATTCGGGTAATGACAGGTTTCTTTTTCTTCCAGACCGAGCCTGGTCTGGATATCATTTTCTTAGAAGTTTGCATTGAACAAAATTTCCAGGTCGTGGCTAGGCCCGGAATAAAAGCTAAATATTCGGTTCGTCTCTTATCTAGATAGTATGATAAACATTACTGTCCCGATCTCAACCCGTGCAGATAAACTTTCGGTACAACTCTGATCTAGATTGTATGATAAACATTACTGGCTTGAAAGCGACAAGTGCACTTACTTAATTTTTTTCTCACGAGCCCAAATTGGACTGAAATTTTTTGCTTGTTAATCTTGAAAATTATTAAACAAAGAAAACGCGAATTTCGTTAGGGGTTGCAAAAGAAACTCGCATTTCATCAAATGGTCGCAAAAAACCCTCAAATTTTGTGAAAGGATCACGGTGAAAACGTGAATGTCTTCAAAGGATGCCATTCACGTATAAAATCGAATTTTGTTAAAGGATCGCGGGAAAACGCAAATTTTGTCAAAGGATCGCGATAAAAACTGACGTCAACCATTTACTGGGCTCAATCCGCATGAATAAAAGCCGAATATGTAACTGACTCAAATCCGAAATGTATGACAATCTGCCCCGATAAACTAAGCGCAGCTAAAAAGTAAAAGTCAAACCGACTATTATCAAAATATAGTTATTAACCGGACCCAGACCCTACCCGAAGCAAAAAATCAGAAATTAACTTGATCCGCAGCACACACTAGAAGCTTACCGGATCCAAACGCGACCCACAAAAAAAAAAATAAAAATTATCCCGACCAGCAGTAAAAAATAGAAGCAAAACGCACATCAAATTTTGTGAAATAATAGCGGCGAAAACACGAATTTCTTCAAAGGATCGTGAAACAGACGCACATTTCGCACAAAAATTGTGAAAAAGAACGAAAATTTTATCAAAGGACTCATTCCAATCAATTCGGATCAACCCGAAACTTTCTCAGAAAATTAAAACCAAATTCTAAACTGCCCCAAATGCTCTAAGTACAGCTAAAAAGTAAAAGTCCACCCGACCAACAACAAAATGTAGCAGTCGACCAGACCCAAACCCGACCAAAAAGCAAAAAAATTAGAAATTGACTCGAACAGCCGCAAAGTATAGAAGTCAACCGGACCCAAACTCGACCCAAGTAGAAATTAACAAAAAATGGAAGTCAACCGGACCCAAACCCGACTCACAGCAAAAAAGTAGACGGAACACGACCCGCATATTAAAAATGAGTTACGACCCGTTTATGCGATTGGAGTTTCCAAATTTCTAAAATCGCTCCCTCCTCCCTTGAGGTCTCTCCAGATAAGCCCTTAGCTTCCCTTTATATCAAAATTTTTCTTTGCATTTTGAACGTGTCACAATCTTTTAAATTGCACTTTCCGAAAATATCACTTCGCCGTTTAATAGACTAGCCCACAATACCCATATTTGTAGCATATAAGTCACTTTATTGTAACAATAAAAAATCAATAACAAAAATTCTTCCCCCTCCCACGACTGAAATTGGGTTTTATCTCTCCCTTCCTTTTATTAAGTGCAGAAAATTTAGTTCTTTAAATCTTTCCACTTTTATGATTTTTTAAATTGATTTATAAATATTTTTAAAAGCAAATAAATAATAAGTCATCTGATAAACATCTCCCCCCTCCGCACATACACGAAAATAAATAAATAAATAATAAATGTGCTTATTTCTTTTTTCCCCTCAGCTCACAAATTTTAAACCTTAAAAGTCTTTGATTTTTCTAAAACTTTTATTGTAATAATAAATAATCAATCATATAATTTTACTCCTTACACACCAAAATTTACGTTTTCCTTTCTATCTTTTTTTGTAAAACATACAAAAATTCGTCTTTTTGTTTATTATTTTTTAATACTATTTTTTAATATTTAGTCATGTAAATAAGACAAATCAGCTAATAAACCCCCTGCATCCCCCCTTCACATCACTCAAAATTTATTAGAGCTCCTTGCGGTATTTACAAAATGCTTGTAAAAATCATCAAAAATCTAAATTTCCTTCCACCTGAAATTTTGGCAAAATATTTTGCCCTACTGATTTAATGTCACACTTTTTTTTTTTTTTAATTTGCGACACTTTTTCTGCCACATTTGTTACTATTAACAATAGGAAATTGTGTTATGTCTATAAACGACGACTAGGCTGGGATTAACACCTATACCTCCTTTCTCCAAAATTTCTATTTCCCTTTCTCCCTTGCTGTTTCCCTCTCCGCAAAAAAATATACAAATTTTTAAAATATTTAAATTTGTCTAAATATTTTACTCATAATTTTATGAAGATCTTACTTTAAACCTTCAGTGCTATTTATCTCTTATTATCTTATTTATCTATTGCTCTTGATAAGTTTCGTATTCTAAAAAGAATTCCTCCCCCCCCCCCCAAATAGCTATTTAAAGTACTTGTACCTGATATTTCCCCATCCCTTCATTCAATAGTATTTTTTTTTTTTTTTTTTTTTTTTTTTTGTAATTGCGTTAAATAAATAAAATAGTTTTTATTTTATAGTAATCTATCTAAATTAATAATTCGTTTATTTTCTGAAAATCAAACCATTTAATTTTGGGACGCTAAAGGTAAACAGATTGAAATTCTTTTACAACTTTTATAAACTTGAAATCATCGAATGTAGTGAAAGTAATGGGAAGACAGTTGAAAAAATCCTTTAGACAAGACACCGTCTAGAAAACACGCCTTTGAGGAGAAAAATCGCCACAGATGATTGGTAAAGAAAATTCTATTTCCTAATTGGATGATTAGATGTCAATCATTTCAATTTTAGTCCATCCTTTGAATCAGCTGAAAAAGACAGTCGGCCATCTTGATTTGCCTTGGCGTGTGACTAGTATGTGCTCTTAAGAGTTAGTAACCGTGAAGACATCGTTAAACATCATCACTCTCTTGAGTTTCATCTTAAAAGAAGAAATAAATAATGCAAAACTGGTTATTATTTACTACTTAAAACAATTTTAGACAGAAAAATCGAAGTAAAAAAATCACTTTTCCAGTCTTTTCCTTATTTAACAAAATAAGCCATGAATCAACAAAACATTATCTTTAAATATTCAATAAAACAGTTTTATAGTGGATATTTAATATATCGACGCTATACTTTAGTATGTCATCTATTTTAAGGGCGTTGAAGTACATAGGAATAAAATAAGTTCCTAATCACGGTGTTCCCATAGAAACCTGCAGTCAAAATAAAGGTCGACTATTTCATGACAAAAAAACATTTTTCACTAAAACTATAAAACAAGATCATGTCAAAAATAAAATTAATAAAACTTGGCAAACTTGTTTCGTTTGCACGTGCTTTCTGAATTAATGTTTATGAAAGAAAGAAAAACTTTAAGGAGTCAGGAACCTTTTGACTACCCTAAATTAGCAAAAGTTCTAAGCCTTGATTTTTAGAAAAACTATTTTATAAGCATCCAATGTTCTCCTGAAAATCAAGCCTAATATTTTAAAAATACCTTTTTTATGAAAATTATAGTATTTTTTAATGAATTAAATTTTGTGAAAATTCAATTATTTACATTCAGTTATAAAAGTACCTTTCAGAGTTAAGAATTCAAATGCACAATTTTGTCTTATTGTGTGAAATCATTTACGCAAATGATATTTACGCATTTAAAAAAAATTATACTATGATTTTTTTTCTTGTATAGTGACAATAAAAGAATTGAAAATAAATAAAATTAATTGTTATAATAAATAAAAAATTTCGAGGAAATTCTTAGTTATTTGGCTGAATTTACATTTCTAAAATTAAAATACGCCAAAACATAAAATAATGTTTTTGTTTAATAAAGATGCAAAAATAATAATAATAAAATATTGCTACCTTCAAATATTTATCTTATGAAATAATGCTTCGCGAATCCAAAATTAAATATTAAATATTACATCTATACTAATAAAAGAACAAAACGCTCTGTCTGTGTGTCGGTGTGTGTGTCTGCGTGTGTGTCTGCGATGGCTAGCAAAATCTACAGCATGTACGAAGCTCAAAATTTTTTTGAGAGTAGCCCTAAATCTCTCCTGATGCACCTGAGCTTCAGAATTTCGAAATTCCAATTATTAACTGAGTAATTAATCAAAATCGAGAGGTCATTCTCATAAAAAATCATCTTTTTCCAATTTTTTTTTCTTTCGTTTGTTTACGGTTGGTTGGTTGTGTAAAAATTTTCGCAGAAGTAATAAGAAAGCTGAAGAATTAAAGAAACCCACAGAGGAATGAGATAAGTTGAGGTGAAGTAAGCCTCAAAAAAGTTTTGCAATATGAAACCATTTATCGCTCAAATTTTAATGTGCCAAATAAAAATACGTGGAAGGGATTTTGTATTATAAGACGAATTGAAAGAAATGAATTACAATTGAAGCATATTTTAAGAGGAAATAGCAAATTTTTAAAATGGTCTTTGTTCTATTATTATTTATTAAAATAAATGTTCGCTTTTAAAATGAAGGAAATTGGAAAATTAGCAATAATTAAATATCAAAGTAATTCTTTTAAAATTATGTATGAAAACTTAAGTAATAAATATTAATCTAAAATATAGATTTCTGACTGCAGACGATTTTAATGTATTAATAAAAGAATGTTATTATTTTCAAGCAAAACGTTAAAATAATTTTCTATAATGATATTTAAAACACATATGATAAAATAATTAATAAAGTTTTACCGGTGAAGCGATAGATTAGTTCTTTTTAAAAAACAAGAGCAAAAAAAAAAAAAAAAAAAAAAAAAAAAACGGGTTTAAACGTGTTTTAATTGATAGGCGTGTCAAAGCACGAACTTTTGTTGATACTTTATTGGACTTAATGTAGGATTACATTTTTAGCATCACCTCCAGAGATAATACTTACACTCTCTTAATTTCTTTTTACTCTATGAAAGAAACCAATTTGAGATTTTGAAATTTCAAAAGTGACTGTTTTTTCCCCCAAAGACCTTTAAAATTTAAAGACTGGCAAAATGTTAGTTTAACTTAGGATTTTTGAACACAGCTGTTACGTCAGATCCGTTGGTACTTTGTACATTAGAATGTATGTGTGGTTAGCTATAATGCGGTAAATATATGTATATGTATATATGAGGCTTTTTTAGCATTTTTTACATCATTGATTAAATTTGAATGCATTTTATTTAAGTTAAAATTTTATTAAGACTTTAATTTGTTTTTAAAACAAAAATGAAATGGCTGTTTGACGTACAATTGTTCAAATCGGCAGACGATTCATACACAGTAATAAATTACCAAATAGCAAATTATATATCAAAAATAGTCACTAAAAGAATAGTGGCAAAACATAGGCGTATTAACACATAACCCGATCCCAACCAGAAAAAAACAGACTATACTCCGATCAAAGCAAGACAAAAATTCCATGAGCATAAACCCGACCCGAACCTAAAAATTTTCTTTGAAAAAACCCGAAAAATGACCAGAACGAAACCTGAAATCGATAAAAATATCCCAAAGAACTATAACCCGATAAGAGTAAGACAAAATAATTTCCGTGCACATAAACCTGATTCGAACCTAAAAAATTCCATTTGAAAAAACACGTGAAATTTTATGCAAACTACATCTGAATCCGATAAAAATATTTGAAAGAACCATAACCGGATTCGAATAAAAGAAAGTAATTTCCGTGGACATGAACCCGATCCGAACCTAAAATTCCATTTGGAAAAAATACCTGAAATTAGAATCGAACCAAATATGAACCTGACAAAAATATTCCACAGAACCATACCCGGATCTGAACAAGACAAAAAATTTCCATGAACATGAACCCAATCCGAACCTTAAAAACTAATCTGACAAAAATATTCCAGAGAAGCATATCCTTATTCAATCAATTCAGAATAATTTCCGTTGATGCGCAACCCAACCTGAATCTAAAAATTCCATTATAAAACCGAAATCTGAATTGAATGACATCTGAACCCGAAAAACTATTCCAAAGACCTAAAACCGGACCCGAGCGAGATAAAATAATTTCTCTGGATATGAATCCGACCAGAGCCTTAAAAATCAATTTGAAAAAATACCTGAAATCTGAATCGAACCATCTGAATCCGACGGAAATATTCCAAATAACTATAACCAGATACGAACAAGACAATATAATTTCCACGGGCATAAACCCAATCCGAACCAGAAAATTTGTAAAAAAAAATAAATCCCGAAATTTGAACCAAACCTAATCTGAACCTAACAAAAATATTTCAGTGAAGTATAACCTCATTGGAACTAGGTAAACTAATTTCCACGGAAGTACAACCCGAACCGGGCTTAAAAATCTCATTTGAAGAAAAAAAAAAACCACGAAATCTGAGTTGAACCGAATCTAAACTGAACTAAAATATTCCAAACAACCATAACCTTATCCGAAAAAGACAAAATAATTTTCACGAACATGAATCGAATCCGAACCTAAAATTCGGATGTTCTACAAAACATAATGCGCTCCGTAGCGGCGGAAAGTGAAACTAAGTACTTAGCGCGAGATGGTTAACATATTTCGTTTATAGTTAGTGTTAAATTAGAACTTGGTTACGGTTAAGTAACAGTTAGGTTGCAATTACGTTCCGATGAGCCTTATGTTATATTTATTTTCCTGTTAGGTTACAGTTAGGTCATGGTTAAGTTACAGTTAGGTTAAGGTTAAGTTGCGGTTAGGTTGTGGTTAGATTATGGGTAGATTATGAGAAGGTGACGGCCAGGTTACATTTATGGTATATTTAAGTTACAGTTAGGTTACTGTTAAGATACAGCTAGGTTACAGATAAGTTATGATTACAATACAATTAGGTTACGGTTAGGATTTTGTTCACAGAATGAACATTACGCATGTTTGATAAAAAATATGCACCTATTTTTGTAAAATGGCTCTGAAATTATAATACTATATACTAACCTTTTAGCTAATCATCGAGAATCGATTTCATTCACGGTATAGTCGGATTTAAGAGTGATATAATTAGTTTGAAATTCAAAATATTTCACTTGGGATATCTATGTGAAAAAGTATTTAGTTAAGTCACTTAACAGTAATTTTAAGGATAAATATCAACAGTTTAACACGAAAATCACGCAATCGTTGGACACATATGCCCTCCTGCGTCTCCCATTGCAATCATTTTGGGTACTTTTGCAGCTAAATATTACTTTTTTTTAAACCAATTTTTGACACAGTCAGGGGGCACGTATTTAATATAATGTATACTGTAAAAAATTTTACCCTTTTGCTGTATCATCACTCAACCGCTTTTATAGAATATCTCTCTTTTGGCCTATGAGAATGCTCCATAATAGGCTGAAGTAATCATTTTCTATAAAAGCGGTGGAGTGACGATGCAGCAAAAGGGTCAAGTTTTTAATAGTGTATTTACACATATTTCGAGTTAAAGATAAAATCATAAAAATTTCAAGTTCGTTTAAGATTATTATTACGGACCCAGGCAACGCCGGGTGGGTCAGCTAGTACTTAATAAGTTTTAATACGAGTGAATGAAAACAAATTTAATTTATTTTCTTCTAATGAAAGAACCCGGCCTTTTAAAACATAAATTGAGATTTTTAGACTACTTTTGCTTTATATAAAAGAATTATTAGCCATGTATAATATTTTTTGCTGCAAAATAAGGATTATTAAATGAAAACCTCCTGCAAAACTGTAAAAAGTTTTTTTTTTTTTTTTTTTTTTCAATAAGAATGTAATTTGTTATCAGAAAGCTTTCCATCAATGAAAGATGAGAGGGAGGTTTCAATAAATTAGTCGAAGTATTTCTAAAACGTCTGTAATAAATAAGTAAAGCATTTTATTGGGCATCAAATAAGTGTAAAATGCATTATTAAACAGAAATTTAAATTCGTTAATATAATAATATTTAGAGATTTTAATAATGCAAGGTAGAACACGTCGAGTTTCGATGAAAGAAAATGTTTAGGAAAGGACTGTTTCAGTGATTTGTAATAAACCTACAAATTTAGTTACAATAAAAAAAGGCACCTTATACTAGTGAGTCTAATTCTTAAATAAAATATATTTAACCTAAAGTTAATAATAAAATATTATTTCTATAAAACTCAGTTGTAGAAATTGTTAAAATTAAACTCTAATCACATATGTAAGCAGTAAAAAATATGAAAAGATCTGTTATTGTTATAAAGTTATCAATTAAGACTCTTATGCTAGTATTCCAAAATGAAAAAAGCAAAATTTATTCCGCTTTGACTGAGTCATACACTGTAAAAAAAAAAATCTGTGAAGGTACTAAACATTTTCTAGGAAACTGGGATTCCAAGAACTTTTCATGTAACGATAACAGGAAAAATTCATGTAATCGATTCTGAAACTTGAATTTTTGCTGTTACCGTTACAGGAATAGTTCTTGGAATCCCAGTTTCCAAGAAAAAGTTTAGTACCTTTGCAGATTTTTTTTTACAGTGTAGAATTTTTTCCCCGTGATATCTAAACCCGACAGCATCTTCGCCATTACAAAGTTTATATATGTACCATTGATACCTGTATTCACGTTTAAAAAAATTGGCAATTTAATTTGATCATTTTGAAATCATTTAATTCAAAACTTGAAGTCTGGTTGAACTATTATTAGCTGAAACAGATAGAAAGCTATTTATATTATGTTAAGTATAAATGAAATTTTGTAAAGGAAACCAAAATTCACCTGGTTTTATAATAGACAATATTTTTGACATAGCACGCAATTTAATTAAATTTTTTTCACTTTTAATCAGAAAAATGGCGACATAAAGATACAGTAATTTGCTTTTTTTCCTTTGCTTTTACTAGCAATAGAGTACTGGTGTTGTCTTTATTAGATAAATGGTATTAAAGACTACAAAGAAAAATAATAATGCTTCAATAACAAATTAATATGCAGCTTTAAAACAAATTACATTTAAAAGTAAATTTTTTCTCTATACTATGGTGTAAACATTGAAAATGTGCAATGTTTAGAAGTTTACAAATTTGCAGTAACAAAAATTGCATTTCAAAGTGTTGCCATTCGCAAAATGATGTATGCGTACACAGATATGGTTAGCCTTTATAATATAGATATAAGAGCGCTTTGCCTGAAGAACATTTGTCACAATTTCCAATATTTCTCATTTCATTTGTAACTGGAAACGCACATGCACATCCTGATTGTGGAAATTCTGCAGTGTCAACATGTTAAAACATTGAGTGAAAATTCAGCATTAAATAATCAGAGTATATTTATATTTATTTTATAAAAATTTTGCTTTTTCGTTTATTTCTTCATTATTATTATTATTGTTATCGATTACTTTGCATATGAAATTGTTTTCTTACATTTTGCGTTATATGCTACAGACTAACCTATTTCTAAGCGATGTTAAAAGGCAATGTTTAGAGTTTTTTTCAGTTATCAGAAACCATTGTATGTATGTGTGTGTGTTATATATTGTTGAAATTTGGTATTTAATAATTTATAAAACTTTATAAACAACATTTGTTATTATTATTCTTCAATGTATTAAACTGGCGTAAATTAGTGATCATTTAAAAATCTTTGGTCATCCTAGATACAAGACTTATCTGGAACAAACATTTTCGTTCTAACAGGCAAGGGCGGCGCCAGAGGGGGGGCCGTGGGGGCATATGCCCCCCCGTCGGGCATACCTGCCCCCCCCCCCCCCATCGGGGTCAAAATTCAATTTCGTCGGGGAAAATATTTTGACTTTTGAATTTCAGCCCATTCAAGTTGGGTCGAAATATGGAGCTTTTTTTTTTTTTTTTTTTTTTTTTTTGAAAGTCGGATTGACTAAACTAATTCTTTTTTGTACATCGGTTTCTGACTGAAGTTTGATTCTTGCAATTTGAGTTTAGATAAACCCTAATTGTCGAAAAAAAATCTGAATTTTTAAAATAAAAATCTACATGGATGACAGCATAGGATGATGCATGAATGACTCTATGCATGTTTATTTTTCAACAAAGATAAAATTTATATTAAAAATCAATTTTATACTTTTTTTTAACTACATTAAATTTGTGGATCAGTTTTCGCTTATTTTGGATTTACGATCGGCTTGGTAATGAAGAATTTTTAGTTCAGTTAAAATACGAAAACAAAAATTATTTTGTCGGGGTTGTCTTGGATAACAAGTAGAATGCTTCATCGTGTGGGGCAAACTGCACCTGACATGACTCGCAGTCTGGACCGGATCGGGTTGAGCCTAAATTTTTGTCGTTGAGTGTCGGATTAAAGTCGGATTAACTTTGTTTCAGGTTCGGGTTGGATGTGATACTTATGGTTCTTGATTCGAGAAGAATTGATCTCTCAAAAGAATTTACAAAACTTATTTTAAGATGAAAAACTGTATTTGAATGTCAATGAATTTATGTATAATGATTTTTTTTACTTAAAATCTGAAATTGTTACTGAATATATATTTGTAAACATATTCTTACATAACTGCATTACAGCATGGATATATTTTTTCATCTGCTACAATTAGTGTTTGGTTGGGTTGAAATATTTCGGGTTCAGGTCGAAATGTAGAGATGTCTAGCTCAAATCGGGTTTCGGGTAGAAACCCGATCCTGCATCTCCTCGAAAAATTAAACTAAACTCGACTGGTGGTTTTAGTCGGACCTGGCTAAAGTTAATTTTTTTTCGGAAAGTTTAGGATTGACTTCTATTTTTCGAGTCGGGTAATTTTAATTGTTTTAGCGTATGGGCTCGATTCTATCAGATTCCTCAAAAGTATCCCCAAAATATATTTTAAAATGAAAAATTACATTATTTGAATGTCAATGAATCAATATACAGATATATCGATTTTTCTACATAAAAAATATAATTGATACTAGACTACTTTTCCATTATTGCTTTACAAGATGGAATTTTGTTTTTCATACTGAGTTGGGATTGCGTTCGGAATGAATACTATTGATTTTAGAAATTTTGTCAAGTTCGGGTTATCTATTTTTTAAAAACTGGTTCAGGTTGAATGGATATATAATTAATTAGCTCAGGTCAGGTATAACCCATTCCGCGGAGGATTCCGTGCTCGGTAAACAATCCGTGAATTGAACTATCCCCCCTCCATTGATTAGATTCCGTAAAAACAGAAAAAATTGCACTTTAATTTTGCCATTTCTACTCCACCTCCCGCAAAAAATACAGAAAAAACACCAAATACCTGAAATACTCACACCTAAACAGCATGTTCGTCAAATTACATGGGTATTCTGGCATCTGTGTTGCTTAGTGCTATTCGTGTTAGAAAAGGAATTTAAATCCCTTTTATCTATAAATATGTAAAAATGAGAAATCTAAGATCAAAATTTAAAAAAAAAAATCTTATGTCAGAAGGCAGAAATTAATTAAAATAATAGAAAAGATGAAAATAAAAGGAATGCTTCGGCAATGTTGAGCGGGAAATTTTGGTCCTCGCAGACCTCTAACCCGCAGCTAGATCTCATGCATAACCCGCAGTTTGAATCAGCGATATATTTATAATTGCAGATCGCTTTTCGCTGATATTAAAATAATTCACTTTTAGATTCCCAACTATTTTACAATTTTTCACTTCGTTTACATTTCTCTTGGAAATTTTGTGTTAAAGTTTTTGTTTCAGATTTAAATTCTGATCTTATCAAAATTTGGAACATCACATTTTGTGCATTTGATCAATATACACTCCAAAACAAAATGGAAATTGAAGATATTTTCCCTCATTGTTTTTATTATTATTTCTATAGCTAAAAAAGTCTGTTTTAATTTGAACATTTTTTCGAGAATAAAGAAAATTAATCAATTTAATGCTAAAACTACCTGAAATCCTCCAATATCTTACAGATGCATTTTTTTTAATTAAAGGACTGTTTAATTAACTGTGCAACAACGCTGTGTACTAGGATTTTCTATTATAAACTGATTTTTTACTTACCTCTATTTTCTCTCAAAATATGAAAAATTCATGAATCAAATCTCAATTTTTTAAAAAAATTCTACAATCAAAAGACAGAAAATTCTTCAAGTAATCGAAAAATCCGTTCCAACCACACGTGCGTTCCAGCAAATTACTGCCTGTATGTTTTATTTTTTGCGAAATGTTTTTTGAGAGTTTATAAAATAATTACATTTTCTCAAAAATGACTAAATTAGAAAATGATGAAAAAAGTAAAACGCGGTACTTATAAACACTTAAAATTTATATATTTCAAAAATTCTAGTTCGATTAATTACTTTCACATTAATTTCAAGGAAATTAGTATTTAGTACAGTAATGTGTTCAGATTTAACGAAAAAGGATATGAAAGAAATTTCAATTTTATACAGATTTTGTTCTAGCCAAGTATGTTGTTTCTTTATACTCGTATTCTTATTTAGATTTCAATCTAACGATGTTTAAACTGCAAAGAACAGCTGCGGTTCACCAAAAGGAAATGCATGCCTATCTGTTTTGAGTAGTTTTCAAATTCTGTTCTGCAAGTTAATATAAAACAAACTTTTCGACTGCTGGAATGATAAAGAGATCGATGAATATGTTGTTTAGCTTCAGCAAACGTATTCTTGCTGATTGGTTGTAAAAAGAACCTTTATACATCTCAATGTTGTTGTGGGAATTACTAGAAAAACATCTGCTCTGATAGTCTTGAAGGATATTTCAGAGTTACATAAGGTGCAGTTCCCTATTATCGACATTTGTCCATTGACCACAGATATAAGGAGTTAATTCTTTTTCCTAATCTAGTATTTTTATTTAAAAATATCGAAATCGTCTATTTAATGCTTTTTTTTACAAAAATTATATAATTAATAATACAGTAACCGTAAGAACAATGCTACAATGACCTTTTAAAGAACGAATCTGACTATAAAACAATGAAATTTATGACTTTGAAAATTTTGCATTTGAATTATTATTTCTACTAATTATAAATACTTTATGAGTTCAATCTTTTTACGAATGTGTGAACTATACTATTTTTCTGCAATACATAAAAAGTTTCAAGTCTTTCATACGAGTAAGTTCAAATGATTTCTTATTTCTTTGCGTTTGTATGTAATTTGATATTTTTACCCGAGTGCTTTAATTTTAAAACTTCTTTATACGCAGAATTCGTAATTTTGTTGATAATAATAATTTAACTTTTTAAAGAAATTATGTAAGTTTTTCATTTGTATTTTTGCATTCAGTAATACATACAGTAGAGCACCCATTATTACGCCTCATATATTACGTACGACATGGATTAAACATTAATATTCCTGGGCCCAACATAAACAAGGTTTAAATGAAATTTCAGTTTTACAATTTTCGGAACTGCGAATTTTTAAACTTCTAAATATCGCACATTTTAAATTTTTACACAGTGACACAGAGAAAAAAATGCTCTTTTAAATGAAATTAGTTTGCAAACTTTACCACAATTTGTTTTCAAATTATTATTATTTTAAAAGTTTTTATTACATTTTTTGTCATCGTGTCAACAGAAGTATTCCATTTTTGGACATTAAATATGGACCAGTCACAAAACGAATAAAATAAAATAAGTTCCGGAATTCAACCAATAAATTCAGATCTGCTTCAGATTTTCCAGTTCTCCACTGAGATCAACAACTATTTTCCAAATAGTTTAAAAAAAAAAAAAAAAAAAAAAAAAAAAAAAAAGAATCATTCTTTTTGATCAGAACTCTTCGTTTAAAACAGTTTATAACAATATCGAAGTAAAAATTTATGTTTTGTAGAAATAGAGTCAAGTCGGGTCGAGATTTTAACTTTTTTTTGGGGGGGGGGGAGGGGGAGGGGCTAATATATATAATACTTGCTAGACCATATAAGCAGGACAACTTTTTAAATTTTACGCAGACCGGAACATTAATTTATTTTGTACGAACTGGGCCCTTGAAATTTTTGCCCACGCAATTTTTAGGACCTGCTCCAGCACGCGGGGACCTCTGATATATGTTATGAACTTGGCCCCCCTGTCGGGGATACAGTGCCCCCACGTCGGGCAAATTCTGGCGCCGCCCTTGCTAACAGGGAAGGGCGGGGATGTGCTATACAAGGGGTGTTGGGAGAATACCACAGATAGTCAAACTTTTTTTCAATAGTTCTAAACTTGCAGTTTATAATAAATATCCTCTGTGCAACTCATGCCTTATATCTATCATGACTTTTACATGTTATATCTGGGGAATCACTTGCAAATCTTCTATGGGCAATCTAGGTAAATTATGCCTCGCCTCCCGCTACTTTCACAATACTACAATATGTAATGCTGCCATCTTCAGGAATTATTAACAAGAGTTATATTAACCCTTTCCGGCACAGTGCCCACTGCCAGGCACACTTAATTTTAACTCCAAACTTGGAAATGGCACCAGTAATATTTTAATAAAATTTCGCTTTTAGAATGAAAGTTTAAATTAGGGAGTTCTTAATTTCTAAAAAAGTCGTTTATAAATTCCGGTGTCAGTCAATAATTTCTCGTTTTACGAGCAGAATATGCCCGTGCCCGAAAGAGGTAACTTTTCCTGAAATATTTTTACAAAAATCTTTATAACCTTCCTAATGAAATTATTGCTCAGCTACCCGATTACAACGCCTTCGATGTAGATCACGCAAAAAAAAGAAAAAAAAAAAAAACAAGATTTTCCTTGATACTGGATGATGAGAGACTGAGTTTTTCTCACTTGTCTATTTTTAACTTCTTGCACTCTTTCTGTACATAATTTGTCATTGTAGTTTTATTTTTAAAAAAAATTTACTTGGTAACAAATTAAGATCTTTACTGTTACGCTGTAACAAAGAAAAAAAATAGTCTGAAAAGTATTTGTGACCTAATATTTGTCATTTTTTGACTGACATGCACTTACCAGCTTTTACTGAGCTTTTCATTTTCTTAACTATACTTTAATTATATGATTTAATTTTTATTAACTTTTTAAACCTTATCATTTTCTGCCTTTTCATAAATTTAAGCGATGTAAATCTTAATTATTCTTTTAATTACTTATTATATCACAATGTTTACATAATATTGATCTTTCATTTTTAATTAAAATTTTACATGGATTATAAACTGCAGTTAGATTTTTTTGTTCCCAATGGCTAATTAAAAATAAGACAATCATCCATACACAGGGCGCAAAGTTGATGTCAACTCGGAAGTCCCTCAAAGAGACAACATTGTTAAGCACCAGTATTGAATTCAGGGGGTAGCCCGGGCAGAGGGTTCCCCAGAGCAATGAATTATACCCGAAAATTTGAGACTCCTGGAGTCACAGAAATCTCTCCCAGAGAAAAGTGTCTGAATTCAACACGGTTAAGCGCAGCCTGTTATATATTCTAAATGAAACTCGTGTCACTTTCATCACTTTGATAAATATTTGTTAATTTTTTGTGACACGGAGACAACAAATAACAATTACAATGAAATATTAAAGTGAAATTCTTAAACATATTAAAAATACATGCATTATAACAGTCTTTTTTTTTTACAAACTGCAAACAGATATATGCTAAAACATATTTTGAACATGTAAATATATCTCAGGAAACTATAGAAGTCATTGAATGTGTAACATATTTAAATTTTTGGAACAGGATAATGTCACTGCCGAAACGTCAGTAAAGGGTTACTTTGGAGACACGAAATTTTTTGGTTTCTGTCTGTCAGTCAGTCTGCCAATCAGTCTGTCAGTCAGTCTGTCTGTTCCGCGACAACTAACGCAAAAAACATCCGATTGGCTTGAAATTAAGTGGGTATGTTAGTGAGGCACAGGGATTAAGCTGTATAGTTTTTTGTTAAATTTGATTCATTCGTTCGGAAAATATTTTATTTTGCGCAATAATGCTTTTCTATGGCAAATCCAATGATTTTCATTTTTTTTTTCCTTGAGAGAAAATGACACATTTCATTAATGGAATTCAATGATAAATGGATACTGAAATTTGCCAGTTAAATTATTCGTATTGCTTTGAAATTTTGTCTATGCATTTGTCAGATTTTTAAAGTTATTATTGCAAATTTTGAAGATTTTTTATAAATGTGTTCTAATAATATAAACTAATTTGTTTTAGAGATTTACTTATTTAAAATGTATTTATTTCATTTTCTTTATTTTCTCTTAATGGTTGCTAAGCAACCATTCATCCTAATCCTTATTATATTTTAAGGCTATAAATTTGAAAGCGTGGACGAAAATTTAAATGAAGTCAACCTCAAAACTGATGAATTAATTAATGTCTTTTTATCTTTGCAATAACTATAACATAGCCCAGAAAAGAATATAGGCTATATTTTATTAATTTTATTCAAATATTTTCCTTAATAATTCAAAATTTCCTTCTTTTTCATACAGAATCAAGAGCGATTTTTAGATAAAATTTAACGAATTTCCTTTATCGTTGCCAAAAAAAAAAAAAAAAAAAAAAAAAATCAGGAATAATTTTTCAACGGCATTAAGTTTCAATTGAGCAATTTCCATTCGAAAAACCAAACTAAGAAAAAATAAATATGACGTCAGAATTAAAATAAAATAAAAATAGTACTTTGTTAAATATTAAACACGGAAATTTGTTTCGTTAATAAGAATGTTTCTGACAAAAATGGGGGCATAATTAGAAGTAAAAGAAATAAAAAATAATTATATTTTTAACAAATATTTCAATTGGTAAAATTTGACGTCATAATTGAACAAAAACAGGTATTTTATAGTAATCGTTAAAAATACAAGAAACATGGGTATCAATAACACATGAAAAATAACGCCATTGCCGAAACTTCAGTGAAGGCTTACTTTGAAGACACGAAATTTATTGTTTTTCATCTGTTAGTCTGTTCTTCTGTATGTTTGTCTGCCCGCTATAACTGCTACAAAATGCAATCAAAACATTTTTTTTTTTCGGAAACAAAATTGTAAAACTCTAGATTACTGAGTTTACACTTACAAAAGTTCCTGATACATCAGATTTAGGTGTTTGTGGTTGGCAGGTATGTAGAAGTATGAAGAAAATGAAAAATATTTGTTCAAACTGTTACTTATCCTTATAAATCAAAATGTATAAGGAAATGCAAGATATACAATAACCATTAGCACAATTATTAGAAAGTGGCAAATTGAAATTAAGTGAGGCTACGGGGGGTTCAGGGGGGCTCCGCCCCCCTGAAGAAATCTACTATGTTATAATAAAAAACAGAAATAATAGATCATGAAAATTTCAGAATATCCTAACGTAACTAAATTTTTAATTTACCGCTTTTGAAGGCTGAAAACTTCTAATTCTTATTTTGTTCTTATAAATAATTAAGTACTATGAAAATTTTAAATTAAAAGTTTCCAAGAAATTAAATATTACCCAAAGTGTGTTTAAAAATATATATATATGTGCAAAGCTGACGTTGAGGCTCCTGATCTGCAGATTTACTAGTAACTAACTTTGTATTAAGACTTGTAGATAAAATGTTCAGGAAACTGCTTAAAAATACATAAATAAAATTAACCAATAAATAATTCAACAGGAATTATTTAGCTTAAATATTTTTTCGTAGATTTATTTTTGAAGCTTGGTTCATGTTTAAACAACACATTCTGCTGTCATTATATATTTAGTTCGATTTTCGATAGAAAATAAAATATTCTGTTTTAATTTACGATTTGGTAAAATATGACAGGTTAATTTCCTTTTTTCCCAACCATAATTGAATCATGTTTTCAAAGAAATTTAAATATTTATCCATGGTTCTATTATATCTCATGTTGTACATTATAGATTTTATGTTCTGAGCAGTGTTTATGAAGTCTGGTTTCAAGAAATATTTTATAAGTCTTTTCTACTTTACTAAAACATTGGGATAAATATTTAAACTATTCACAGCATAACCTGGAAGATGTTACAGCTTTTGAAACATATATTTCCATAATAACGCTTCTGACATCGTATATCTTTTTGAAAGCACGTGAAGATCACATAAATGTCTAACAAATATTTTCCCATTTGTTTCTCGAAGATAAAAGTTCCTGTAATAGTTTGTACTGAAGAGAGAGATTTAAATGGTCTTTTAGGTGCGTTTGTAATTATACGAGTACAGAGCACCTATAGTCATCGTCCGGCTCGTCGCGTCCGTCTGTCCGCGTATAACAGCGCAAAAACTACCCAACCGGATCATTTGAAATTTAGTATCTACAGGGTGTCCCATAACTTCGTGTTTAATTTCTGTATGTGATTATTATGTATGTAAAATGTATTTTTTCTTCTTTGCAAATACATTTTTCGACGATTTCTGATGTCATTCATATTTTTCCACAGTTTAGCAATTTCTAATAGCTACTAAGATACTTTTAGACTTTAAAGAAGTATAATTTTAAATTTAATTTAAAATTAAATTATTTCTTGCAATTTTTTCTGTGTAATAAAGCGTTGTACACTGCTTTTTGCATTGTGTCATAACTGTGTCTATGTTTTCCTTTGAGCTTTTCACGGACAAAGCACTTCCATTGCTAAAATGTGGAAAAATATGAATGACATCAGAAATTGCGGAAAAATGTATTTACAAAAAAGAAAAACCAGACATTTCACATACATAATAAATGGAAAAAAATCATATTAAAATTCTGGTGTGAGTGTTCATTTTGTATTAAGAATTTTGAAGTTTCGCATATATTTTCACTGACTGTGAAAGGGTTAATAAGACGTTTCCGCCCATGTTTTCCTATGTAATTGTGGTTCCAAACGATGTTCTCTACCACCCCTCAAAGTTTGTGCACGAAGTTCTGGGATATCCTGCATAGTCGTTGAACAAATTTCCCGAATCGTTTCAATCGAATCTTAAAAAGATATTAATAAAAATTTTCTCCTTTCTATTAAATCGTATCATGCTTAATTAAATCGATGATGCCCGTGATAGGTTTGTGATTCTGTTCTAGGATGCCATGGTGATTACGTCTTAGCTAATAGACCGGGCGGCGGCGACACGAATGACTACGTCATCGAGTTACGGGATGAAATCATGATGTAGGACAAGATTATTGGGTGTATATTAAGGAATGACTGGTCTGCCTCGTCATTTCTTGGTACGAAATGAGTAACAGCGGGCGCCAACTCGCCATTTTGGCGTCACTTTCACGTCATCGAGTTACGGTATGAAATTGGTGCCAAATTAAAGCTAAAATAAAGTATTTTAAGAATATTTCGGCCTGCCTGCACGTATCCTGGTACATATATATTCGGGATGAAGGCAAGAGAAATCGCTAGCTTCAGAGCCCCGCCCACCCGCTAACCGAGTTTCAATATCTTTAATTTGTCTAATTTTTCTGTTAAATTTGTCCAGTTTCAATTCCACTTAATTTTCTTTTCTTTTGTATTAAGAGTGCAATGCTATTCGGGTCGTAAGTAAAGGATTTTCGCGCTATCCGTGGTCGCCTGCCGGCGACAGCGCTGTCGTGCAAGAGACTAGGTCTGTTTGGGTCGTAGGTAGGGGTCGTCGACGAAAATTGGTCGCTCAACGCGACGGTTGACCCACTCACCCACCCCCAACCGCCGTCCGAGACATACATATTCGGGATGAAGGCAAGAGAAATCGCTAGCTTCAGAGCCCCGACCACCCACTAACCGAGTTTCAATATCTTTCATTTGTCTAATTTTTCTGGAATGACGAGGCAGACCAGTCATTCCTTAATCTACACCCAATAATCTTGTCCTACATCATGATTTCATAACGTAACTCGATGAACTAGTCATGTTGAACTTTACATTATTACGTCATTTTTTAGGTGCGTTCGTAATTATATAATACGTAGCACCTATAGTGGTCGTTCAGTCCGTCCGTCTGTCCGTCCGTCTGTCCGTCCGTCCGTCCGTCTGTCCGCATATAACAACGCAAAAACTACCCAACCGAATCGTTTGAAATTTAAAATACATAATTATTACATAATTTTGTCGAGTCATTTCAAATTTTATGAAAATCGGATGCATAGATCAGTTACAGGGGCAATCAAAAGTATTCCATTACATTACGGTCAATAGGGAAAAAAGTTTCAAATGCATTTTAATCGTTTGAAATTTAAAATACGCAATTATTACATAATTCTGTCGAGTTATTTCAAATATTTTGATAATCGTGTGCATAGATAATTTACAGGGGCAATCAAAAGTATTCAATTACATTATGGTCAATTAGGAAAAAGTTTCAAATATATTCTATACGTTTGAAATTTAAAATACATAATTATTACATAATTTTGTCGAGTTATTTCAAATTTTATGAAAATCGGATGCATAGATCAATTACAGGGGCAATCAAAAGTATTCCATTACATTACGGTCAATGGGGAAAAAAGTTTCAAATGCATTTTAATCGTTTGAAATTTATAATACGCAATTATTACATAATTCTGTCGAGTTATTTCAAATATTTTGATAATCGTGTGCATAGATCAATTACAGGGGCAATCAAAAGTATTCAATTACATTATGGTCAATGGGGAAAAAGTTTCAAATATATGCTATACGTTTGAAATTTAAAATACATAATTGTTACATAATTTTGTCGAGTTATTTCAAATTTTATGAAAATCGGATGCATAGATCAATTACAGGGACAATCAAAAGTATTCCGTTACATTACGGTCAATGGGAAAATTGTTTCAAATGCATTTTAATCGTGTTACACTCATACGAACTTAATAAAATTTATATGCAACTATAAAGTACATATTATAATATACATCATACATAATTTGTGGTGCAAAGAACATTTGTTATTGATTTACAAGGCCACACAAAAGTATTCCATTATATAATGGTATAGGGAGAACATTGTTTGATGAGCGTTTTAATTGTAATTCACTATTTACAATTTTATGAGATTGACATATGAATTTAATATTTTTAAAACTTCGTTATCGTACGAACGCACCTAATTTGCTACGCTTCACGTGCAATTTCCAACTTGTTGTTATAAATTTCAGTCTGCCGAGGGTTTGTACCAGGATATACACAGGCAGACCGAAATATTCTTAAAATACTCTATTTTAGCTTTAATTTGGCACCAATTTCATCCCGTAACTCGATGACGTGAAAGTGACGCCAAAATGGCGAGTTGGCGCCCGCTGTTACTCATATCGTACCAAGAAATGACGAGGCAGACCTGTCATTCCTTAATCTACACCCAAAAATCTTGTCCTACATCATGATTTCATCCCGTAACTCGATGAACTAGTCATGTTGAATTTTACATTATAACGTCATTTTTTGTTATAAATTTCAGCCTGCCGAGGGTTTGTACCAGGATATGCGCAGGCAGGCCGAAATATTCTTAAAATACTCTATTTTAGCTTTAATTTGGCACCAATTTCATCCCGTAACTCGATGACGTGAAAGTGACGCCAAAATGGCGAGTTGGCGCCCGCTGCTACTCATATCGTACCAAGAAATGACGAGGCAGACCAGTCATTCCTTAATCTACACCCAATAATCTTGTCCTACATCCTGATTTCATCCCGTAACTCGATGACGTAGTCATTTGTGTCGCCGCCGCCCGCTCTATAAGATGGAGTCATATTGTTTCCGTACTATTGAATTTCGAATAGGTAAATCGTAATACATTTTGAATTCATGCAATTTTGCATAAGAGTTCAAAAGCTATTTTGAATAATGAATGCTACTCAATCCATGGGCTTAGTAAAAGGAAAAACTAGTTGTTGGGGGGGGGGGGACCGTAATATTCACTCATCATGGGTATGCATACTATGATATATGAAAATAAAATATGTGTAAACTATTTATAAAATGCACTGCAATGCTAAAACAAAATTTAAACGGAAATTTAAATATTCTTAATATACATAGTAATGCTCTATTAAGGAATTGCTGATGAACCAATTTCGAGAAATTATATAAAACGCCCAACTAATCAAGTAGTACCGAACTGCGGAAAAGGAACATCCTTTTAACTCCAAAAATAATAATCATATTAACTAACAGTTTACTGCATCGGATTAAGCGTCTCATTTCCAATTAAAATATATCTTTGAATTGAAATTTGAAGGAAATACAGGGTCATGAAAAATCGAAGAATGTAGAAAACAGGATTACAAATATCTCGACAACTAATAATCCGATCGATTTCTTTCTTTATCCAAAATTTGTGTTATTTAAATGCCTTTTACGTTCACTCTTTAAAATGAAAAAAAATTAAATTTTTATATGCCTTTTATCAAAACGAATTTTTCGGGAGTCCGAAAAAAATAGTTACGGAAAATCGAGGTTACTGATATTAAATAGGCTTCGTCTTATTCCTACATTTTAATTACATACAAATTTTCAAGTCTCTATCTCAATTTCTTCGGGAGATAGAGCTTTTACAGACAGACAGACACACATATAACTTTTTTTTCTATAAATATGCTTTCCGGAATCTTCAGTACCTAAAACGTGTAAATCCGTCAAAAAAAATTTTTTTTCGATTTTCAAAATGATTGCAAGACTTACCCTATACTACGTATGATGGGTATGTAAAAATGATGATAATAATTATAAAAGGTGACCAAAACAGGTGCCTTAATTTTAAGAACCTTTAAACAAACCACATATTTTAATTAAGTATTTTTGTAATTATTTCTTTAGATATGATTTTCTTTAGATATGTATTAATTTTATCTGGTCAGGCAATACAAGCAAAGATTAAAAGGTTAGCTTAAAACAGTATATCTCACATTACTACAAATTAATTTGCTCTCATGAATAAGTATTAAACTGTGCAAATGTTTTCATTTGAAGTACTTAATTTTTAGGGTTCCGTTCATGTGACGAAACCCTATTTGTCTTTGTCCTCTGTCTGTCTGTCCGTCACAGAGTCCATACACAAAAAATGTATAAGTCAGAGACTTGAAATTTTGTATACTTACAGCTGAATGCATCGTGTCACATGGCAAATCGTAAAATTTAGAAAAAGTCTATTATTTTAATTAAATTAATTTTTTTTCAGTGTCATTCGTTCATTTTTACGATTTTAATTTAAAAAGAGAATCTTAATTTCAATATTTTCCGTGGAATTAAAGCATTTTGCTAGTGAACAGAAGGTTTTGAGTTCGAACCCCGATACAGGAACTTGAAAATTTACTAATTAGAGGGATTTAATGAAGTTTCGTATGTTTTAGCGAATTTGGTTTATGTTATTAGGGTTTCGTTCATCTGACAACGTAATATTTTTTGGAATTCTGTTTACATTAATTTTTAAAAACTTTTACAATTTATTAAGGTTTTAGCATTTTAAAATTAATTTTAAATAGTTTTTTTTTTAATTTTAAATTTTATTTATATTCCCGCTAATTTTTTTGTAATTTCGGATTTTCAAAAAATTTCGATTTTTTAAATATTCTGATTTGAACATTTTAAACTTGATTAAAATAAATGACTTCCTTTTATAATTATTTTAAAATTATATTTATTGGTACTACCATCTATGTAATAATCATAAATTAACAATTTGGATTTCTTATAAGTTGTTTTGTAAGAAATATTAAACAGAGTTCTTTGTGTTATCTGCACTGCAATCACATTTACCCACTTGTTTTACATGCGGTCTGCATGAATTTATGAATTAGATTATATCAGTATTTTAAGGTTTTTAGGGATTTTTTTTGTGTGTGTGTCTGTGGCTTGTTTAAAAGTATCAGGAAAATGTTCTTCCTTCACGCATAGACTTTTTAAAAAATCAAACTTTCTAAATAATTAACAGTAGCTCTCCCAAGTCTTTGTTATGTTTTGATTATTTGTTAGTCTGATTACTGGAAATCGACACTTTGTTATACTAAATCCTGGCAATAACAAGAGGAAATTTGATCACAGAAATGTTCAGAATGCAATGCAAAATAAATAAATAAAATAACATTGCAGAATTAATGTTTTATTTATTTTTTTATGTTGGCCGATTATCTACACGTGGGATATAGGCCCTAAAGTGGTGGGATGCCATCCGTGGGGGGGGGGGTCTTTCTAAGAGAACCTAACCCGCATTTACGCAAGGAAATCCAAGGTTCCAAGAAAACCTCGCAAAACTCCGAATGGTTAGGCCCCAAAACCTGCCGTCTAACTAGCTGAGAGGTCAGAACCTATCGGACACCGGCGGGGCGGAATAAGCAATGAAAACCCGGATTATAAATGGATCTATAAATGAGCCCATATATAAAGTTTCGTATATATACAGATCGACCGGAAATTCAGTTTCGTTTTCATTCTCATTTTCGGCCAAAAATCTGAGTTTCGCCGAAGAAAATTTGTTTTCGGCAATAATTCTGCTGAAAGTTCGGCCGAAACTATTTGTATTCTAAAAATTACGTTTCTATCTTCTGGAATTTTCACCATTACTCATTGATTTGAGTTGTATCGGCAGAAACGGGACACTCTTTATGTATTGCTCTATCACTTCATTGTTCATGATCAGTCATATGAATGATTCAAGACGTGAGTGCAAATTATAAAATAAGAAATACATATATCACTAAATTTTGACGACTCATTTCACGTAATCATTAAAAGATGCATACTTAATAGTAATAGAAAATTTTTAGATCGAAAACGCAGCAATATTTAAAATACTATTTAAGAAAGTTCTAATAAAACAAATGATCAATTACAAAAATATTACAAAAGATGTATCGAGGTATGTACACTTAGAACATTTTTAATTAGATGAAATCCATATAATTCGAAAATCATTTATTAGTGAATTAATTACGGCTTATTTTATATGAAAATAAAAAAATTTCGTCAGAGTCGTAGAGAACCAGCTTAGACCATACATATAATAAATTAATAATCATGTATATTTATAAAATTCATTACTTTAAAAGAAAAAAATGAGCATTTTCGTTTTTATCCAAAAACAGGAAGATTATCGAAATTGGATTTATTTTAGGATGTAAAAATTTGTTTCGTTCTTTAGACAGGGTAGCGGCAGCATAAACAATCACCTCATCGAACTCATGGATGAAATTCTAGAATTAGTTAAATCTCGATTCGCATATTAAAACACAATCTGTCAGCCAAGTCCTGTCTTGGTAGAAAACACCTGAAAACCTGATTTAATTGGTTGACTCGTAAGTTTACAATTGTGTTTTCTTGCACCCAAATGCATGGAGGACTGGGAGCAGAAAACATAATGCTAAACCAACCTTTGAGTCAACTGCTAAAATCGGAATTTTTGGTGTTTCCGAGCACAAGATATGACTTGGCAGACAGCTTGCGTTGAATATGCGAATCCAGATTTAATTAATCTTTAGAATCTCATCCTTGAACTCGATGAGGTGATTTTCTGTACTGTCGCTTCCCGATCTAATCTCTTTACCTTCATTTGCTATCAAATCGCAGTCAAACAACCGGTAAGATCCTCGAATATACATTCTGAAAAACATGCAGTATAAAAGAAGATTTAACTCTATAAAAATCTACTTAAGTTTCTTTTATGTGCCTCCTTTAACCTTCCCAAAAGATGAGATTTCGTAATAATACAAAACAGGGCCGTAGCTAAGGGGGCGCTATGGGCGGCTCAGCCTTTCTCCCCTGGAAAAAATTCCAGGATCACTTAATGAATTTCTGTTTCGAAAATCCACATTGAATTCTGTTCCAAAAATCCAAGCTGAATTCTGCTCAAAATCTAATTTAGTTTTGAAGACCTTTCACAGTTTTGCAGAAATACTAAATTGTATCTAAAATAAGTGTTTCAACACTCTCTCATTCTATTTATACATATGAAGCTAACATGAATTCTGCATCAGTTATACACCCAAAATTTTCATCATCCTATAATTTTCTTAGGATGAAATGAAGTTTTTACAACAGTTAAATAAAAAACATAGCACCTACAATATGAATTACCTTTCTGCATCAGAGAGAGAGGGAAAAAATTATGACCCCCCCCCTACATTCTCTTGAGACTCCCTTATTGTTCACTTTTAGCTACGGCCCTCATACAAAAATACATGATGCTTAAATCAAACAAATGAAAGTATACCCCTAGAAATATGGCTCTCAAAACTCTGTATCAAGGATATCTTTTATATTTAAGCATGAAATGTATTTTTTTTTTAAATCTACAAATCTTTTTCAAACAACACTGTTGAATTAGCTTGAAAAATAATTGAAAGGCTTACTATTCGATTTAAGCAGCTGACAGTGTTCAGGTGTCATATTGAAGACCAATTTCTACTTTTCCTTTGAGAAGTAAAGCAGGATACTCGATACCTTTCTTTAACGATGCTCAAATATTAACATTTTTAAAAAGAATGTGTCTATGGCGTGTTATACTGTGGTTAAAGGTTTATGCAGGTATAATATCAAAATGATTCGTAATCAGGCAGTTATTATTAAAATGCTGCAAAGCATGATGCATAGTCATAATTTTGGACTAAACAATTATTAAAAATAGGCTTTGGAAATTATATGATAGTTGAAAGATTAATTTCAAACTAATTAACTAAAATTGCTTGATAATTTACAGAAAATTCAGTCGAGTATACAACAAGTTATTTTTTAAAAAGAAGGGCATATTTTAGAATTTTTTTAGTCGACGAAATGTAAACCTTGCTAATCACATTTTTCTTTCCGCTATCAGTTTTTCTTTTCTTTTTTTTTAAATAACTGTATAGTTGTAAATTTATTTTATCTATTTATTTAATACTAAAGTTATACTCGAGAAATCTATCTTCTAATGGCTTATCGATGTTTACTCTTTGCCAGTTTCTGATAAAAGATGAAAAAAAAATTACTCTGGCAGAAACACCTGATCACTGCTAAAGTTTAAACTTCAAATCTTATCGATGGGTTTTTCCAGTCGTATGACAATACATTATCTTAAAATAATAATAAATATAAAATAAAAGGTAATCTAGAATCTTTCCAAAAACACTCAATGGTTTATCATTAAACTGTCTGAATCAGTCATATTCAACCTGTGGGCCGTGGATCGCATGCATCCGGGAGACCTTTTCTGTGCGGCCCGTCCCAAACAATCATTAATCCATTTAAAAAATTGAGTTATATATATTTGCATATGGAGACAAAAATTTTGTATAATTAATTTTATTTTGTTACTAGCTGACCCGCCCGGCGTTGCTCGGGTCCGTATTAACAATATTAAACGAACTTGAAATTTGTATGATTTTATCATTAACTCGAAGCATACAGAAATGCATTGTCTGAAATACGTGGCAGCTGAGTGAGAGAAAAATCGGTTTAAAAAAGAACTAATATTAAGCTCTAAAAATACTTAAAATGAGCAATGAGAAACGCGGGAGAGAACGTGTATCCAACGATTGCGTTATTTTCGTGTTAGAGTGTTGATATTTACCCGTAAAAATCACTGTTAGGTCACGTAACTAATTTTTTTTTTTTTTTACATAGAAGTCCCAAGTGAAATATTTTGAATTTCAATATATCACTCTTAAATCCGACTATACCATGAATGAAACAGATACTCGATGATAAAAGGTTGGTATATAGTATTATAATTTCAGAGCCATTTAACAAAAGTAAGTGCATATTTTTAATCAGAACATGGGTAATGTTCACTCTGTGGACAAATTTCTAACTGTAAACCTTTGTACCGTAACCATAACCTGTCTGTAACCTAACTGCGACTTAACAGTACCCTACCGTAATTTAAATATAACATAAATGTAACCTAGCCGTCACTTTATTGCAACCTATCCTTATTCTAACCATAACATAAATGCAATTTAACTTTAACCTAACTTTAAATTAACCGTGATCTAACTGTAATCTAACGTGAAATTAAATAAAATCAAAGACTTACCTTAATGTAATTGCAACCTAATTGCAACCCAAATGTTACCTAACCATATATTGGGTTCATGTCCATGGAAATCATTTTGTCTTGTTCGTATCTTGGTTATGATTCATTAGAATATTTTCGTCGGGTTCAGATTTGGTTCGATTCAGATTTCAGGTATTTTTTGAAATTCGATTTAAAATGTTCATGTCGAATTCAGGTCCATGGAAATTATTTTGCCTTGCTCGATGGAAATTATTTTGCCCAGTTATAGTTCTGTGAAATATTTTTGTCGGGAACAGATTTGGTTCAATTCAGATTTCGGCGTTTTTTTCAAATGGAATTTTTGGGTTCAGGTCTTCCTGCGTGTCTACGGAAATTTCTCTGTCTGATTCGAATAAAGACATGCTTCACTGGAATATTTTTGTCAATTTCAGACTTGGTTTAATTCAGATGCCGGCTTTTTTTTCAAATGTAATTTTTGGGTTCGGGTTCTCTTGCGTGTAACTTGCATGTAACATAAGAACATGCTTGAATGGAATATTTTTGTTCAGATTTAGTTCATTTCAGATTTCGAGATTTTTTCCCAAGAATTTTTTTAGGTTCAGATTCGGTTCATGTGCATGGAAATTTTTTGTCTTGTTCGGATCCGGTTAATGTTCTTTGGAATATTTTTGTCAAGTTCAGATTTGGTTCGATTCAAATTTCAGGTATTTTTTCAAACAGAATTTTTAGGTTCGGATCTCGTTCATGTTCTCGGAAATTTCATGCATGATTTTAAAAGAAGCTTTTCATTAATATATTTTATATATTGACATGGAATTATTAATATATTGTTAAATCATAAACATTTTTCATCTAAGTTATGAAGAATTAAAAAGTTCTGAAAAAAAGAAAACTTTTAGTAATACAGTTTTTAGTTCAAATCAAAGGTTTTCAATATTTTATTTAATTTTATTTTGACATTTTATTATTTCTAATTTTCCAATTTCAATTATTTTAAAAGCAAACTTATTTTAATAAATAATATAATAGAAAATAAACGTTTTAATAAATTACTATTTCTTCGTAAAATATGCTTTAGCTGAAATTAATTTCTTTCAATTCGTCTTATTAATACAAAATTCCTTCCTCGTGCTTTTGTTTGAGACATTAAAATTTTAGCGATAAATGGTTTCATATTGCAAACCTTTTTTTTTCCGGATTGCTTCGCCTCCACCTATCTTTTTTCCTCCATGGCGTACAGCGGATGTGATAAAAAAAAAAAAAAAATCCTCATTTAAACTAACAGTTTGCCAGTCTATGAATTTTAAAGGTCTATCCCAGCTTTTTTAATTATTTCTGCGAAAATTTTATGCAACCAACCAACCATAAGAAAATGAAAGGGAAAAAAGTAAAAAAAGGCGATTTTTTATGAGAGTGAGCTTTGGAATTTAATTAATAACTCCGTTAATAAATAGAATTTTGAAATTCTGAGCTTCAGGTGCATCAGGAGAGATATTGGGCTACTCTCATAAAAATTTTGACCTTCGTACGTCCCATAGATTTTGCTAGCCATCGCAGACACACAGACACACACACAGACACACACACAGACACACACACAGATACACACACAGACAGACAGAGCGTTTTGTTCTTTTATTAGTATAGATAAACTGAGTTCATTTTTACATGGGTAGAATGTATACTCGAAATTAAGGTTTTTATAAAAAACTATCCCAATTTTTGCCAAGTTTTTTTTCTATAATTTGCAGAGTTCTTAACATAAAAAAATGTTCTTCTCACAAATTACGACAAACAACATTGTGTACAATACCCTGTAATTAAAATTAAAAATTAATAAAAATTGTATGAATAATGAGCAGATTTACTAAATGATTTGGCACTGCGTTTGCGTGAAGGCAATCAAAATATAATTTGTATAATGTGTTAGCTAAATGTATAGAGAAATTTTTATGACAGTCTTAAAAATATAGCTTTAAAATTCTGAAAACTATCGTCGATAGAGAAAGCTCAAAATCCGTTGTTCCCAAAAGGAAGCAAAAAGATGAGGGGTTATATCCAAATATAGTGGTACGGGCAATATTATATATGCTGTATTGACACTAATCAATGGATATATAAATACATCCCCGCATCCTTTTGCTTCTTTTTCGAAACAACGGATTTTGAAGCTTATTCTATCAACGATAATTTTTAGAATCTTCAAGCTATATTTTTGAGAATTTCACAAAAGTAATTCTATACATTTGGCTAACACATTATGCGAATTATATTTTGATTGCTTTTACGCATGCACCGTGAAAAATTATTTAGTAAATCTGCTCATTATTCATTTTTCAAAAGATTTTTATTACTTTTATTATTTTTTTTAATTCTGATTACAAGATACTGTTACAATGTTGTCTTGTCATATTTTCTAATATATATATATATATATATATTAAGAATTCTGTAAATTATAAGCAAAAAATTTGGAACAATTTGGGACTGTTTTTATGTAAACCTTAATTTCTCTACGAATCTACATACTAGACTCATAAAAATGAAAACACTTCATTACAATAAGCCACTTAAGCCTAATCTACAGTTTGAACGCTTTTATTACTTCAGTTTTGACAGGGTTGATATACCTGTTATATGACCTATATTATTTTGTTTACACACCTGGAATTCCAGGTTAAGTCCACGTGTATTTTTCTAGATATTTAACAAAACGTTAAAAATCGCAAGTGGCCGGTCACATTTGACCATGTAGTGTATCTTGGTGGAAAACACATGTAAACCCGATTTTAGTGTAAGTTTACTATTCTGTTTTCCTGCTCCCACTCCTCCATGTTTTCATACATTTGGGCGCAGGAAAACGCAGTAATAAACCTACTGATCAACCACTAAAATTGGGCCTGCAGATGATCCCCCCCCCCCAAGATATGACTTTGCAGTCCAATTGTATTTTAACATGTTAATAAAGCTCTGTCGAATTCTGGAATTTCAGCAATCAGCTCAATGAGGTCTGACTATGAGGTCACGCCTTCTCGTCTATTCGGAAAAGATTTAAAAAAAAAGCATAAATATTGCACGAATTCTTTTAATTTTTTAATTTTTCTTTTATATTTACTTATAAACGTTCATACAGATCTAAAGCAGTAAAATATAAATGAAGCAAAGATGGTGAGCCATGATTAATGCAAAGAAAATGCGCCGCAGCAGCACTATTTGTCACTTTCTGCCAAAAATTAAAATTAAAAGGAAAATGCTTACTATCATTTGATGCTTTTAAAATCTTCCCATACACTTTTTTCTTTGTTTAAACTTTGAGGAAAAAAAGCTGTTACAATCGGCTCTCGTTAATTCGAACTCGCCAGGACCACAAGAAATGTTCGAATTATCCGAAGTTCGAATTATGGAAAACATGTTTAATATGGTACTATTACAAAAGAATTAATGTTATAGTGTTTTTTGATTTTATTTATTTCGTCTGCTATCATTAGAATATGACTTAATGTTAAATAAGAATGTATAAATACATAAACTAAGTAAAAGATTAGAAACAAGCACAATGGAAGAAAAATTTGTAGTGTCACTGATAGACAGACGAGGCACTAAAAAAGTGGATATTCAAATAGATGGATCAGTGGATAGTCAAATTCATGGGATTACATATATACTCGTTCTGAACAATTTTCACAAAAAGCAAAGAAAGAAAGTTATTCAAATGATTTGAAATCCGTGAGAAAGAAAAGAAAAATGAAAAAATCGGAATTCCCACAGTAGTTCGAATTAAACGAAGTCAAGAGAAAATGAATTCGAATTAATGAAATTTTTTAACCTTATTCCTCTATTAAAAATTTCAGGACTTCATGTTTAGTTCGAATTAAGCGAAAATTCGAATTATCCGATTTCAAATTAACGAGAGACAACTGTATTTTCATTGAATCTATTTATTTAATTGAAGCTATTTGTTTTAACTGAATCATTTCCTTTTCTATAATAATTTCAATGAATGAAATAAAAAGATGCATTTTAACATTGTAAGGAAAAATTGGATGATAAAAAACTACTGCAATTCAAGCCATTAATTTTCGAAGGAATTTAAATTTTTATATAGTATCCGGATCCAATGTCATATTCAGAAATTAAAAATCCATACATGGACGAGCTAATTAACAAAAATTTCTTTCTGTTACGGCCAAAGACTTCATTCTTCTACGAGTTATTATGTTTTCAATTTTAAGAAATTTCGGATTTTTTTATGTTAAAAATATTTAGTGTCTGTTTAGTGCCGGAAATCTCCGAAATTTTATAAGACTCAGATTATCATAACTCTGTGAGTTTTAGTTCTAGAAGAATGGAATTTTTACTGCTGTTCTAGTTCTAATCACAACACAGGGATTACTTTTTACTTTCTTCTATCTTTACAAGAAAAAAGTATTGGATTCATGAAAATTTTCGACTTCCGGTTTTCGACGGATTCATACGTTTTAGAAGGTCCTGAACACGTTTAGACTATTTTTAGAAAAAAATGTCTGTCTGTGAGTCTGTCAGTCAGTGAGTCTGTCTGTCTGTATGTGACAAAAAATTTGTGGGCGCTCTATCTCAAGAACTAATGCTCGAAATTTCATAAAATTTTATATTCAGTTAGACCTTGATATGAATTAGTGCCTATTGGTTTTTAGTGTAAATTGGCCTGCAGGTGGCGCTGCTATGCCACGTCTTTCATGATTTTCATGATAGCTATATCTCAAGAACTAATGCACAGAATTTCACCAAACTTCAGATCCCGTAATACCTTGAGATACATTGCCACTGATAAGGTTTTGGTGTGAACTGCCCAATAGGTGGCGCTGCTATGCTACATTTTGCACGATTTTTTGGTATAGCAAGTAGGTCCTCCCTGAATTTGAAGAAAAAATGCCTGTCAATATATTGTCCATCGGCTCGTGCAGAGACGAAAACTCGTTTTTACTCTGATTAATTGACTGAAGCAGAAATTTAACATGAAATCAAAGTTGGTATAGTATTGAAGTAAAATCACTATATAATTAACATGAGTAACTATTTTTTAAAATATTAAAATGTATGTATAAGATAGAAGAAAGTTTTGGGATTGGCACATCCAACTAGTTTAATTTAACGTACAAGACTCAGGGACCGTATAAAAATTTACAAAACATAAAACTTTGGAAAAAAAATGGCAGAATTGTTCTACCAACATAATTTTGATCCCTACTTTTGCAAAAGACTTTTGCAAATTATATTATTTACATATCTACAACAAGTAAAACACTAATGCGCGTTTCAACCTTTATTGAATACCCTGTATATGTAACACAAGCGAGTAGCACAACTGAAAAGATTGGCTGAAACATTATTATGACATATTTGCATCTATTATGTTTTAAATAAATGGTCAAACATCCTAATACGCATTAGTATTATAACGGGAACCGGGGATTCCAAAATTAGGTCACGCCCTTTGTTGTTACAGGTAATAGTAAATACTCTGTTTCCGTTCATTCTTCCTTCAGTTCAAAAATGATAAAAAACTGAGATAGTATAGAAACAAGATTGAGAAATTATATTATTGCTTTACGGAGTACGAGAGAGACCTTCATGTATCTTTGTACAGTTTAACTTTTGTTTCTTTAGACGTACCCATTCTTGATCAACGTTATAAGAAAGTAAATTTCAAACGGTTGAAAAGATTTTAGCCTCATAAAAAAATGAATAACAAAGACATTTGAAATAGCTAGTGATTAAGATAATTCAATATATAGTAGAATTTTCCCCATATAGTATTCTTTTCTAAAGTTAAATTACAGATAAATGTAAAACGAAATAAATCGATATTATAATTGTTCAATTCACGTGACTGTCATAAAGAATTGCGTTTTTCATGTGCAAGGCGGCCATTTTCAATCAACATTATTTTTTCGAATAAAATTATATAAAAGTTGTGATGATCGCAAAGAATTCTTGATACTTTTATGTTAGCTGGGTGAAAATCTTACCAGTTAGTATTTTTTATTGTTGGCGTGTTAAATCAAGAAATTAACACAATACTTTTTTGCTGAAATTAAATGTCATGGTTTATGATAGTACAGTAGAGCCCCGCTAATTCGGACCCCGTTAATCCGGATCTCCGTATAATCCGGATCGGTTTGGTCATTTTTTTTTTTTCAAGTTTGAGAAGCGATTGGCTAATTTCCGTTACATTAACTTGTTTCATCGTCGTATTCTGAATAAAAAAAACTTTTTCTGAAAACTTTTTGGAAGAATTAAGCAAAGTAAACATTTTTATTGTCTGTAAATAATCAATAAGTTTAACATAAAAGTGTTTTTCTGTAAGTATGTTTTATCTTATTTCATTTTTTTCAATTATCCGGATAATCCAGATTTTCGATAATCCGGATTGGGTCTGGTCCCAATTAATCCGAATTATCGGGGTTTTACTGTATTTATTATTTTTTTTTCTTTCTTTATTTTTTTAATTTTATTTATTTATTTATTTATTTTAAGAAACAAGAAAAAGCCATGAATTTTAAATGTTTCAGTTTTAAATTAAAATTGTGTATTTTAATTAAAATTAGTGAAATAATTATATTTTAAATGAAAAAAAATGATTATGAAATATATTGATGATATGATATTGTAATGATTATAAAATAAAAATAGTTTGGCGATTTATCACCTGCGTCCACTCACATAAATATACCAAGTTTTTGATTTCTCTACCGGAATCTATTGACTTGGCGAACGAATAAACAATTAAATCATAAATAAAAATAACATGATTAAATGCTTAGTTTGATCTCCTTAACATTAAATAAGGAGACCAAACTGGTTGCCAAGAGCGACTAGTATTCATATAAGATAAAATAAAAATAACTTAAAAAAAATCCGTAAAATTTTATAATAAATGTGTAAGACTTTTCGAAAGAACAAGCGCAGAGAACACGTCCTATTATTTTGAAAACAGCAGCAAGACTGAAACAGCCTTTTTATATGTGGCTTGGTGATAAATATGGTGTTTTATATCAGACTGGATTTACATATTTATTACTATTGCTAAGGGCTTATCGAACTCATGCCATATTCTATATCTACATAATAAATACTTATATATTGTTTATAGAGCTACACAAACGAATTCGGATATTTTTCCGAGTGTAGATAGTAATTTTCGAAATTGGCTATTCAAGTGTGCCATACGTTTTCTAAATTGTTTACTTAGACATAATCTTTCATCATGTTAAACGGTAAAGATTTATTGCAGTATGCTAAAGACACAGGGAAGTATTTCATACTTTATGCTTCATGTATGATTTTTTTTCAAACCGTTTCCGAGGTTAATGCACAAAAATAACTTTTTTTAAAAAAAGCTTTCATTTTTCTATTAAATAGTATTGAATTACAATTCACACAAAGGAAATGCTTTCGTTTATTCACTGAAACAAATTTGAAGATATCTTTACAACTTCCACTTCATTTATTTCCATGTTCTTATTTTAAAACTCCTAAACTATGTATTACAAGTTGGAAATTGCACGTGAAGCGTAGCAAACGAGGTGCGTTCGTACGATAACGAATTTTTAAAAATATTACTCTTATATCTCAATCTCATAAAATTGTAAATAGTGAATTACAATTAAAACGCTCATCAAGCAATGTTCCCCCAATGTTCTCCCCTAAGGCCTTGTAAATCAATAACAAATGTTCTTTGCATCACAAATTATGAAAAATGTATATTATAATATGTACTTTATAGTTGCATATAAATTTTATTAAGTTCGAATGAGTGCAACACCATTAAAATGCATTTGAAACATTTTCCCCCATTGACCGTAATGTAACGGAATACTTTTGATTGTCCCTGTAATTGATCTATGCATCCGATTTTCATAAAATTTGAAATAACTCGACAAAATTATGTAATAACTATGTATTTTAAATTTCAAACGCATAAAATACATTTGAAACTTTTTCCCCATTGACTATAATGTAATTGAATACTTTTGATTGCCCCTGTAATTGATCTATGCACCCGATTATCAAAAAATTTGAAATAACTCGACAAAATTATGTAATAACTATGTATTTTAAATTTCAAACGATTAAAATGCATTTGAAACTTTTTTCCCCATTGACCGTAATGTAACGGAATACTTTTGATTGGCCCTGTAATTGATCTATGCATCCGATTTTCATAAAATTTGAAATGACTCGACAAAATTATGTAATAATTATGTATTTTAAATTTCAAACGATTCGGTTGGGTAGTTTTTGCGTTGTTATATGCGGACGGACAGACAGACAGACAGACAGACGGACAGACAGACAGACGGACGGACTGAGCGACAACAATAGGTGCTACGTATTTACATAATTACGAACGCACCTAAAAATGGCACAATTCTTGAGAATTGAATACTTTAAATAATTGAAACCTTCAGGGATTTGTTAATTGTTTAAGTAGTTTCAATTCGTTCTTAAAGAGAGCCATTTATTTACTTATTTTTATTTTTAAAACACAGATTACACCTTTACACCGTTAAAAATCTGAAACTTTTGTTGCATAGTCAATAGACCGCTTTTATACAAAACGATTATTTAACGATATTAGATTAATTTTTTTAAACACGATTATTTCAATCGGTAAATTAATTATAACAGATGTAATTTTTCCACTTTTGAATTTTGGGTGAAAAAAAGTGCGGGCCAGGATTCGAACCAGGGATGTATTGGCTGAAGCCGCCAATGCTCTACCAACTGAGCTATCCCGGACACGAACACTGGAGGACTATTTCACCCAAGTAACCTCAACGATCACTTTATCTGGTCTGATACTCTGGATCAGCTCCACAGAATAAATCGAAGGTCAATACATGGAACTGCAGAAAATCGCTGCATACGAAATTACATTAGATTAATTTTTTTAAACACGATTATTCAATCAGTAGTTATTCACCCAACTTTTTTCCCCCAAAATTCAAAAATGGAAAAATTACATATATTTAACGATATCATGGAGCATTCTCATTGGACAGAATAGAGAAATTTCCTGAAAGCGGTGGAGTAACTATGCAATAAAAGTTTCAGATTTTTAACAGTGTACTTTCAATCACCAAGAAAACATTTAGTCGAAGAGCCGACCGCACAAAACCGTATGTCATCGAGCACAAGAAAAAAACCCTTTATTTTATAGAGGAGTAGTAATAGATGAATCTAATGATCAATGTCTGCCGGAAGTGAAGTGGTGCATAAGCCAAAAATTAATACCACTAGTGTTTGACTCATTGACTCATAGGTTTAGCATAGCATTGTGTTTGTCCTTCAATCAAAAGTATGAAAACATGGAAAACTGGGTGCAAGAAAACACAATGCTAAGCCTATGAGTCAACCACTAGTGGTATTCATTTTTGAATTATGCACCACTTCATTTCCGGCAGACATGGATGATTATATTCCCCTGTTATTACTCTTTCATAAAATAAAAGTTTTTTTTTTTTTTTCTAGTGCTCGATGACATAGGATTTTGTGTGGTCGGCTCTTGGAGTAATTGTATCATTTATGTATATAAAAACCATATTTGTACAATAATTTGAGAAAAGAAAATCGGAAAAAAACCATATTACAATGCGGGTAGTTTTTGAAGAATAATTCAAGAAATTCCAGATTGGAATGAATTGTAATATTTAATTTGCGTTGTTAAGGCGGTTCTCAAATTCCTTGCTCAACAACATCAAGCTTTCTGACACATTTTTTGTCCCATTTTTAGGCGTAAAGGCTTGAAATTGGCAGGTGTGACTTTTGAAGCGATTTGGAATCGAACTGAGTTTTTCCACTCATTTAAAAATTGCCCTCTTTTTTAAATAAATTTTAAATTTTAAAATAAAAAAAATACATGAGGAGTTTTACCATGTGATTTTGTTTATAAATGATACAGTTAATCATCACAAAAAATTCAAAGTTTCAACTCAATAAATAAAAAATAATTTAAAATGTTTCCCGGACCCCCTTAAAATACAATCCTTTCACTCATTTCATTTATAATACGTAACTTTAATTTTAAACTGAAACTTTTATAATTTATGGCATTTATTTATTATTTTTTTAGTAAAAAGAACATAAAAAAATAATGATACTTTGAAGCTCCATAAGGCTTCATAAGTGCAGCGAAAGAACGAAACGAAAATAAACCCGATCTACCCAGGGCTAGAGAAAAGAGCCCTTCTATACTCCTGGATTTACCTCGGCTTTAATCCTACTAAAAGATTTCTAGACAATAACCAATGAGCTAGATTTCATTTGGGCGTTGAAATAAAACTGTTAACATATACTAATTAGACATGATTTATGTGCCCTGTACAATAGCGTAATATACAAATAGAAAATTGACAGTGTAAAGCGATAATAAATTTGCGTCATCTATCATTTTATTAACACTCCGCAAAATGCGAAATATATCTTTTAAAACATTAATTTAAATTATTAATTAATTTTAACCAGTTTGCAGTGTGAATTAAATTTTACAGTATGGCTGTTTTTAATAGTTTAGCGGATTTTAAAATATATTTATTTGCTTATTTTTTGAAACTCGTACCATATAGCTCACTCACAAGTAAAGTGACAAAAGTAAATTTCATGCATTTTCTCAATAACGACAAGTTTCACGGGAGATGCAAAAGAAGATTCGAATGCTTTTACTGTAACGTGAAACTATACAACTCGTTAATTCTGCACGTAGTTGTGAAAACGTGCATACAAATGTAAAACCCTTGAGAATGAAGTTTGGAGTGGGTTGAATAATTTTAAATCCCCTCGAATATCCCTCTCCCCTTTCTGTGATCACGTATGGACATATAGCGTAATAAATCTAGTTTCTGGATATTTAAAATGTGAATTTTATTCTATAGCAAGGCACACATATGACAGAGCTATTAATGGGATAAAATACAAAATTATTTTTCATAAATTGTGCTACTTTTCCCTCGAATGAATCATACAATCATATTTTGTGAACAACATCAATATGTTGCATAACATATTGTATACATTGCTTCACAGACGTTTTATTAAATGAATTCGCGATTACTGAAGAATTATAGGACTTATTGTAGTCTTAGACACACTAAGCAAAAGAGTAGTGTAAATATAACGTTACCGAATTTTTGACAATGCTGGACCGCCTCCCTTCCTTCCGATATCATATGTTATAATCCCTCGACCCTTCCTCAACACCCTAACGGTAATAATATAGTTATCAAAATGGTTTTCTTTCTTCTTTTTTGGAATATATTTCTTTTGATTGGAGTGATATACAAAACTGGTTAGATATATTTTCGCATATTTTATTGATTCAAATGAAAAGAAATCTATAATATATCACTTTATATCAAATAACACTGAAAAGAAATAGTTCTATTTAAAAATATTTTATAATAGGTTTTTGTTACATAAATTCAACAGTAATACAATCTTGTTGCACTCGACCTAAATGGAAGAGTGTGTGGCGGGGTAAATCGTAATTCTTATCAACAAAACAAGTGGACAACATTTTTTCTCTTTTATTTATTAGCAAACTCAAGATTATAAATATTTTACATATGAACTCGTGAATCGTGATTATATATTCATACACTTATAAAGAAGAATAGGAATGTCAAACGTTGGGATATTCCATATTTTAGAATTACATTTTATAATAATTCAAGGATTTTAATAATAACTTTGTAGTTTCACAAATAGATAGCGACTTAAGAAAAGGTAACATACTATTTTAAACTAAAAACCATGATGCAAATAAAAAGAAAAGATTTTGATTGCATCAAAAATAATATCGATATCAAGAGACAACTCCCCGTCCTTCTAGAGATATCTCACGATATCATGTGCCAGATATAATGAATCCCGCTTAATATGATAACGTCCACAACCCTAAAATCTAAGATCGTCTTTAAACTACAGAAACGCCTCTTAACATTCCTTGTGAAAGATCCATTTTTATTTTCGATTATTTTTACTGGATAAAGCATGTAAAGGAGTGCCAATAAAAAGAAGCATCTAGAATCGATCTATACCCGCTGGTAGATCCTGAAAACCATTTAAAATATATTTAAACATTCAGTTATGAAACAGAATAATACAAGGGAAAAAAACTCGAGAATGTATTTAATGTCAGGACAATTAGGTAGCAGAGGCGTTTTGCCAGACAGACAGCTGCTAAGACAGAAATCACGTGCTTTCCATGTATATTGCTTCAGATGTTTTCAACTACTTAAAATGATTTGAGTATGCCGAAACTTAGAATTTTATACTTTGCTTTTTTAGCTGTCAATAACATAGTTGGCAACGACTGACTTCTACATTTTTTTTTTCGCATCCTCTCTCCTCCTTCAATTGCAAATTATTAAAAAAAAAAAAAAAAAAAAAAAAAAAAGCTTTTTTTTTGTAACAATTTTTTCCTTTATCAATGAAAAGAAATATTTAATAATTGAAATTTCGAAGCACATTGATTTATTTTTTTCAAAAAAGCAAATACAAAAGACTGGATTTACTCATAATTTACAATCCTCCCCATATTTTTTTCGAATGCCCTTCTTTTTTAAAGAAAAAATAAACTTTTTTTTTTTTGTATGAAAAATACATTATAATTTGTATTGGTGGAATGCGATTGACTTCAAATGTAAGCCGCATGTTGCTTTTCGGTTGCATTCATTACGTGAAGTACAGCAGCCATTCGGAAGCAAGCAATTCCGGAAATTTTCCGTATATTTTCACCGTACACAACTCTCATACTCCAATACTATTCTCCGTCCGAATGTTGATTCATATGTATGGGAGACTTTGGCGCATGTGAATATGACGCAGGTGTGAAGATCGCAATTTTTCATTAGTTATTATATGGTGTTTTTTTTTTTTTTAATTATTATTATTATTACCAACGATGGTAGCACTTGGAGACATATGGCAAAACATTTTTGGAGCTCTTTGACATTTTGTTTGTCCTCAGTAGCCAAAACACTATTTATAGATCTCAAAAGTAAAATCTCAGTTCCAACTTGCTAAGCAAATAACTTTGTTCATTTATTAGAATTTTAATGTTTTTACATATGCTATAAATACTGACGAATATTTTTGATTAAAAAAATTCTTTTAAAATTGAGAAATGTTAATGATTTGTCAATTTAGCTCTAGTGGCCAGTGTTGAATTCAGATATTTTTCACCCGGAGGGATTTTTGAGGTTCCGGAGGGACATTTTAAGGGGGTTGCACTTTTTAACTATTGAAAACACAAAAGCTTAAATTTTCTGGGGCGGGGAACGTCCCGCCGGGCCAGCCCCTAAAATCAACACTGAGAACGGTACACTGTGGATCCAGGTTCAATCTCTGACTCCGGCTAATTTTTCACTCCATGTTAAGTTATTGAATTACTTGTGTGCTTATATATGTCTTAATATATACGTACCTTTCATAAATGTAAATATTCACTTTCCATATTTTGTGATTGAATCAAGATGGAATATTGCATTCCGTCTTGTATTTTTATAGAGAAATATCTTGTTCAGGACTTTTTAAACGTCAAATCCATTGAAAATTGGAAGTCGAATTTTTTTCCGAATCCATTCCTTTATTTAAAATCAGCCTAGAAATGAATTGAATTCAGTCTACTTTTACGTAGAAAAAAAAGTAAAAAATACTTTTTTGCCGGGAAAAATGTAAGAATACTGTTATATGCATCGTTAGAAAACCAATGTCCTAAACAAATGTAAAACCCGTCACTACACTCAGAAAAAGGAATTGATTAAAACTACAAAACATGTTATGTTGAGTACATTTTGGTTGTTTTAAGCGAATATTTTTAGTTAAAGTAAAAAATAGGTTTTGTTGCTCAGACAAAAAAAAATATTGTTAACACTCTTATTAAATTTTAACAAAATTTATTTAAAAACTAAATTAAATAAATTTTATTATAAATTTTAACAAAGTTTATTTGAAAACTTTGTCTTAATAAAATCTTGTATTTTCAATTTGTAATTTCAGCCAAAATTTTGTTGTTTTTGCAAATTTCAAATTGGTGTGCAGTAGCCATGACTTTCTCACGTAATTTTGTTTAATTGACTTATATAGCTACTAGCAAAAGCCATGCTTTGTTTGGATTCGCGAAGTATTATGCTATAAGATAAATATTTGAAAGTAATAATATATTTTTTAAATTACTTTTGCATCTTTATTAAGCAAAAATGTAATTTTATGTTTCAGTGCATTTTAATTTTAAAATGTATTTCAACCAAATTACTAAGAATTTCCTCAGATTGTTTATTTATGATAAAAGACTGGTATAGATAAAAATATTTTCGAATTACGCAAAATATTAATTAATTTTATTTGTTTACAATTCCTTTATTGCCACTTCTCCAAAACATAATGTAATTCTTTTAAAATTCATAAATATCGTCTGCTTGAATAATTTTACAAAATAAGAATAAATTGTGCATTTGAATTTTTAACACAGAAAAATATTTTTATAATTTAATGTTAATCAGAGAATTTTCATAAATTTTAATTCATTAAAAATATGCTATAATTTTTCTAAAAACAAGTATTTTATAAATTTTATAAAAGAAATCATGAAACTATACATAGTTAAAAAAAATGAGCATAGTTTAAAAATCTGAAAGCAGTTTTTGAAATATTTTGTCAGAATAATGAAAAAATATTTTATTTATTTATTTATTTAATGATGATTCTAGCTATAATTACTGACCCCATGATTTAAGTTTTTCTTCTGAAAAGGTACGTGTTTCACTTTTTATTTGAAAAAATGCGTTCGTAATGGAAAAGCATGTAAAATAAATTAATTAAAGTAATAATTTTTTGAAAAATATTTCTGTAAAAAAATAATATTCTGCAAATCTACAGATCATAATTTATATTTGTGTTTAATTTCAAGTCAAAATACCGTATAGTTTTTTTGTAAAGTGTACGACAAACTGTCATTTGAGTGGCCTAGTAGAGGATTCGCTTCGCTCATCCTAATAAAAGATTAACATAATTTTAGGATGATAAAAACATTTCAAATTAAGACGGATTAATGACGTTATTATTACCTTATGATGCATTTCAAATGAAAATTCTGGACAAAAAATTGAAAAAAAAAATCAACAATTTTTTTTTGTTGTTGTTGTTTATTCAAACAAAATTTCCATTGACCCATATTTAAACGAAAAGATTTTTTAGACCAAACAAAACTTTTTTCTGGGTGTATTTTTAAAAATAATTTTGATTAAAAAACAAACAAATAAATAAGAATTTTTTCAAGAAATTAAAAAATATATATCCTGTTTTTTTTTTTTTTTTTTTTACCTTTTAGATGTATTAGGTTATTTTTTCTCTTTTAACTTACCGGTAAAAAGGGCGGAAACATTTCATTGTGAGATGTATTGCTCGTGCCATTTTCAGAGTACGGATTTGTTTTTTGTTTCTTTTAGAAGGTTTCATCTCGTGTCAGACAGATGGTGAGAGAAAGAAATAAAGCATCATTTACGAAATGAAACTTTTGTTTCGTCACATACTGTTTTTAAAACTGCAACGTTTTAGCCCACTCGCTTACAAATGGTGTTACGAAGTGTCTCGATTTTTAAGGAATTTAAAATCCTTGTCAAACGGAACTAGTTAAAAGTCCCGATTTTTTACAGTGTCTCACAAAAGTGATGGGACACTTGTGCTTTATAAAAAGAATCTGCAATAAAATAAATAAACAAACATGTGCAAAAATTTTTTGGGTGTGTTTCATATTTAAAGTTAGTAACAATTATTACATAACATACATTTTGTCAAAATATTAAAATATTAATTTAGTAAAAATACAATTGTTCAGAACGGAGCAAAAAATGGCTCACATAAGTGATGGGACACTTACTTTTCCATCAAATATTTATCCAAAAATTTTACTTTTTAAAAGGTTTTAATATTTTGTTGGATTTCCTTTTGCTTTTAAAACATGATTTAATCTTTTTGGGATGGATTCGACTAATTTTTTGTGATTTCTGGAGTGATTTTACCCCATTCTTCTTGAAGCACCGATTTTAGTTGTTGTTTTGAAGAAATGGTGTGTTTGCGAATTCTTGATTCCAATTCTTGCTAAATATTCTCTATGGGATTTAAGTCTGGAGATTGTGGTGGTGTTTTTATTATTTCAGGACAGTTAGTATATAGCAGCCAGAGTCTAACGTTCAGAGCAGTGTGCTTGGGGTCATTGTCCTGGTAGAATTTAAAATCGTTATGAAGGTTCAATTTTCGTACTAAAGATTTCAAATTTTGCTTTAAAATATCAATATACTTGTACTGATCCATTATACTGTCAATAAAAACAAGATTACCAACTCCAGCGGACGACATACACCCCCATACCATAACTCCTCCTCCACCATGTTTTACTGTTCGTACCAAGTTCTGTTTGCGAAATTCTTCCCTGGATTTTCTCCACACCAAGATTCTACCGTCAGAACCAAATATATTAAATTTACTCTCATCAGCAAATATAACTTTATTCCAGTAATCAGAATTATTATTTATGTTGGATTTTGCGAAAGCTAGTCTGAGTTTTCTATTCTTTTCACTTACGAAGAATTTTTTCCTGGCTACTCTACCGTGATATCCAGCAGATCGAATTACCCTTCTAATAGTCTCAGGATTAACAATTATTCCATATAATGCTTGTAAATCAGCAGCAATTTTTGAAGCACTATTTCTTGGATTTTTTTTAATATTTCGAAAGATAATTCGCTTTATTCCATTGAATAGCTTTGATGGTCGGCCAGGTCTTCTTTTATCCTGAATCATATGATTCTTTTTATATCGTTTAATGATATTGAAAACTGTTGAACGACTCAAGTTAACTGTTTCAGCAGTTTTTCTAATAGATTTTCCACGTTCAATATGCAAATTAATAACTATTTTTCGAATTTCAAGCGAAGTTTCTTTTCGTTTAGCATTCATGGCTGCACAGAGCTAAAAAACACAAAAATTCCAAAACAAACTGGAGAGAAATACTGCAGACGATTTTATAAATTATTGCCAATTGCTTTTAAGTAAAAATAAAACCCTAAAAAATATTTTTATTGCTCATTTCAGACGATTTTTGTTGCATATATAATGGTGTCCCATCACTTATGTGAGCTATTTTTTGCTCCGTTCTAAACATTTGTATTTTTATTAAATTAATATTTTAATATTTTCACAAAATGTATGTTATGTAATAATCTTTACTAAATTTAACTATGAAACACACCCACAAAAAAATGTGTACATGTTTTTTTAATTTATTTGATTAGTTTCCTTTTGTAAAGCACAAGTGTCCCATCACTTATGTGAGACACTGTATGTACACTGTAAAAAAAAATCTGCAAAGGTACTAAACTTTTTCTTGGAAACTGGGATTCCAAGAACTATTCCTGTAACGGTAACAGCAAAAATTCAAATTTCAGAATCGATTACATGAATTTTTCCTGTTATCGTTACATGAAAAGTTCTTGGAATCCCAGTTTCCTAGAAAATGTTTAGTACCTTCTCAGATTTTTTTTTACAGTGTACAGATTCGTTTAAAGTTCTTTTAGTATCATGCTATTCATTAGTTTGCATAGAGTGGAACTTTTACTCTCGCAACGCTACTCTCGAATAATGAAAAAATAAAACAAACAAACAGTAATAATAATAATAATTCTGTGTATTGTTTCATTTAAAATGTAATTCTAAACTGTACCGAATAAAGGACAATTTCTTCAGAATGAAACTATTGACCGTTTGTGCAACAAAAGTATATTGAAATATATATATATATTAAAAAAAAAAAAAAAGTTATATAGAACACATTTAACGCATTGATGCCAGAAATACAATTTTGGGGTAAGTTATAGACACTGTATTTTTCTCTTTCCTGAAAACTTTATTCGTTGTATAAAGTAAAAATATTTATAGACCGGGAAGCGGCAATACAGACAATCCCCTCTACGAGTTCACGGGTGAAAACCATCTGGATCCGCATTTTGAAACGCTATCGGTCTGCCGAGTCAAATCTTCGGGGGAAACATATGAAATGCCGATTTTATCGGTAGATTCCATTGTGCATTCCTGTATCCAAAAGTAGGAAAACATGGGAAATTGGGAACAGGAAAGCATAATGGTAAACCTATGAGTTAACCACTAAATTCGGGTTTTTAGGTATTTTTCAAGAAAATACGACTTGTCAGAATGATCGAGTTTCAGTATACAAATCAAGATTGAACTAATCCTGATTTTCATCCGTGATCTCGATGAGGTGATGGTCTGTGCTGCCACCTCCCGGTCTATTATTATGAATAATTTCTCTTTCAGTTATAATCTCTCACTTTCCCTAATGTTAAAAGCCGTGCACTGTAAAAAAAAAAAAAAAAAAAAAAAAAAAAATCTATAAAGTTACTATTTTTCTAGTAAACTTTTATTCCAAATACTTTTCATGCAACGATAACAGCAAAATGTCATGTGACCGAAGAAGGTTACATGAGTTTTTGCTGTTACCGTTACATGAAAAGTTCTTGTAATACAAATCTACTAGAAAACTCTTAGTAACTTTACAGGGTTTTTTTTTGTTTGTTTGTTTGTTTTTTGTTTGTTTCAGTGGGGAAGAACATTTCAATTTTGAAAAACAATCTGGTGATGTCATCTGTTTTTAAAAATTGAAACAAATTTGAAGCCACGCAAGAAATCTGAAAGTTTTAGAGAAGTTAGTCAAAATAAAAATTAGTCGGAAGAACTTTTCAAACCACTTTTTTTAATGACAAATTGTGATCTTCATTTGTAGCCTAGGTGAGCATTTGAGTTAACCCTCTAGTGCATGCTTTTTTATTTTTCCTCTAAAAAATAATTTGATTCCTTAATAGTCGTACATTAAAGAAAAAATTATCATTCTTATACTTTTCAGTATTTTGGATTTTTTTTAATGGTTGCCAAATTGCAACATCATTCATTAATTGCATCCATACAACATTCATTGCAAAAAACCTTGCTGAAAATTATTTAAAATAACTTTTAAAAACTTATTCTTTTGCAAAAGATTTTTTTTAAATGAAATTTCGCATTTTAAATATTTTATTATTTTTGTTAGAAATTTATCTATGGGTAGGAAAATGGAAGGTTTAAAAAGTCCATTTTTATTTACATTAACTGATAAACAAATGTTATCACCTATATGGTTTTTTTAATGAATTAAACCTAAAGATAGGGTTAAAATGAATATATAAAGAAAAAATACCAAGAGACAACGGTGAATACACGATAAGTAGAGAAAATTTAATTTGTTGCTAATTGGCAATATTGTGCATTACATTATATTAATTTAGAACACCATTGTTCAATGAATATATCGGTAAATGAATTATGACAGATGTAAATTTTTCAAGTGGGAGAAAAAAATTCCGGGCCAGGATTTGAACCAGGGGCGTATTGACTAAAGCCGCCAATGCTTTTCCAAGTGAGCCATCCCGGAAGAATGTCTGAGGACTGATTCACTCAACTAACCTTAACGATCCCACAATCCGGTCAGATACTTTGGATCAGCTCAACAGAATATATCGAAGGTCAATATACGGAATTGCAGAATGTGCTGCATACGAAATTATATTAGATTTATTTATAACGCAATTATTCAATCGGTAAATGAATTATAACAGATGTAAATTTTCCAAGTGGATGTAAAAAGTCCTGGCCAGGATTCAAACCAGGGATATATTGGCTGAAGCATACATACTTTTTTTACCCACTTGGAAAAATTAGAAAACATCTATAAAATTACATTTTTATTTTTATTTATTTAGTGTAGCCTTTAACATGCAGATAATACGAAAGTATCGTTTTTAATAAATTTCAAAATTTTATTTAAATACATAATTGATATTTTTCACTCAAAAATGCGGTTAGTGTCGTTGGAAGGCCATCTAAAATAGTATTTTACCTGTGAAATAAAATAGTTTTCGTTTAAGTTTTGTACGCCGAGTCATATATTTTGTCAATGATATAACAACTATTTATTAACATTATTCACGAGAAAATCCATGAAAACAGTGTTGTCTTGTTATTTGTTTTACATACCATACATAAACAGAGGAAAGATATTTTAAAATTATAATTGCCGATTTTGCATGTATGCAGATAATGTATGCAGCAATTAATAATCTAAAATAAACGAAAAGTTTCGACGGGGATTTAATTATGGTAAAAATATATTTTCTATATTTACTACACAGAAAAAAAAAAAAAAAAAAAAAAAAAGATTGAGATCTTTTAGAAAGGCGATCCCGTTTAGAATGCAATGAACTTACTTCATTTTTCTTATGTTTATCAATATAATAGCAAACAGAACGGCTTGAAATACCCAATTGATTAGCAATTTCTCTCTGAGACATTGGAATTGCGGAATAATAAAGAGATACAATTTGACGTGCTACTTCTTTATTGATTAGATTCATCAAAAACGGATTTTTTCTTTAGTTTAAACGCTTTTTTATAGACTCTGAGAAAAGGAAATGCATTTTAACAATAAAATTGTATGAATGTCTCGTTTTAACGGCCAGATTACGAAACTAGTCTTTGGGGGCCACCGTAATACTTACCCATCATGGATATGCATTATATAATACGTGAAAACTATTTATAAAATGCATTGCAATTCCAAAACAAAATTTAAACGTATATTTAAATATTCTTAATATACATAGTAATGCTCTTTTAAGGAATTGCTGATGAACCCATTTCGACAAATTATGTAAAATACCAAACTACACAAGTAGTACCGGATTGCGTAAAAGAAACATCCTTATAACTCCAAAAGCAATAATCATATTAACTAACTATTTACTGCGTCAGATTAAGCGTATCATTTCCAATTAAAACATATCTTTGAATTGAAATTTGAAGAAAATACAGGGTCATGAAAAATCGAAGAATGTGGAAAACAGGATTACAAATATCTCGGCAACTATTAATCCGACCGACTTCGTTCTTGATGTAAAATTTCTGTTATTTTATTGCCTTTTACGTCTGTGCGCTCCCGAAGTTTGATTAAGAGATCAGCGCCACCTAGCTGATAAATGATGTAACGCTCAGTTGAGCTTCGTTGTCCCTCGAACAACACGTCTGTATCAAGCGCCCTCGCTCTCAAATCAAAAGCTCATATAAATGTTTGCCCCCTGGCAATAAGCAATAAAATCCTACGGTATAATAAAATCAGTCCACTTTTCTCTAACGCTGTCGACATATGGTCCTAGGCGACCGGAGAACAGCTAATTAAAAAATGACGACGTTAACTACTTTAAATCGCCAACGCGGCGTATTGAAAACTAAAGTAAATAAAATTACGAAATTCATAAACGAATACGAATGCATTCATCTAAAAGGATCGCAAGAAGAGCAGCAACAAGAACGACTCGTCTTAGAAAGCAAAAAGGTTTCTATTTTGGAAATTAAAACGTCATTACGCAATTTAATATTGTCGTATACAACTCTTCCGGAAGATGTCGACAAAACTGATTCTTTGGAACTAGCAACGGAGCTAGAGGAAGAACTGGAAGATTCAGAGGTAAAACTTAACATTATTCTTTCTAAATATGAATGTGTTAATATGAATAAAGAAAACTTTACTGTTAGTAATAGCTTTAAAATTCCAGACTTACCTCTACCCAATTTTTATGGAAAATATGATGAATTTCAAAACTTCAAGTCTCAATTTATGTCTATTATCGGTAATAATAAAAATCTGAATTCAACTCAGCAGTTATGCTACTTAAAGGGTTGTTTAAAAGGTGAAGCCAAGAGGCTTGAGTCAGCTCAAGATACTTACGAATCGCTCTGGCAATCTTTAGAAGAAAGATATGAAAATAAAAGAGCTGTCATTGATTGCCATATTATTAAACTACTTAATTTTTCAAAAGTACCCGATTCTCCTAATCATTTAATGCAATTAATTGATAATACAAAATGTAATTTGCGTGCATTAAAATTACTTGAATTTGAATCTAACGAGCTGTCAGATGCTTTAATAATGCACATCTTATTTCAAAGATTAGATTCTGAAATAAAAAAAATCGTTCGAAATGAAATTAAATAAAAACGAAATTCCTAAGTTAGCTAGCTTTTTAAGCTTTTTGGAAGAAAGAAGTCGTATTCTTCAAAATACTGTTATTTCAAAGGAACAAAAAAAATCTCCGTATAATAACTGGAAATCTGGCACTAAGCCAAACATGGAAAAATCCTTTTTAACAAAATCAAAACAGCGAAAAGAGTGTATTTTAGGATGTAAAGATTCGCATTCTTTATATAGATGTGAGAAATTTAAACAAATGAACGTGATAAAGAGATCAGAAGTTGTTAAAAATAACAATTTATGTCAATCTTGCTTAAACAGCCATTTACCTAACCCTTGTTTATCTAAAAATAAATGCCTTTCTTGTAACAGCAAAGAGCATAATTCATTACTTCATCCATTAAATGAAAATAATATCAGAACGCAATTCATTGTTGAAGATCAGACAGAGAGGCGTCAGGTGGATTCACCCCCCTCCCTTTCTCCTGATAATCAAACATTTTTCGCGAAGGAAAATGAAATAAATAAATCTTGTGTAATTTTAAACACAGCTGTGATATATTTGAAAGACGGTTCTGGGGAATTTCAACCTTTAATTGCTGCATTAGACAGTTGTTCCTCCTCGCATTTATTGTCTTCTCATGCTGCAAATCTATTAGGATTGCGTAAACAAAAAACTCATATTTCCATTTCCGGACTTAATGATTTATGTTTAAATGCTAAATCATTTGTTAGTACAGAATTAACTAATGAAAACAAAACTAAATCTTATCAATTAGATATGTTAGTTGTTCCTAAAATCGCTAATCTACCACCAAAATATATAAATACGTCAAAATTAAAATTGCCGTCGAACATAGAATTAGCGGATAATAATTGGAATAAGCCGAAACACGTAGATGCACTGATTGGAGCGCAGTTATTCTATGAATTAATAGGGTCTAATAAAATTAAAATTGATGATTCCCAATTAATGTTAGTAGAAACTTTTTTCGGTCACATTATTTCAGGAACTGTATGCAATTCTATCTCAAATTTAAGGGGCTATTCTGATTCTTGTTTTTTAGTAACAGATTATAAAAATTTGGAAAAAGAAATAAGTGCTTTTTGGGAAATGGAACAAGTAAGTGAATTAAAACCCTTAGTTAGTGAGGAATTAAATTACTGTAATGAACATTTTTTAAAGACTCACTATCGGAAACCGGACGGCAGATATGTAGTTGAATTACCCTTTAAGATTCAAATGTTAGATAATTCTCTGGGAGATTCAAAACAAATTGCCGCTAAAAGATTAAATCAGTTATGGAACCGTTTAGAGCGGGATCCCAAATTAAAGGAATTATACTCAGAATTTCTAAAAGAATACACTACTTTAGGACACATGGAAGAAAATTCCGATGACATAAATCCTGACAAAGGATATTTTTTCCCTCATCACGGTGTTTTGCGACCATCAAGTACTACAACTAAACTGAGGGTTGTTTTTGATGGGAGTTGTAAAACTACTAATGGGAAGTCTTTAAACGACTTATTGTTTAAAGGAGGGATAATACAGGATGATCTTTTTTCAATTATGATTCGTTTTAGAAAACATATTTTCGCATTTACAGTTGATGTAAATAAAATGTTTCGACAAATAGAAGTAAATCCGTCGCATACTAGATACCAAAAAATATTGTGGAGAGAAGGGAGGGAGGAAACTGACAAAATCTACACTCTGAAAACGGTCACCTACGGTTGTGCAAGCAGTCCATACCTTGCCACTAGAGTGCTCCAACAGTTAGCGGTAGATGAAGCAAACAGTTTCCCATTAGCTGCCGAAGTTGTAAAGAACGATATGTACATGGACGATTGCCTGTCAGGTGCATCAGACATTTCCGAATTTTTTTAAATTAAAAAACAATTAACAGACATCTTCAAAAAAGGTCAGATGGCCTTGCATAAATGGCGTTCTAATGTTATTGAAGAAATAAATCCTGATTATCAAACATTTCCCTTTAATCAAAATGCCGAAGAAACTTCAACAAAAACTCTCGGAATAATGTGGGACTGCACTAGTGATACATTTAACTTTAAAGTTATTGTCAACAAAAGTTCGGACTATACAAAACGCGAAATTCTAAGTCAAATTGCAAGACTCTTTGACCCCCTTGGCCTGCTCGGTCCTGTAATTTGCCGTGCAAAAATCTTCATGCAACAACTATGGTTGCTAAAGTGCGACTGGAATGATAAAATTCCACTTCATGTTGCTCAAGAGTGGGACAATTTCCTCAATTCACTAGTTCTTATAGAAACCATCAAAATACCCAGATGTATTCTTATTAAAGATGCATCAACTATCCTCTTACATGGGTTTGCTGACGCGAGTGAGAAAGCATTCGGAGCTTCCCTTTATCTTCAAACGAACACTGACTCAAATTCGCCTGTTTGCCACCTCATTTGCAGCAAAAGTAAAGTTGCCCCTATTAAAACTGTCAGCATACCGAGGCTTGAACTTTCAGCCTGTCTATTGTTGTGCCAACTTGCTCAAAGGGTAATTAGAGCCATGAAACTTCAAATCGACAAAGTCATACTTTGGTCGGACTCTACGATTTCCTTAGCATGGATAAACATGTCCCCACATCTTCTAAAAACTTTCGTAGCGAATCGAGTGTCTAAGATTCAAGAACTTACCAAAAACTACGAGTGGAGATATGTGCCGTCAAAACTAAATCCAGCGGATGTGTTATCCCGAGGTCAAGATGCAAAATCGCTTGCTACAAATAAACTGTGGTTTGAAGGACCCGATTTCCTGAAACAAGACATTGTAAATTTTTGTCCACAAAAGGACTCTCATAACAAAGACGAACATTTTTTAAAGGAACTAAAGTCAGTTCCGGTTCTCACTTCAATTATAAACTATGAATTTTTGAACTCTTTTCTTACCATTTCAAATAGTTATATTAAATTAATGAGAGTGTTAGCATTTATTTTCAGGTTTGTCCACAACTGTAAAAATCAGAGTAAACTTAAGGGTTCCTTAACTCTAGATGAACTAAAAGTTTCTAGAAATTTCTTAATTAAGAGAGCTCAAGGTGAGTATTTTTCATCAGAAATTTCGGCATTGAAAAAGGGCATGTCTGTCCCTGTAAAAAGTAAGTTGAGATTTTTAGATCCTTTCTTAGACAAAGATGATCTGTTAAGAGTGGGTGGTCGTTTGACCAACTCAAATTTAAGCTATGACCGATCTCACCAAATCATTTTACCCTCAAGCAGTAAATTGACTAAAATTATCTTTCTTTATTATCATAAAAGAGACTTGCATGTTGGTCCTCAAGGGCTATTACATAGTATAAGACAATTATTTTGGCACATTAATGGAAGAAACATTGCTCGTCAGGTTGTACACGAGTGTGTTCAATGTTTCAAAATAAAACCTTCAATTGTAAGTCAAATAATGGGTAATTTACCCCCTGAGAGAGTAATACAAGGGCCACCGTTTTCCAATGCAGGTCTTGACCTATGCGGTCCATTTTTTGTTAAATATCGCAACCAGAGAAAAGGGATATTTAATAAAGTTTATGTGGCCATTTTCATATGCATGGTTACTAAAGCAGTTCATTTAGAACTACTTTCTGACTTAACTTCTACTGCATTAATTGCAACACTTAAAAGATTTTTTGCTCGCAGAGGAAAAAGTAATACTATTTTTTGTGACAATGCATCCAACTTTGTTGGAGCATGTGCAGAACTAAAGAGATTATTAAATTCTATAAATAAAAACAATGATGATGTATCAAATTTTCTGTCATCCGAGCAAGTTCTCTGGAAATTTCTTCCCCCTCGTTCCCCAAATTTTGGAGGACTCTGGGAGAGAGGCGTCGGACAGTTCAAATACCACTTAAAAAGAACTATTGGTGTTACGAAATTAACCATTGAAGAATTTTTAACTATTACTACTCAAATCGAAGGTATTCTAAATTCGCGCCCTCTTTCCTCATTATCCTCTGAATTAGAAGACTATGAAGTTTTGACTCCAGGACATTTCTTGGTTGGTAGACCAATTAATGCTCTTCCTGAGCCAAATTTGATTAATGTAAAGGAAAACTTGCTCGACCGATGGCAGAAAACTCAAAAAATCGTGCAACTAATTTGGAAAAATTGGTCCAATTCTTATTTAAGCCATTTGCAGCAGAGATCCAAATGGCTCTTTAAAAAACAAAATGTTGCACCAGGTATGATGGTTCTGGTAAAGGATGGAGACCTACCAGTTTGTAAATGGATAGTAGGTCGTATTTCAGAAATCATCAAAGGAAATGATGACAATGTTAGGGTTGTAATAGTCCGGACTCCATCCGGAACTTACAAAAGAAGTATCTCTAATATTTGTGTTCTACCCATTGTAAATAACGAAAATATTAATTAAGCTTAACCTATTTCTATTGAATTTATTATTTCTTATTATTGTATTTATATTAAGTGCTTTATGTGTAACCATTAATTTGTAATAGTATCTGTATGTTATTGTATATTTAATTGTTGTGTATCATTGAACTATCAGAATACTTCAATGGGGGCCGGTATGTGCGCTCCCGAAGTTTGATTAAGAGATCAGCGCCACCTAGCTGATAAATGATGTAACGCTCAGTTGAGCTTCGTTGTCCCTCGAACAACACGTCTGTATCGAGCGCCCTCGCTCTCAAATCAAAAGCTCATATAAATGTTTGCCCCCTGGCAATAAGCAATAAAATCCTACGGTATAATAAAATCAGTCCACTTTTCTCTAACGCTGTCGACAACGTCCTTTCCTTAAAATCAAAAATATCGAAAATTTTTACATACATTTCATCAGAACGAATTTCTCGAGAGTCCGAAAAAAATACTTCCGGATAATCGAGGTTACTAATATTAAATAGGCTTCGTCCTATTCTTACTTACTAAGTACATACAAAATTTTACGTCTCTATCTCCATTTGTTCATGAGATAGAGCGTTTACAGACAGACAGACAGACAGACAGCAATTTTTTTTTTTCTAAAAATATGTTTTTCGGAATCTCTACTATCTGAAACGTGTAAATCCGTCAATCTTTTTTTTCGATTTTCAAAACGATTGCAAGACTAACCCTATACTACATATGATAGGTAAGTAAAAGTGGGCCACAATTTTTGACACGACACTTTTTAGCTTGTCTGAAAGAAATAGCATCGGAGGCTAAAAAAATCTGTAATCCTACAGGTATAAAGTTTCCAAAATCTGTATGGTTACAAACAGTGTTCTCGCTGACATTTGACCAACGTTAGTAATTTGGCTAATTCAAAATAAAAAAACATTCGCCAAATGGGAAAAGTATTAGCTAAATAGATTCGCCGTGTAGCACAATATATATATATATATATATATATTTGTTTTTAATATGTTCTAAAATAACCCAAGTTTTTATAACTGTGACAGCGATTGTTATTAATCTCATTTCAAACAAATATAAAAAATACAACTTAAATTTTGCTACAAATATAAAAAATATGTATACACTAAATATATATGCATATGTCTAAAAAACGAAAACGAAAAAAAAAAAAAAACCGCAAAAACTGAGCACTAGCAATTTGGCGAATCTAATCTCTTGTTTACTCGCCAAATGAAGAATTTAGTCGCAATTTGGCGCATTGGTGAGCGACAGCGAGAACACTGGTTACAAACATTTTACCGCACTGTACAAGAAAAGATGTAAATCAACAAAACTAATTTTTGTATAACTACAGAAATCTGTAACTTTACAAACGAATCTATTAAAATTAATGTTATCTTACGAAAGTTTTTTCTATAGCCTGGGTTGCAGTTGCATTAATTCTAGGAATCTCAGTTTCCTAAAAAAAAAAAAAAAAAAAAAAAAAAAAAAAAAAAAATCTTAGTAACTTTACAGATTTTTTTTTATTTTCACTGCAAATCTGTTTCTATAACATGAATTTTTACTCTTGCCGTTACTTAAAATTTTCTTGGAATCCCAGTTTCCTAGAAAACTTTTAGTAACGTTACAGATTTTTTTTTACAGTGTAGTATGTACAGTAAAACCCCGATAATTCGGATTAATTGGGACCAGACCCAATCCGGATATTCGAAAATCCGGATTATTCGGAGAATTAGAAAAAAATGAAATAAAATAAAACATTCTTATAGAAAATCACCTTTATGTTAAACTCATTGAATATTTATAGGTAATAAAAATGTTTACTTTGTTTAATTCTTCCGAAAAGATTTCAGAAAAAGTTTTTTTTTTTAAATTATTATTTATTCAGAATACGACGATGAAACAAGTTAATGTTACGTAAATTAGCCAATCGCTTCTCAAATTTAAAAAAAAAAAAAAAAAAATGATTAAATCGATTCGGATTATACGGAGATCCGGATTAACGGGGTCCGAATTTGCGGGGTTCTACTGTAATAGCAGTGTGAAAAAAAAGGCACTAAAAATCGGAGTATGCATTATACCCTGAATATTTTCGAAAACTGCGTGGTTCTATATATTCTTTCAGTAAGTCACACCGGATCACTACTTCCGGGATAGAGCTCTTTTTTTTTAGTTTTTCTTCCTTCCTTCAAGAAATTACGGACGAACCAGCAACATCTAATTTTTAAGGTGTAGCCATGTTCCAGTTGCTCTAGCATAATGTAAAACAGAGATGAGATCCGGTTCTTTTCTTCGGACACCAAGCCTCACAATTTGGAATCCAAGCCCGAAACATTTTATATCATAAAGCCCTCTTTTATCTCCGAATCCCTAACCGAAATTCCTTATTAAAAACTTTTTTCAAAGATGAATTTTCTCCTTTAAAAATCTTTTATTATAAGAAAACAGGTCCACACTGAGAGGGTGTAAAGCCGGTAAAAATTACCAGAACCCAGCTTCTGTCTTTTTATGTAACTGCAAACCAGATTACAGATAAAATTTTAGTAAGATTTCTGTAATTTTAGTATATTCTTTTCCAAAGCTAAAGATTTCTGCAACTTTACAAAAACTAATTTTGTAGATTTACACTTTTTTTTTCCAAATAAAATTTTAGTAAGCATACAGATTTTTGTATCTTTACATTTGTAGAGTTACAGATTTCTTTTCTTTTCTTCTTCTTCTTTTTTTTTTTTTTTTTTTTTTACAGTGTTTCACAGCGTTATTTTCCCCCGATCGTTTGCATTTTCGTGTAAGCAGGTTTTATTGTATCATACTTATGGTGGAGAGGAAAGAGTGGCGAGAGGGTGTACTAGAATTATTACCGGGGCAGCACTCTCTTTGTGCAGCCCACCTTAAAAATAACTATTAATTCTAATTATTCTATCATGAATGTTCTTCGCGATTTTCACATCCCTTGTTTTTCCGTAATTCTAGAAAAGAACTTCATACAGACAAGAGATATCCCACGGTCTCTTTGTGTTATTCGCACTGATTGTGCAAATAGAATAAGATAGGCATTCCTCCCTCATATAACGTTACTAACAATTCTGTTTCTTTTAAAAATGATTTTTAATCTAAACTCTAAGTTTGTAATGAAAATTGTACATCATCAGTTTTGAAAACGGAATGCATTCAAGTGCATACACTGTCGGAAAAAAAGAGAGAAAGAAAGAAAGAAAGAAAGAAATGTAATCCTACAAATGTAAAATTGCCGAATTCTGTACGTTTACTAATATTTTGTTTGTACGCTGTACAAAAAAAAAATGTTAATGTACAAAACTAATTTTTGTAAAGCTACAGAAATCTGTAATGTTTACAAACGAATCTACTAAAATCATGGTTATCTTACTAAAATTTTATCTGTAACCTTGGTTGGAATTACATAATATATTCTATGCATCCCAAGCTTCCTAAAAAGTTCTTAGTAACCTTACAGTTTTTTTTTTTTTTTTTTTTTTTTTTTTTTTTTTTAGTGCAAATCTGTATCTGTTACAGGAATTTTTGCTGTTGCCATTACATAAAAAGTTCTAAGAATCCCAGTTCCCTAGAAAACTTTTAATAACATTATAGATTTTTTTTTTTTTTTTTTTTTTACAGCGTTGTACAGATTTTATAAAGTTCACTCTTTCGATTAATTTCGATTAATTATAATTCTATAGCGTCGACAAATATTTTAATGCAAATGTTCTAATGCTAGAAATTCACACATTGCATGCTATAAAAAAAATCTGCAATTTTACAGGCGTAAAGTTACAGAAATCAATATGCTTATTCAAAGTTTATCAATACAATGTATAAAAAAATGTAAATTTACAAAACTAGTATATTCACAATACAGAAATCCCTTGCTTTACAAAAGGATCTACTAAAATTACAGTAATCTTAGTAAAATTCTAACTGTATCACGGACTGAAATTGCATAAAATGTTCTTGGCATCCCAGTCTTCTAAAAAAAATTCTTAGTAACCTAGATTTATGTTAATTTATGTGGGTCCGGGAGACAAAAATCTTCAAATTTTATTAAAAAAAAAAAAAAAAAAAAAAAAAAAAAAAACATTTTATTGCATTAAAAGATCTCTATTTATGCTTCAAATGACAGTTCAATCATGTTTCTATCTTAATAAAAAGGGGATATATTAATAGTTTCGTTTTGGGTTTTTTTTTTTTTTTTTTTTTTTTTTTTTTTTTTTTTCAAAATCTAGCTTACAAGTAATGTTTGTCATGGAAATGATTTCTTGTGAAAGTGCATTTTTCTTCATGATGGGTTTTTTCACGATTTTTAGAATTTAAATTATTGTAACTCAAGAATTGTTAAAGATAAATGCTTCAAACTGGGAATATGTCTTTTTTGATTGTTTTGTTTTAATTCTGATTTAGCAAATTTGAAAAGAAAAATTTACTTTTGAAAATATGATTTTTATTAAACAGAAGTTAAATCATTTTTTTTTTTTTTTTAATTTTTACTTTAAATGTTTTAAATTTTTTTTTAATTAATAGTTGTTAAAATGCTGAATCAAAATTAAAATTCAGATATTTTTGTTCATTTAAGTGTAAAAGTATTGAAATTCTACAAATAATATTTTGAGTTGTAACGATTTTAAATTACTCCATTTTTTAATAAATTCTTAATTTAAATCTTTTTTACAAAAATTCTAAGAAGTTTTATGATGTGATTTTCTTTGCAAATAATATGGTTCATCATCACAAAAAAATTCAAAATTTTAACTCAATAAATAAAAAATATTTTAAAATGTGTCCCCGTAAGGTGCAAACGTGTATCTGTTACACGTGGATTTATTGTTGTTACTGTTACATAAAGAATTCTAAGAATTTTAGTTTCTAGAAATATTTTAGTAACTTTGCCAATTTATTTATTTATTTATTTTTACAGAGTGCAGGAAACCTTATTATTTTATTTATCTATATTTATTTTTTATTCTTTGGTATACACAATAAAGAGTAAATATGGATTTATTTGTTTATTTATTTATTCAAAGTCAGAATTGTTACAAAATTTTCTAAAATTTCTGGGTTTTTTTTTTTTTTTTTTTTTTTTTTTTCTGCTGTCAAAATTGTCTAGTGCGAACTAAACAAGAGTAATACTTATATTTAACGTTTCTCAGTCTTACTTAATATATAATACTAAATATTTATCCAAATTTTGCACACATTTTATGTTTGAGCTTTCACAAGGTATCATGCAAAAGAAATGTAATGAAATGCATAAATTATTGTCCAAAAATGTCTAAATAAGGACTTTGTTTCATTCATTGGTATACTTTTCAACAATTTAATTTCATAGATTTTGAAAATTAACCATGAAGCAAAATCAGCGGTGGACCAAAGGGAATGTCATCGGGGTCATGACTCTTCACCCCCCCCCCTTCCTTAAAGAAGGAAATTTCTAAAGGGCATTTTAAATATGAAATACATATATTAAATTCTTTCAAATTTATCTCTTGCTCAACAATTAGAACCTTTTTGACTTTTTTAAAAATCTACAAATGTGATTGATTAACGTTTTCCATTTTTTGAAAGAAGCAAAACATCTTTCGGTAAATCTCCGCAATATATGAAGCTTTAAATTGAATTGCAGTTTGGAACATCCATTTGCTCTCTCATGATGGCATTTCTGCATTTGTCAAGTCCTAAAAAGTGTCTTAAAATAATCAATTCCTGAATGCTTCCATGCCTTTGTAAGAAAATGATAAATTATTTAGTTTCTTGAAATCTCAATAAAATGTGAAAAATTTATATTTTTCCAAATGATTTCCAAAAGTATAAGAAAAGTAGCCATTTTGGATTTGGGAACAGCCTTCAATATAAAATTGCTTATTAAGAGATATCCCCCCCCCCCCCATGAATAAATAAATAAATAAATAAAGAGTCATGACTCCCTTCAAATGGAAGGTTGGATCCGCCCTTGAGTAAAGTTATCGTACTTGAATTTCATTTTTAAAAGTAAAGTTCAATTTTAGTAGATTGATGGTACAATAAGCACATAAAGAACGTTACTCAAATTACTGAATACCTTTCTTTCACTCTCTCTTGATTTAAGGGGGCCCGGGACACATTTTAAGATAATCTTTATTTATTGAGTTAAAATTCTGAATTTTTTTGTGATGCTTAACCATATCATTTGTAATAAAAATCACATGAGAAAACTTCTTATAATTAAAAAAAATTTAAATTAAAAGGTTATTAAAAGAGTGGGGTAGTTTAAAATCGTTATAACTCAAAATGTTATTAGTAAAATTTAAATTTTTTCAATTTTTTTTTTTTTTTTTTTTTACACTTAAATAAGCCGAAATAACTAAATTTTATTTTTGATTTAGCGTTTTTAAAAATATCAATTAAAAAAATTAATAATATTTAAAGTAAAAATTTGGAAAAAAATGATGTAACTTTTATTTAAAAAATCATACTTTCAAAAGTAAATATATTTTTTATAAATTTGCTGAATCAAAATTAAAGTAAAAAAAATAATAAAAAAATATATTTCAAGTTTGAAGCATTTACTTTTAACGATTCTTGAGTTGTAACAATTTAAATCAGTGGAATCATGAAATAACCCATCACGAAGAAAAACACTTTTTCACAAGAAGTCATTTCCATGACAAGCATTGCTTAAAAGCTAGATTTCGGGAACAAACCAAAACAAAAAAATTAATATTTCCTCTTCTAATAAGATTTTTATATCCCGTACTCCCTTAATTAAAACAGAAATTAGGACCCTTCATCGCATTTTTATTTTCTTTTGCTTACTGTACAACATAAATAGAACATGTATACATATTTTTACAACAATTGCAACAAACTTTTAAGTTAGTGTTAACCGAATAATTAAATGTAATTCAAAAATAATTTTAATTTCAATAGTTTTTGCTATTCCATGCATTTTTTTAATTAACTGTTGAGATCATGAAATAATAGATATCAATCGTTTAATATTATTTAAATATTTTATGTTCCTTTTTTTCCGTCCCTTTTTTTATGGTGAGTATAAACTAAAGGTGAAATTATTATCCCATTTTTAGCAAATTATTTGTTAAAAATAAAATAAATAAAGCTATTTTTTTAAATCTTAATATCGCATAAAATGTTAAAATGTTTATTTATTTTAAATTTAATTTAATAAATTTATTTATTATTATTTGTTTCTAAAATTTATTTACGTTAAATTACCGAAATTTCCTTTTCTTTTTTATTTAGTTTTTTTGCTTGACTATTTAATTAATTATATTATGATTACATTTATTTTCTAAAGATAAAAAAATCATATCACTTAGACTTTTTTCTTTTCATTTACATTGTCACTTAATTAATTAAATGTAAATATTATTTAAATACATAAGTTATTTATTTACGGAAGATAAAATATAATTATTTTTTAATTAAATAATTAATTTTATTGCATATATTTAATTTATTAAAGAAAACTTTTAGAATCGTTAGTTAGTTTTATTTATTTTTGTTAGCCATTTTAATTAAATAATATTAACTTTATTTTATTAAACAAGTTAAATTTTTACCGAAGATAAAATCTAATTATTTTTTAATTAAATAACTAATCTTACTATTGCATTATATGCAATTTATTAAAGAAAACTTTTAGAATCTTTAGTTAGTTTTATTTATTTTTGTTAGTCATTTTAATTAAATTATTTTAAATGTATTTTATTAAACAAGTTATTTTATTAGGAAAGGCAAAATCGAAGTATTATTTTTTGGTTAAATATTTTTTTATTTACTTATTACATTATTTAGTTATAAAGAAAATTTATTCAATTACTTTTTCTTGGGTATTTTTATTTGTTTTTTTTTATGATTAAATGCAAATATTATTTGATTAAATAAGTAATTTATGTGTAACAAAAACATTATAGTTATTTTTTTTCGTTAAATGGCTAATTAATGTATATTATTTAGCATAAAAATTTATTTAGTATATATAACTAAACATATATATTAGCATATATTGTATAACAAAATTATTTAATTTAGTTAAAATTTTGATTTTGCTTTCTGTAAAATAAATAATTTCTTTAATCAAATAAAACTAAGATTATTCAATAAAATGACACAGTAAAGAAATGTTTAATAATATTTTTTATTACTTGTATAACAAAAAAATATTTATTTTTATTAGCACTTTCCAACAAAGTTAAAAAGTGCTTATGTATACGGTTTGTCTGTCCGTCCGTCTGTCCGCGTTCTAACTCTGTATATACGCTCGGATTGGAATAAAATTTTTGGACGTTATTGACGTTTACCCTAGCACGAACGTTATTAAAAATGAAGTTTCTACCATGATTAGTTTATTTACAGGGAGAGTCGAAAGTTTTCCATTACATTACGGCCTATGGGAGAAAATAGTTTCTTAGGAATTTTAAACATATTACGCCCTGTAAAACACATTAAAAAGCATAAGCGTTTACGAGGTGCACTAAAATATGCATTCTATAATACATGCGGTGAAAAAAAAGCTATTATTCATTTACAGGGCCTCACAAAAAAATTCCATTAGATAATGGTAAAGAACGAAATTGTGTGCAACATATTTTAAGTATACATAGGGCTTTCATGTATAATAAAATTGATACATGTCACTGAGGCTTAATATAAATTATAGGATACTGTCTTGCATAATATGAAGTACATAGCATTTACAGAGACACACAAAAGATTTCAAATAATATATTCTTTCAAAAAAGCTTGCCAACGTAACTGAATGTGAACGTAAATTCCTTAAATTTGGTTCTTAAGTAAATTATACATTTTTACACTGAACTGCATTCAGTTTACTAAGAAATGTTTATAGAATATAGATAAAATGATATACAGGGCCAAGCAAAGAATTGTTATATGGACGTCTATGAATGATAATTTATGGGAATGAGTTTCAGGTTGTTTTAAAATTTAAACACTTTTAGTGTTTAAATTTTAAATAAACATAAATAATACTGAATACTGAAGTGTAATAAAGGTACAAGGTAAACTACAGGGTTGAACAAATGTATTCAAGTATGTTTCCATCTACTAGTATAAATTGCTGAAAAAGAAAATTCAAGTTATTAGGCATTTTTTTTGCTAAACTAAATTTCCCTATTATATAGTATATATATCAATTGACAGATCAAATTAAAGGCTATTTAAAAGTATTAGAATACAAATTAGACTATATTTGGCTACATACCCTTATTTCTCTATATAATGAAGTTTTGTTAAAGATTTCATGGAGTGTTGGAAAGTGCTTCATAATCTATGCTTAACGCATGATTTTCCTTACTTGTTTAATTAAATATTAACATTATTTAGTTACCTAAGTTATTTTCTTTTGGAAAGCAATGTTTTTGAAATACATTGACTCATTTGAAAGAAGAAAGAGAAAAAATATATATATGAAAAATAATATGATAATATAGACTCACCTTTCATGAATCAGCTGATCTTGGAATGCATATAGTCATCCCAAATGTATCAAAATAATGCTTGATCAGATGAATTTTTATTCAAAGAGACGCTCTTTTTTAGTGGGTGACAACAGTTTATTTACTTTTTACACAACAACGATCACGTGTGGAAATCCTGCACATGTTTTGGTTTTTTTCTTCACTGTCGCGTGCTTTCTTTAATTCAGTCGCCAGAAGAAAATAAACAATTTCAGTCTACTCCATTGGCGAGAAGAGATGACATAGACTCCCGCTAGGAGTCAGAGAGTTTAGATGCCGGAATACTTGAATGCTTCTCCGGATAATGTTTGATGTTGGAAGGGTTTCTAGATTCAACGCTTTATCGCCGCAGTTCAAACTTTTCTTAGTTGGATGCTTTAGTTGGATCGGGATAAAACTTTTTCTTATGTTTTACTCATTTTCGTTTCCGAAATGCATATTTATCTATGTGTTTCTTTTCAAATATATAACTCTTCTAATTAAAAAAAAATACTTTTTAGTAGTTATTATTATTGTTTTTTATTTAAGCTGTGTTTAAAATCTTATTTATCTTTTTAAAAAATGGCTTTTCTTCAGTATTAGTAAAAATATTTATTTGATAAAAAAAATAATAATTAAAAAAATAAAATATTTAAAATAAAATCTTTTACTGCGAAAATATTATTTTTGAAAATTTACTCAATAATAATAATTAAAAAAAAACTAAGACAATTAATGCAAGACAAAAAATATAGTTAAAAAAGGCATGTTATTGACAAACAGTGCAAAATTTAATAGATTTATCTTTTATAGAAATTTGTATACATCAATTCAAATATTGAAAAATGCGTTGAAAAAAAATGTTATTAAATCCTTGAAAAGGGTAAAGCTTCTGAAAGTCTGTACGGATCTGGGATTAGCACGAAACTCAATTTTCATTGTTTTAGCTATTTATTTCATTATTATTTTTTTTTCTCCTTAGAATAAAATTTATTTGCCAATGACCATATGTTTTAATTCTTCGACTGACACCCGTAAATCTCAAATGAAATGTTTTGCTCCAAGTACAACTCTTTGCAAATTCATTTTGTAGTCATGTTCATAATAACATGACATTACAATAATATCAATGTTTTTATAAGGAAAAACGCTCGAGAATATAATTTCAAAATTGCAACTTTAGTAAAACATGATATCTTGACTTAAAATTCTCATCTTTCAAGCATCTGTCAACCCTTCAAACAAAACTGGTCGCAGCATTTTACAAAAATGTTTTTAAGCCACTGCACGAAACCAAAGCCATACGCAGTCCTCGGGCCAATTTTCTTTTATGAGATTCATGATGGGCTGGGTCTGATTTTCCTCCTTTCTAGGCAGGCTGAGTCTTACTTTATTACTGCAGATTCTGATCGAACGGGAACGGGTCTGAATTCTTTTTTCCGGGACGAATCAGACCTCCACTTCTTTCTATCCTCTCCCACCGAATTCATGCTTATTTATTTATTTATTTATTTGTAAAAACAAAGTGATGTACATTTGTTTAAATAAATTACAGAAAAATACTTTTAAGATCGGTTTTTTTCCCTTTTAAAGTTTTAAACTCCCTTGGTTTTTTTACTCAAATCATCATTTGAATATAATCTTGGAATTTTTAGTTATTATAGCGGACAGGACTGGACCAATAAAGTAATTTTAGGAGCCAGGCCGCTTTAAATTTCACTCCATCCAGACTTCTAGCACATATCACAAAGAATAGAATGTAAAATGTGTTAAATCATCACACTAATTATATCTAAAGAAAAAACTAAAAAATTTAAATCTTTTTTGTTGTTGATAGACTTCGGCGCAAAAATACTGTATTTTATTATTAATCTTCCGTAATTGGATTCGCGACCGAATGCTGTATTTGAACAAATAGGATTTGGAGCAAAAATGACATTTAAAATTTTCAGTCATATTCACATCCATTTTAAAAAATTTTATAGCCACAGTGAGAAGGCTTGCAAATGCACCAAATTACGGAAAAAAAAAAAAAAAAAAAAAAACTTTTAAATTCGCACTGGGCAATCAGTTGCCAATTATGACAACTCACCCGTCACTAACGACTTTTACTATTGTGCTCATCCAAGGGTTGAGACAGTTTATTATTAACCATACAATGCTTGAAAAAAAATTTAAAGACATGAAAAAATCATTAAATTGAGCTATTACAGCTTTTAAACAAATCGCGTTGCAATATTAACTTCTTCCCTATTTGATAATGCAAAAATAGAAATTATGCAGAGTTTAGAAGTGCAGTATGAGGTGCAATAAAAGTAAAAGCCATAGCACCAGTTGTTAACACCATCGATCACATTTCTTAGAATAATAATTTTAAAAAATCGCAAGATTGAGATACATTTTTAAACAAATCACATGTGAAAATTCATCTTTTCCAATTTCTTGATGTAAAAATAGAAATTACATGATATTTAGAAGTATTGTAAGGCGCAATAAAAGCAAAAGGCAGAGCACCGATTGTTACTACCATCGTTCCATATTTCTAAAAATAATTTAAAAACCTAAAAAAAAGCATTAAATTAAGGTGCAATTTTTAAACAAATCGATACAAACATTCACCTTTTCCAAGTTGAAGATGCAAAAATAGATGATGTGTGCAAAAACTATGAAATGTTTAGAAATGCTGTAAGATGCCATAGTGCCAGTTGATGTCACCTTCGTTGGACATTTTTTAAATAAAAATTTTAAAGCCATATAACACAAGTGAGAAAAACTGTGAGTTAAGCATATATTATGAAACACTTTCCAACATTTCCTGAAATCTTTGACAAAACTTCGTTATTTAGGGAAACAATGTGTAACTCCCCATAGCCAAATATGTATTTTAATACTTTTGAACAGCCCTGTATTTGATATGTAGGTTGATATGTATGCAATATAATGGGAAAATTTTTTTATAAAAATAAAACTCATAACAGGTTGAAATTTCTCTTTCAGCAATTTATAATAATAAAAGTAAGCACACTTGAATATTTTCGTTCCGCTCTGCAGTTTACCTGTTCACTTTAGAACTCTACAGTTTTTAGCTAAAATTTAATTCAAACTAAAACACTCTTAAAATTACTGAAATCGAACTTCCAGCAATTATTATCCATAGATGGCCATATATCCAATTCTTTGCGAGGTCCTGTATATCATTTTATCTATATTCTACAAAAATTTCTTAGTAAACTGAATGCAGTTCAGCATAAAAATGCATAACTCATTTAAAAACATTTAAGCTCAAATTCAGTAACCTGTACAAATTCTTCTGTATAGCCCTGAATATCAACGATACCATTTATAGACACCATTCAACATGCATAATAAATATAAAATTTAAAAACCAGTATCGTAATTAATGATGCATCTCCTATCGCTATCATACAATACAGTACTTCGGATAGAAATTCTATTTAAATCTTTTGTGTGTCCCTGTAAATACTATAAATTTCGTATTATGCATGAAATAACTTAGTCTCAGCGACCTATATCAATTTCATTACACATGATATAGTTCAATATAATTAAAATAAGCCACAAACAATTCCCCTCTCTAGCGTTATGTAATGGAATTCTTTTGTGTGGGCTGTAAATGAAAAATAACTATTCTTTGCACCGCATACTCTAAATAATGCATATTTCAGAACACTTCATAAATTCATATCAGTTTTATCAGGTTTGAAAGTGTGTAACAACTTTAAAATTAATTTGAAACGAATATTTTTCATCGGCCGTAATATAACGAAATACTTTTGACTGTCCCTGTAAATAAACTAAACATGGTAGAAATTTCATTTAAAATAGTTCGTGCTACGGTAAACCTCAATAACTTTCAAAAATTTCAGGACAATACGAGTATATTTCTGAGAGTTAGAGAGCGGGCAGGCGGACTGGACGGATACAATGGACAGACAGCCAGACAAACCAAATTCATAAACACTTTTGAACTTTGTTGGAAAGGGTTAAAAAAATCACTAAAATGATCTACAGCTGTTAAAGAAAACGCATTTAAAAATTCACATTTTCCTTACATGATGATTTAAAAATTGAAGAGATTTTAATTGAAGAGATTAGATTCAGACGCAGGGTTTATTTTTTTATATTTTTAAACTTATGAATTTACAAGGTGGTTAGTTATTAACGTCAGGTGTTCAGAGTCCTCTAGCGAGTAAAGTTTTGGTCAAAACATAACCAAATTTGATCAGCATACATAGTATACCATGGGATTTCGAATTCTTAAAAAAAAGTTTTAAATAAAAAGTTTTAAAAATCGCTACTAGGGGCAATTTTAGCGTTGTTTACCCACTAAAATGCATTAATTTGCATAAAATCAGTTGTGTATAGCAATCATGAGTATAAAAGGAAAGGTTGGGAGAGTTCTCATCATTATCAACTCTCACTATACTTTGCTAGTCAAGCTGTGTTATCAGCAGTCCGAGAATTGCAATTGTGCTCTTCCTGAATTTCACCGATTACAGAATTTGCCAAAAGAACCGATGAGCATAACAAATTTACAAAAGATGATTCATCGATTTGAAACTATGCGGCAACAAGGCCTAGGACGCAAAGTGACTAGTCAATAACAAGTTGACGAAGTTGTAACTGCTATTATCGAACAAGAGATGAAAAGTGTGCAGGTACCATCAGCGCTCGGGCTCGGTCAATATTCAGCAGTATAAAATTGATCTGTACTGTATTTTTTGCCATTTAATCATTCAACATTTACACTAATACACTTTTGGTGCTCCACAATTGCTGATTTTATGCAAATTAAATGCATTTTAGTCGCATTTTAGCTAAAATTGCCCCTAGAAGCGATTTTTTAAACTTTTTTTTTTTTAAGAATTTGAAATCCCATGGTCTACTATGTATGCTGATCAAATTTGGTTATGTTTCGCCCAAAACTTTACTCGCTAGAGGTCTTTGAACACCTGACGTTAATGACTAACCACCCTGTATATAAACAATCTGATAACTATAAAAGATTGAAAAGAAAAAAAAAATAAAATTCATTTTTTGCACATAAAGTTTGATGATACATAAAGGCTCACTGAGCACAATTTTTTTACAATTTCTTGCATTTTTTTTCATTTCATGAAGAAATGAAATAATTATATTATATTTAATAATTTTTATTACTAAAGAACACTACAGAAGATATCTTAACAAACAAATATTTTACGTTTTCATTTTTGTACATTTCATACATTTTTGCTGCAAGCCATTTTAATGTAACACAAATATCGCTAAAAAAGCTCTGTAAAAAACAATTTGCTATTCTTTTCAGTTCTACTATCTGTTTGGTTCCATTCACCTATATTTTTTAAAATTTTAAACGATATTTGTATACGTGAAAAAAAAAATTGTAAACATGTAGAGTATCCTATAGTATAAACAGTTCTGAAGAGGTTAAGGTGCAATAAAAGGAAAATCCATAGCGCCAGTTGTTGCCACCATCGTTATACATTTCAAAAATTAATTTAAAAGTCACAAAATGTCTCTAAAATAAACTATAAGCTTTTAATGAATTCACATTTAAAACTTTAACTTTTCCCAATTTGATTCAGAAAGTTTCATTCTATTATCTTGATTGTAACATCAGATGTGCTGCTGATAGCCACTTTTTTCCGAAAAATAACATTTTGATAAAAATTTATTTAAAATGGAAACTTGCTGCAGAAACACGTAAAAAAAAAAAAAAAAAAAAAAAAAAAAAAAAAAAAAAAATATCGTTTGTCTGTCCGCCTGCGGCTGTAAACGCTCTATCTCCCGAACAGATAGAAATTGAGAGAGAGACACGAAATTAGACGTGTACTTATTATGTAATAATGGAAAAAGCCTGTTGAATATAAGTAACCTCGATTATCCGGAAATACTTTTTTCGGACTCTCAAAATATTTGTTTTGCTGAAAAGTACATAAAAATTTACAAAATTGTTCAAGAATTGAATATAGAAGACAATAAAAAAACATAAATTTTGCATAAAAAAGAAAGTGGATTGAATAATTCGAATTTTGTAATTATATTTTCCACACTCTTCGATTTCTCATGAACCTGTATTTCATCCAAATTTCAATTGAAAGATGTATTTTAATTGAAGATGATACGCTTAGTCTGAGGCAATAAACTATTAGTTAATATGATTATCATTTTTGCAGGTATAAGGATGTTTCTTTTAAGCAATTCGGTATTACTTGTTTATCCCGTCAACCAAAAAAAGTGTCATCAAGATTGTCGCCAACTTGGCAATAAAAATACTCACTAAAAGTGACGCCAATTTTGCGCTATTTCCGGTATTTCGACAAATTTCTATAGACTGCCACTGCGATCCGATAGGGTCCAGTTTAGAGGTCTGCACGCGCCGAAATTTCCAGGCCCGGGCCCGGCCCGAAAGTTAAAATTTCGGCCCGAGCCCGGCCCGGCCTGAACGAAAAAAATAATGGCCCGACCCGGCCCGGTCCGGAAAAAAGTTTAAAATTCGGCCCGAATTGGCCCGGCTCGAGTGAATTTCTACAGAACATTGATCTTTAATCTTATGAAAGAGTTCTGACCAAAAAAAATTATATTAGTCTTTTTTTTCCATGTTTATAATCTCCATTTATGCAGAAGTGCCGTAGGCTGCGATATTTATGCTTTTAAATGAATCTTTGTTTGTTGTATGTAAATGTTTCAGTTATCACTAGTATTATTAATCCATATTCCCTGTAATGGAGATAAAAAATCGAAAAAGCGGTATATGGTAAAATTTCCAAAGACGAAATCGCTTTGGAGCGAAAAAAATGCATTCCCTTCTTAACAGATGTAAATGTGTTTTTTTCTCCCGTATTGTTGTATTCATTTTGCATGGATGAACATTTTAAAAGTAACTTTCAGTTTTCAGTTTAAAAAAAAAAATTCCGTCATAATCATGTTTTTGTGTGTGTGTGTTTAATTCTATTTTAAAACGCCTAGTAATCTACGATTCTTTAAAAGGAATAAATTCTAATGTTTAATTGTAGAATAATGACGGCTTAAAAGTATATGCTTTTTTTGCAGAAATTTTTGGACAAAGCCAAATATTACTGATTTATAAAAAGTCGAGAAAAGGATTTTCATATAGGAAGATTCAATAGGAATTGATTATTTTGGTCCATGAAAACTAGGAAGAATGGAATCCGTCTCGGCTTCGTACGGAAAAAAAGTTAGGCCCGGCCCGATACTCCAGCAAAAAAATTAAGGCCCGAGCCCAGCCCGGCCTTAGTGACTAGGCCCGGCCCGAAAGGATTAGTGACTAGGCCCGGCCCAGCCCGAGTCTTCAGAAGTAAGGCCCGGTCCGGCCCGGCCCGAATGCCATTATTGGAAATCGGCCCGAGTCCGGCTTCGGGCCGAGGCCCGGCCCGTGCAGACTTCTAGTCCAGTTCTCTAAAAATATTTGAATATACGTTGTTACGGCTTCCCCATAATCTTGGATGTCGCGCCTCCATGACGCATTCTTTTGTACTTTAGGTTTGCTGTTTTGGCAACATTTGAAAATCATCTGTTGTTGTTTGTTTCTATCGGCGAACGTAGCGGACCTATCGTGTGTTCGCTGGATCCTTTTTCTTTAATTAAAATGTAAATAATGTGTAATTAATTTGTATATAAAGGATTTTAAGTAATATTCGTAGTAGTAATTGAATCAGCGACCAAATGAGTATTTTAAATATACTTGCATCATTTGACAGTTCGTTCCATTGGTCCGTCGAGCCGGAGGACTTTCGTCGGAGGACGCTTGTATTTAATCTCTTTGTTCTATTTTGAATTGAAATGGCTTCATTAATTAGTTTGAATAGGACTAGAGGCTCATTAAAAGCCCAACTAACAAGATTAGAAAATTCTGTAAATGAAAAGACCGAAGAATTGTCCAGAATTCAAATTGAAACGAAAATCAGGACTCTAGAAAAACTGTATACAAACATCGATGTTCTACGCCGAGATTATTATACAACAGCACCTGAGGATCATGATTTAAGTGAAATAGATGCTTCATTGCTTGAGATGGAAGAGCGAGTAGAACAGCTAGAGGTAAGTTTCAATCAATTATTATATTCCAATAAAAAAGAAACTAAAAATTCGGAGTTAAGTAACTGTAATATAAAACTACCTTATATACCTCTTCCGCTATTTAGTGGAAACTATGAAGAATGGAATATGTTCAAAATAGAGTTTAATAATATTGTTACGAATAATGAAGAACTGACTGATGTTCAAAAACTACATTATTTGCATTCCGCACTAAGAAAGGAGGCTAAATTATAAGAAACTGCAGATGATACATTTGATTCGTTGTTTAAAGCGTTAAAAAATAGATTTGAGAACAAACGAATAGTTGTTAATATACATTTAAAGGCTGTGTTAGATTTTGAAAGAATTACACACGAATCATCTAAAGAATTAAGGCGTTTATTAAATGTTGTAAACAAAAATACCAGGGCTCTAAATAATTTAGAATTTGAGAGAAATAACCTTTCTGACATTTTGTTTACAACTATAATTTTAGAAAAACTTGATAAGGAAACGAGAAAACAATTTGAACTTTCAATAAACACATCTGAAGTTCCTAGTTTTGACAGTTTAATTTACTTTTTAGAAAAAAGAAGGCAATCGATCGAAAGCATTAATCGAAGCAATTTAACTAGATCAAAAATCCCTAGTGAAACAAAATCAAAATCCCTTTTAGTAAATACGAGTTCTGAAAAACAGTGTATTATCTGTGATTCATTTCATCCTCTATATAAATGTAACAAATTCTTAAATATGAAATTTGGTGAAAGATTTGCTATCGTAAAAAAAATAAACTTTGTCTGATATGCTTAAACAATTCACATTTAGCAGCTAGCTGTGTTTCGAAACATTTATGTAAACATTGCAAATCCCCCACAACACTTTATTACATAAAGATAAAGAAATTGGTTCCAATAATGAAACGCATTTTCAAAGGACAGGTGTTGATCAGACAGGACAACATCTAGAATCAAGCCCGACGTCTTCAGTCGCACAAAACATTTCTAATTGCTTATTCGCTTCTAATAAAACTGTTATCTTATCAACTGCAGTAATTGACATAAAAACAAGTAAATGAAATTTTATCCAGGAAAGGACTCTCTTAGATTCTTGTAGCCAAATAAATTGTGTGTCGTTTGAATTCGCAAAGAAATTGGGCTTAAAGAAATCAAAGGTTTTTGCAGTTGGATATCGGGTTTGAATAACACAACCACAACATTGAATTATAAAATTAAAACTGTAATTTCAAATAAAAATAGAGATTTCACAAGGGAACTGTAATTTCTTGTTGTGCCAAAAATTACAGAAATAACCCCACTTACAACTATTCGTATAGAAATTGCGGATATTCCTACAAATATCTCGCTAGCAGATGCTGAATTTATATCCCTGGGAGGATAGACCTGCTGGTCGGCGCGGAATGTTTCTTCGACTTATTAAAATCAGGTAAAATTCGCTGCTCATCTCAAAACTTGTTATTTCAAGAAACCGTGTTAGGATATGTTGCTAGCGGTGACGTGAATAATTCCTTAGATGATTCCCAATATTGTGGTTCATTAAGCAATGAAACAATAGACGAATCCTTAAGAAAATTTTGGGAAATCGAAAATATTAATGATTCTAGTTCTCTACTTAGTAATGAAGAGAAATTTTGCGAGAATCATTTTGAAATAACTCATTATCGAATTTCCAATGGTCAGTATGTTGTTAGCATGCCTATGGAGGATGCTACACTCTTAGGAGAATCCAAAAAACTAGCTGAAAAAAGGCTCGATCAAGTTTGGCACCGATTAGATAGGGATTCGAATTTGCAACCTCTCCATTCCGAATTTATGGAAGAATACAAAAACTTAAATCATATGGAATTAGTTGAAGAATCGGGACCCGTAAAGGACCTTTATTATATACCACATCATGGGGTCTACAGGCCAGAAAAAAATACAACACGCTTGCGTGTCGTTTTTAATGCGTCAACGCCAACGACATCTGGTTTGTCATTGAATGACATTCTTTTAAAGGGCAAAATTCCTCAACAAGAATTATTCTTAATTATGATATGTTTCCGAAAACATCGATATGCATTCACAGCGGATGTAGGAAAAATTTATAGAATGGTATTAATTGATCCATCGCAAAGAGACTTTCTTAGAATCTTGTGGAAGGACAGTACTGACGCGCCAGTGAAAACTTATAAATTTAATACAGTTACTTATGGGACATCTAATGTACCTTATTTAACAACTCGTGCTCTTAAACAATTAGCTCTTGATGAGCAATCAAACTTACCTCTAACATCGTCAGTCTTTTTTGAAGGATTTTTTTGTAGACGACCTACTTTCCGGGGAATCGACTCTCGAAAAGGCAAAAATTCTAAAGTCGCAATTGATAGAGCTTTTGAAGCGGGGAAATATGAAATTGCACAAATGGTGTACAAACCACCGAGAATTACTTGAACCTAATACTATGGCTGCCACCGAATATAATTTCGATGATCAAACAAATTGTAGTTCAGTAAAAACATTGGGTGTTCTCTGGGAACGTCTAAGTGACAGTTTTTTGTATAAATTAAAGACCCTAAATAAGGACTTTTACAGTAAACGAGACGTTCTCTCTTTGATTTCAAAAATATTCGCTCCGCTCGGATTAATTGGCCCTGTAGTAACAAGGCCTAAGATCTTTATGCAGAAGACTTGGTTAGCTAAGATAGATTGGAATGAGCCATTACCAGATTCCATAGCGAAGGAATGGAATGAATTTGTTTCCACTCTTTCAGAATTAGAAAATTTAAAAATTTCTAGATTTGTTTTTCGTGAAGAGCGCATAGTCGTACATGGCTTCGCAGATGCCTCTTCTTTGGCATACGAAGCCGCCATATACATCCAGTATATGCCAGCTAAAGGTTCTCCTGATGCAGAATTACTCTGTTGCAAGTCTAGAGTATCCCCCATAAAAATAGTGACAATCCCTCGTCTTGAATTATGCTCTTGTCTTTTCTTAGCAAAGTTAACGCATAAAGTTATACCGTCACTTGACATTCCAGTAGAAACTGTTCTTCTCTGGAGCAACTCCACAATATCACTTGCTTGGATTAGAAAATCACCCCATCTATTAGGAACATTCGTGGGCAATGGAGTGACTGCTATTCAAGACCTCACGGACTCTTATCAGTGGCAACATGTATCATCGGAAAATAATCCTGCTGACGTCCTATCTCGAGGTCTAGATGCTAAAGAACTGACCAACCTCAATTTTTGGTTTTGTGGACCAAATTTTCTTCGGGGCAGAATTCAATATGCAGAAAGTTATCCAGTAAACCTGGAAAACAACACTGACTATAACTCGGAATTTAAGACTGATAAGAATATTAATCAAAACTGAAAATTGTTTTTAAAATTGTTTATTTGCTTTAACTAATAATTTTTTGAAATTAATTCGTATTACTAGTTATATTTTTAGATCTGTAAATAATTGTCAAAAGAGTAAGGGGAAAAGATGTGGTACCTTATCTACTAATGAATTGAGAGTTGGAGAAGTTTTTCTGATTAAACAGGAACAGTATTCAGCCTTCTCTGAAGAGAAACCAGAGGAACCAGAGGAGCATTCCAGGTAATAGTAAATTAAAAATTTCTAAATCCTTATATAGATTCAGAGAATTTAATTAGAGTTGGAGGTCGTTTAGACAATTCCAGTCTGACCTATGAGAGGAAACACCCTGTAGTGTTACCACTTGATCATAAATTAAGTGAAATGATTTTTGAATATTTTCATTCCAAATTTTTCCATTTAGGGACACAATCATTGTTACATCATGTCAGCAAAAATATTGGGTAATAAATGGGCGATCTTTGGCTCGTAAAATAGTTCACAAATGTGTAACGTGTTTTAGAAACAAACCAATAGGGGCAAATCAACTTATGGGAAATTTGCCAGCCGAACGAGTAAATCCTAGCTCGCCATTTCAAAAATGTTCAATTGACTTTTGTGGATCCTTTATGATTAAGTACAAAAACAGAGAAAGGGGATATGTAATAAAATTTACGTTGCAATTTTTGTTTGTCTCGCCACAAAAACAATCCATTTAGATATAGTGACAGATTTAAAATCTGAATCATTTATTGCCACATTGAAACGATTTTTCTCTAGAAGAGGTAAAAGCTCAGCCATAATGTCGGATAACAGGACTACTTTTGTGGGTACAAATAAAGAGTTGAAGAAATTACATGCCCTTGTATGCAAACCCGATGATGCTTTGTCAAATTTTTTGGCTTCCGAGGCTGTTGACTGGAAATTCATTCCCCTCGTGCATCCAATTTTGGTGGATTATGGGAGGCTAGGATGAAATCCTTTAAACATCATCTCAAAAGAACTTTGGGCAATTCGAGTCACGCTCGAAGAATTTTGGACATTAATCACCGAAATCGAAGGGGCTCTAAATTCTCGTCCCTTAGTACCTTTGTCATCAGATCCAAATGAAACTGAAGTTTTGACCCCTGCCCATTTTTCGGTAGGTTGACCCATAACTTTAATTCCTGAAACCAGTTTGACCAAAATTAATGATAATAAATTATCACATTGGCAAAAATTAACAAAAATGACCCAAATTTTATAGAAAAAATAGAACACTGAATATTTAGTTAATTTACGGCAACGGAATAGGTGGTATATTGAGAAGAACAGCCTAAAGGAAGGGTGTTATTGGGTGAAGGTTATTTTAAAGGAGGACAATTTACCTCCTGGCAAATGGGCATTAGGTCGTGTCCTTAAAAGTAATATGTGGATCTAATAAAAAGTTAGAGTTTTACATATAAAAACATCAACAGGTATAGTTACGAGGTGTGTCTCTAAAGTTTGCTCATTTCCTTTAGAGAATTTCTGAATTCTATTATTTTGAGAGATTTAAATTATTATATTATTATTACCATTATTGTATATTTGTATTTGAGCTGTTTATTATGTATAGCAATTTCATTCTGGATTTTAAAAATTTTAATTCTTAGCTTCGTAATTTGTGTAGCTTAGCTTCATAACATAAAATGTAAACTTACGTGTCTTCGTCTCTATGTATTCTTGATTAACTTTTATTAACTTGTTAAATTTATTAGATTGTTACATTTATTGAGTTTCAATTTGATAATTATCTTGCATAATATTCAAGTGTAATTATTGTTTGTATTATAATTTATCTATTTCGCATTTTGGTAAACTTATATTCAGTAATACTTTAAGTTATAATGTTGAAAGAAGTATAATTGTAATTTATCGAAAATAGTGTATTATTGGTTACAGAATTGTAATTTCTATTATTTGCAATTGTTTATTGTTACATCTGTACTAATAAAAGAACAAAACGCTTTGTCTGTCTGTGTGTGTGTCTGCAATGGTTAGCAAAATCTACGGCACGTACGAAGCTCAAAATTTTTTTGAGAGTAGCCCTATATCTCTCCTGATGCACCTGAAGCTCAGAATTTTAATTTTTTGATTAATTTTATAGATATTAATTATAAAACGGAACTCACTTTCTTCAAAAAATCATTTTTTTAATGTTCTGGGAAAGAAAATGTTTGCAGAAATAAAAGCTCAGGTCATTTATTAAAAGAGCTTTTATGATTTGTTCGGATGACATATTAAATAAAGAAATTGAATTTATACAGAAAATAGCTTTTGACCATGGTTTTCCTGCAAAATTTGTAAATAAAATATTTCAACAGTACAATACTCCTCCCACATCTGGCCAACGACAGGATAAGCTTGTGATTTACAGAAAATTTCATTATATACCTTACATATTTGAAAAAGTAAAAAAGATCGCACAAAAATATAACATAAAACTTGTCGCCATTCTACCTCCATATCTCATTGACATCGTTACAGATAAGATCGACAATATTCCAGTAGATCCAAAATCTGATATTTATGAAATCCCCATCACTTTATCAAATAATGTTAAAAAAGTCTACATCGGCATGACAACACGCAAACTTTTAATTAGAATTAAAGAGCATCGCAGAGATATTAAACAATATAAACAGAATACTGCTCTTTCTCGCTTCTACTTGGCGAACAAGGGTTGCCGTATTAACTTTGATGAGGCCAAAATCATAGTTCCGTGCAATAACCCAGTTGAAGGTAAAATAAGAGAATCTGTCGAAATCATTGCACGAGAAAATAAACCTTGTAATGATAATTTGTCCTAGAATATACCAAAAATATAGCATAACAGCATAAAATCTTAAAATTTTTACCTCATTGCAATATTTTAATTTTTACTCGCGTGTCAGTGGCAACATTTTTAAACTTTTAATTCATTTCGAATTTAATTTATTAGAAATATTATCTCTCGATCAAGAAGCAAACTTAGTCCTTCCATTATCATATTTTCCGGAAGACGGCGCGAAACGTTGATATTTTTATTTTATTTTAATTGTACAAGTGTATATTAAAGTTCTAGTTTTTGTGCACCATTGAGCAATGTGTTGTATTTTTAATAAATACATTCTTAGTAGATAAATTTTATGGTGCAATTGTCCAGTATATATTTATATTTATTTCTTAAATAATTTACACATATTTTATTTTTTTATTTTATATTATACATATCAATGATGGGTAAGCATTACACTCGCCCCGAATGACTAGTTTCTGTTTGTGCTTCATTATTTTAACTCATTTTTAAAGAATAAATTTAATCGCTTGTTTTATGTAAAAATTAACAAAGGAAAAAAAACTACTTAAATTTTAATATCCACAGATGGTGAATATGTTTATCTTAAATCCCTCCCCCACCTCCCTTTTCACCGACGTCTACGAATATAAGAATCTTTTTTATCCGCACTCAAGAAAGAAAAAGAATTGCAAAGGATTGCAACCTTTGGCGGTGAAATCGTTTGGCTGATGATTTGAGTGGGCGGGGATGAGGATGAACACGATAAGAGTTACATATGGATCAAAGATGGGGATGCATACAACGATGCTTCTTTCCTCCTCATTATTTCAATTCATTCTGCAATTTAAAATACAATTATTTTAAATTTTCTTGCGCTGGCATAACAGCTGCGTTTACATCGAGACTTAAAGAGGTGATGAAGATAAGCTATTTAAATAAATGGAAGAATAAACCGTGTATTTATTCGTAAATTGACATAGATCAAAGAAAAAAAGTTTTATGTTTTTATTTTTTAACTCTCTCTTTTTTGTTACTGGGGGAAAAGTTTTCATGCATAAAAACAAATTGCTTTTCATTTACAATAGAATAGAAAAGGAATTAAAATTTTTGTATTTATTCAAAATAATCTATATTGTGGTCTATTATCTGAAATTTTGCAGACAGTAGAATTAGATAAAAGTCAAGAGCGAAAAATGATAGAATTTCGAAAATTCGTTCGCGTGTATAAGATTATTTAAAAGTACAGTCGTAAGGGGGAAAAAAGTAAACACCCCTTACTAGCTACTCAACAAATTATCATAGAAGAAAGTTACTGATACCGAAAGATTGAATATAAAGTCTACTTTTAAATAATGTGTGTAAAATTTGCTTAGTAGGCTAAAATTTGCTACATATTAAAACAAACCGAAACTTCATTTTTTTTTTTCAATGGCAATAATCTGATTTTAACAAGATATTTCAAATCTTCGGTTCAAACTATGCCCAGACACTAAATTTCAAGTCATTTGAAAGATTAGTTTTTGAATTATAAACATTCAAAATTTTTACATTCTAACGTTAAATTACATTTTCATATTTTTATTAATATCTCCTGAAATTATACTCCTAATGTAATAATTTTTCATGTAGCAATAATATTAAAATACCCAAACATAAATTCGTTGAATTTACATTTTTTTTCATAATTTTATGATATGAATTATAAAATAAATATTCGAAAAAACTATGAATTGCAACCTACAATTTCTTTAATGGATTTAGATTTATTAAGTTTTGCTTTATGGAAATCCAAAATTTCAAATTTTCCTTCCAAGTAGTTTTCAAATTATGCTTAAAAAACATCAAAATGATGGTTTAAGGGGATGCCTACGATAGAGGTGACTAGATATTTTGAAACCTCTCATCTTGTAATCTAGCAGTCTTCAATGACTGCTTGAGTGGCACCTAAGATGCCCTGATCAAGAAGGGAGCTCTCTGGCTCAACAATCAAGTCCCGATCGTCAATTTGGATACAGCCCCTAAAATATGTTCATTTTAAAATAATTAATTTCTCTGAATCTTATCGTACGAATAGTATGAAAATTTGTTTTTAAGCTAATTGAAAGGTGTAGAGTTCATTTATGCTGTCATAATTGAATGCTACTACTGAAAAAAAAACAAAGTTTAGGGGTATTTTTACCATATAGTTGATCACCTAAGAAAATTTTATGTACATCATTTAAAAGTAGATTTTATTTCCAATAGTTTCGTATCAATAACTTATTTTACACTAATTTTTTGCAGATTTATTAGGGGATGCTTATTTCTTTTTTTCATTACTGCATCTTTCATTTCATGGATAAATACTCTTGTGATGCACTCAGATTATTACTAATAAATAGTTTTTATAAATTATGTTATTTTTTGAATAAGTGAACTATTTCTAAAATACAATTAAAGGACCAGCCTGCATATGAGTGAAAGAGGAAGAAAAAATTCTATCGAAATAAAACTTTTAGAGGTGAAATCGTTCACTATCTGATTTGTGTAAAGTAAGGGTTAGAGCACTGTCGGATTTGTTAAATTCCGGCCAAATTCGAAAATTCTACTTCATATAAACCGGCGACCCGACTCGAACCTGAAATAAAGATATTTTACCATAAACCAGGCTCAGACGCAAAACCCTTTAACCCGAAACGGATCCCAAGTTTAAACATTTAATCCAGAATACAAACCAAATATAAAATAAAAGAAAATTCATGAATATTTTAATACAGTCATGGAACGCATTCCATATTTTTATCTCTAACATCTAGTTTATCTTTTATATAGAAAGATCGATGATGGGAACATCACATCGTCACATCGATGATGGAAACGATCTAAGCAATCAATTTTCCCTTTAATGCAAATTTCAAACCTATTTAGCAACAATAAAAAAAAAAAGGCGTTGGAGGGTGGGAAGCTTTCGCCTATATTCTGTACAACGTAAAAAAAGATAAAACGGACAATTTTACGGAAATTGTACTGGTAACCGGGCCCCCCCCCCAATACAATTCACTATTTTTTAATGGAAAAATTTCCCTAAAATATAGAAATTTTTCTGTTTCTTTTTTTTTTTTCTTGTTAAAAAACATTCAGTTTTACTGGCGTTCCAATTACCAATACAATTTCCGTAAAATTGTCTGTTTTTTTCTTTTTCCTACAGTGTACGACAGATGCGGTAATTTGGGAACTTGAAGCTGCATCTTCTGGTATACTCATTAATGCTCAAATGTATAGTTTCTCAGTTAAAAAATATTTAGAAGTTCTTTTCTTTTGAAAAATCGAATTAATCCGAACTCAATCTGCGAGAATCAAACTTCAATATACGAAACGACCCAAATACATTATTGAGTTAATCCGATCTGTATGTAAATAAATGAAAATCAACCCGGCTAGATAATTTACTAATATAGTAGAAGAACAAATAATGCATGAAAAAGTAACAAACAGCCGTTTTGAATCTAATATCGACATTTTTCTACAATGCAAGACACAGCGTGCAGGAAAAAGTAAGGCAGGGCTTGCTTTCGAAAAATTATTTGCTACTTTTTCATGCATTATTTGTGCATCTCTAATCATTGGTTTTCTACCTTTATACATTTTTGCACAAAGGCTTTATTTGCTATCGTAAGTGTTTTATAGACATAAAGGTTGCAATAAATGCTCAAATGCGCCACCAGAAATATGGATACATACCTGGCAACGTCTAGCAAGTGACTGGCGTACTCTTTCAAAGGTTCCAGATTACATTATTAGACATCAGTAGACTTTCATGAGGATACATTGCAAGAGTTTCAGTCATTGCTGCAAATGTTTAATGAAATGTTAAATGAAACATTTGAAATCTACGGAAAGCTATTCTGATCATCAACTCGGTGCTTCCAGTGGCACATTTGAGTACTTGCTATAATTGTTATACCAATAAAACGCTCATATTCATTTCCTCCGCATTTCTTGTTTTTCGATAAAAGTTTTCATTACTGACCTCACATTGCTCTATCAGAATTGCTACTTTATGTGTACTTCACCCTCTCTTACAGATTGGTACAGTTTGTCACATTTTCTTTGCTAAAAGTCTCACGGCCAATTGGCGTATTTTGGCGAGCATCGTTTAACCTGTAAATGTAGAGGTAATTTAGCCCCAGAAACCACAAGACTTCGACTGACAATGCATGTGCATAGTTTCAATAACTGGGCGAAGTTCAAATGTCCATCCCAGGAAAATATTTGCAAGCTAAGTGTAATATGGAAAAGTGTGAAAGCTCGAAGATTTTGCGAGAGAGATGCCCTTGATCTGCGGTGCAGAGCAGATGGGTTTTCTGCACGCCCGTGTTTTTATCGGAACGAGTTTCCGACCAAGAACTGTGTGAAAGGGATCGATTGATACCCATAAGTAACTTTAACCAGTCATTTTGTGTCTGTTCATTTTATACTTTATTTTAGCCTAGAATTGTATGTGTACCAGTTATCTAACCAAGAAACTTATTTTTAATTAAATAGTCATTCGGTGAAATATTGGAACTGTGATTTATTTCTAATTGCCGATTTTCGTCCGCCCCACTTCTACAAATTTTGGGGGCTCGCCCTGGATGGACCAGTGGACTTGAAAGAAATTTTGATAGTAATTTGGCTGTAATAGGATGAACCATTTGACTTCCGTTGGACTTTTAACAACTTTTCAGCTGGCCGGTGATAAAATTGGATATTCCCTGCTACTCCAATGATTGCTGGAATCGTCGCTGTTTTTACGAAGAAAAGAAAGAGTTATTTAGCTGCTTCGATCGGTGTTCGGGAAGAAAACAGTGCTGTTGCGGTGACAAAAGAAAAAAAAAGAACAACTCGTAGTGCATTTTTTTTACGAGTTGTGAAGTAAACGAGTGCGCGAGTGCAACGAATTTGGGGTTTTTTGTGTGCAACGAATGGTTTATGCTGTTCAAGAACCCACGCTGTGATTTTTTTTTGCGAGGCGATTTTTGCGCGAGTGAAAATTTTTCGAAACCAAGTGATACAGGGCTGAAATGTCCTAGTGTTTTAGTATATTCAAGCCCGGTACATTTTTTTAGGGCTTATATTTTTTAATATATACAGATATGTATTGACATATTGATCAATCTATATCGAGTGTTTTCATAATTATTATATATATTTGATTTGAAGTTATTGATACATTTGTTATATTATTTTTGTTTGTGAGAACAGAGGATATCCACAATGAAGTAAGTGGTTTTTTTCCCATAAATGGTAATTAAATATAAAACTTATAGCATCTTGCTTTTATTTTAAACATTAAAGAATTTTGTTTTGTAATGTGAGTTTATGAATAAGAAAATAATTTTGCTTATATATATAATATTTTTATAAGATATTTTAGTATATTTGATAGAGTTTTTGTAGGAATAATGGCATATTTGGTAAGGGCAAAGAAAATAGACTTATTGTCAGTGTTAAATGAATTGGGGCTGAGTGCCGAGGAAAGCGCGACAAAAGTTCAGCTAGCCGACATAATAACCAAATCGGACGGTTATAATGAAGACTTAGTCAAAAACTTATTAGACGGTCTCGTTAGCGAACGGTTAGAACAAGAAAAAAATAAAGAAATCGAGGAAAACGAAAAAAAAGCATATGAATTAAAAAAATTAGAGTTAGAACTTAGCGCAAAAAACAAATCCGAAATGATGCTTAACGCCGGAGTGAAAACTCCTGATGTTTTAAAATTAATTGCGAGGTATGATACAAATGAAGAAATAAGTATATATCTCACGTTGTTCGAAAGACAAATAAAAAGATTAGGGGTAGAAAAGGAGAATTGGGTGACTTATTTGCTAGGTCTGTTACCATTAGAAATAGTTAATATAATAGGTCGCGAAAATGAGGAACTCTGAATGATTATGATTATGTTAAACAGTTATTATTGAAAAGATTCAAGCTTAGTGCGGAACAGTTTCGACAGAAATTCTTTGGCCACAGAAAAGAAAGTTCAGCGTCGTGGCGCGATTACTCATTTGAACTTACGAATTTTTTAGAACAATGGTTGATAGGTCTGAACATTTCGTCTTTTGAAGATTTAAAAAACCTTCTAGTTATTGACCAAATAAGGGAAAAATTACCATTGGAAGTAAGGGATCATTTTATTGATGACTTGCCTAAGTTTACTAAGGTCTCAGATTTTATAAGTAAACTTGATGATTATGAGGCGGCCCGTAATATCGTTAAGAAGAATTCGGAAGTAAAAAATGGCGATAGTAAACGTTTTTCTCAGAACATAGAGAACAAAAGTTTTGGCCGGAAGAACAATTTTTCCCAAAACAACAAGAACGGAATAAGGAATAATTATAACCCTTTCAAAACTAAATGTTTTTATTGCAATATCTCATAAATCGAATCAGTGTCCTCGCAGAATGGATGGAAATAAAAGTAATCACTACGGTTTAAATAACACGAAAGCGGTGAACGCCATGAGTAATAAATTTTGCCCGTCGGATAAAATTGTCAAAAGTATTGAAATTAAAGGGAAACGCGTAAGTTGTTTTGTTGATAGTGGGTCAGATGTGACAATGATAAACAATGAACTTTATAGAATTTTGGGAAGGCCTAATTTAAGTAAAAATGATGTGAAATTGACAGGTATTAGTGGTGACGGAGTAATTCCTTCAGGTTTTTTCAATACTAATATAAAAATTGATGATGTTAGTGTAAATTGCGATGTGTACGTTTTGCAGGATTTAAAATATGAAATGCTTCTCGGAAATAACTGTTTGAATAAATTAAATTTTGAAATATCAAACAATGGCTTAAAAGTAACAGGTAAGCGGGACGATGAAAAAAGTTACAGTATAAACATTGTTACAAAGATGCCCTTAGAAATTCCAAAGATAGGCGCGGTCAAAGATGTTAAAAACATTCTCACGGTTAAATCTGACTTGCGGTTAGATGTTGCAGAAGTTCCCAGGCCCGACCCAAACTTGCGGTTGAATTCTTCAAACACACCCATGACTGAAAATTCTTTAGATGATTCTCATGAACCCGAATCTGTTTGCTTAGCAGAAATAGCTAATGCGGTTAATGTAAATGAAATCGATATGACGCATATTGCCGACTGCGATTTAAGGGAAGAATTAATTAATTTGATTACAAATTATATGCCTGAGAAAACGAAAAGTGTTGACTTGAAAGTTAAGATAGTGTTAAGTGATGACATACCAGTTATACAAAGGCCCAGGCGATTAGCGATTGCTGAACAAGAATTTGTTGATACACAAATGGGAGATTGGCTTGATAAGGGTATTATAAGAGAAAGTTGTTCAAATTATGCTGCGCCAATTGTTTTAGCGAAAAAGAAAAATGGGGACTACCGATTATGCGTAGATTATAGGAAACTTAACAAAAAGATAATTAGAGATAATTATCCCCTTCCAGTAATAGATGATATTTTAGATGAGATTAGGCAGAGTAAGGTGTTCAGTACATTAGATTTGAAAAATGGATTTTTTCATGTAGAGGTTGATGAGAATAGTAAAAAGTTTACTTCGTTTGTTACGAATAATCAACAATTCGAGTATAATGTAATGCCATTCGGTTTAAATGTCGCTCCCCAATTTTTCCAACGTTACATATATGCATGCCTTAAAGAATTAATAAGAGATAAAACGATTTCCGTGTACTTAGACGATATAATCGTCCCTGCGCAGACTGAGGAAGAGGCGCTTTCTAAATTGAAACGTGTGTTTCAGATAGCATCAGAGTATGGCCTCGAGTTTAATTTTCCTAAATGTCAGTTTTTGAAGAGAAAAATCGAATTCTTAGGATACGTAATTGTGAATGGAACAATTCGACCTTCCGAAACACATGTTATAGCTGTTACAAAATTTCCTGAACCAAAAGATAAAAAACAACTCCAGAGTTTTTTGGGACTTACCGGATATTTCAGGAAGTATATCGCTGATTATGCTAGAATTGCTAGACCTTTGAGTTATCTTTTAAAAATGGAAAATGAATTTAATTTCGGACCAAGTCAAAAGGAAGCTTTCCAAATTTTAAAAAATAAACTGTCTAGTAAACCAGTATTACACATATTTAGAAAGGGGGCGGAAACGGAATTACATACGGATGCTAGTAGTTTAGGTTTCGGAGCCATCTTGTTACAAAAAGATGATTACGGAAATTTACATCCATTTCATTTCATGAGCAAGAAAACAACGCCCGCTCAAGCGAAATATAGTAGTTATGAGCTCGAAGCACTTGCTGTCATCGAAGCGTTAAAGAAATTTCGAACTTATATGTTAGGAAAGAAATTTAAAATAATAACCGATTGTTCTGCTTTTCAAAAAACCTTAGAGAAAAAAGATCTTACACCTAAAGTTGCGAGGTGGGCATTATTTCTTCAAGAATTTGACTACCAAATTGTTCACAGACCCCGAAATCAAATGAAACATGTCGATGCATTGAGTCGTAACACGGTTTTAACTTTAACGCGTTCACAGGATGAACTTACAGCAAAATTGACCAAAGCGCAAAACGAAGATGATTACATTCAAACTATTAAAACATTAGTTGAAAAAAACGGAAGTAATGATTATTTTGTTAGGCGAAATATTGTGTATAAATATGAAAACGGTAGAGAATTAATTATGGTGCCAGAAATCATGCAAAGGGAAATTATTCGTGAAATTCACAATAAGGGACATTATGCTATTGCTAAAACTGAAGCGATCGTGAAACAGGATTATTATATCCCTAACCTTCGAAAACAGATCGAAAGCGTGATAGGAAATTGTATTGAGTGCATACTATGTAACAGGAAACAAGGTAAAGGTGAAGGATTGCTAAATCCCATCCCTAAACAAGATTCGCCACTTCAAATTACCATATCGATCATTTAGGCCCGCTACCTTCGACAAACAAAAATTATAATTTTATTTTCTCTGTAGTGGACGCTTTCACAAAATTTGTGTGGTTTTATCCTGTCAAAACAACTTCCGCTAAGGAGGTAATTTCGAAATTAAAAATTCAACAAGCCGTATTTGGAAATCCAGAACGCATAATTAGTGATCGTGGAGCCGCTTTTACTTCAAATGAATTTAAGGAATATCTCGAAGATGAAAAGATAGAACACGTCTTAATTACGACAGGTATACCGAGGGGAAACGGCCAGGTAGAGCGATCACAGAAAATACTTATAAATATCCTGAGTAAATTATCCATCGATGATCCGACGAAATGGTATAAATATGTGCCAACCGTACAACGAATAATGAACAGTACGATTTCGCGTAGCACTCAGTATACCCCTTTTGAGTTATTAACAGGAGTAAAATTAAGGGATAAGGAGGATTTAAATATTAAACGAATTATTGATGAGGAACATGAAAACGCGTTCATGGAAGAAAGACTTAACAATAGAAATATTGCTAAGCAAAACATTCTAAAAATCCAGGAAGAAAATAGTAAAAGTTTTAATCGTAAGCGGAAAAAAGCAAGGTGTTATAAAATTGGTGATCTAGTTGCCATAAAAAGAACCCAATTTGGGGTCGGCATGAAATTACGAATTAAATATTTTGGTCCTTACAAAGTGATCAAAATCAAAAGCAATGACAGATACGATGTCGAAAAAGTAGGCTTCCAAGAGGGTCCAAGAGTGACATCGACTGCAGCGGACAGCATGAAACCATGGGTTTCTACACCCTAAAATATGATGTTTTTCAAGTATTTCTTTTATGTGTTTTTGTTGTTGTTGTTTATTTGTTTATGTATCGCCATATAGTGTTTTATGACTCCAAGTACATCCGTTTAACGTTATTTTTTAGACATTATTTTATGCAAGAAAAAAAAACTGAACTGTGATTGAAGAAGAAAAAAAACTTTTAATAGTTTATGAACACTTGGACTAGCTAGCACCAGACTTTTTATTATTATTATTATTAGTTTTTCAGCGATTTAATATGGAATTTTAGTGTTTGTGTTTTGTGATTTCACTATTTTTATGAAAGTCGTATGGAGTCTGATCTGGAGCTTACAGTTGGTATTAAGCTCTGTGAGGGCACAGATAGGTCAGGATGGACGAGATGTAGAGGTAATTTAGCCCCAGAAACCACAAGACTTCGACTGACAATGCATGTGCATAGTTTCAATAACTGGGCGAAGTTCAAATGCCCATCCCAGGAAAATATTTGCAAGCTAAGTGCAATATGGAAAAGTGTGAAAGTTCGAAGATTTTGCGAGAGAGATGCCCTTGATCTGCGGTGCAGAGCAGATGGGTTTTCTGCACGCCCGTGTTTTTATCGGAACGAGTTTCCGACCAAGAACTGTGTGAAAGGGATCGATTGATACCCATAAGTAACTTTAACCAGTCATTTTGTGTCTGTTCATTTTATACTTTATTTTAGCCTAGAATTGTATGTGTACCAGTTATCTAACCAAGAAACTTATTTTTAATTAAATATTCATTCGGTGAAATATTGGAACTGTGATTTATTTCCAATTGCCGATTTTCGTCCGCCCCACTTCTACATGAATAACTTCAATATGTTTGTAGCTCGTGTACAGTTCTACCTTAAATAATATTTGGCGATTTATTTCATTCAATTGGATAAAAAAAAAATCCTTACAAACAGATCAATTTACAAATTTAAAGTTAAGTTCTAAAATTATTATAATGTTCCATTATCATCGGAAACACACCTATGTGCATAATTTTTATAATTCTATCCTAACAAGTAGTAAGTGAAAATCAACTATAAAATCCGTCTTCACGTACAAAAAAAAAAAAAAAAAAAAAAAAAAAAAACACGTTAAGTTAAATAAAAAAAATGTACAATTTAGATTTTCTTTACGCCTTAAAAAATCGAAGATTCCGCGTAAAGCAATATCGAAGCTGGCACTCATATTTTATCAATTTTTCAAATAAAATGTTCTTGCAATAAAAAGAAAAAAAATGTAACTACAGAAATATTTTTAGAATGCATTTTGCTTTACGTCACAATTTGCGTTTTCGAATAAAGTCTAGTATTTCATCAGCTGCTCTTTAACAGCTGCAACATATTTCAGAATCATCTGATTTATAACATAATGAACAAAACGCTACACGAGGAAATAAATTTGCTTTTATTCATATCACAAATACGTAAAAATGTCAAGATGAAAAGGTCACTATTTACACATATTTTCCTGTTTAAAAAGGTTTTATGAATAGGTTGATGCAGATTTCTTTTCCCAGTGACTAAATCTTCTACACACAACTTTACACACTATAATTATTTTAGATTTTTATGAAAATTCTCGGAGTCATGTTAAGACACGCACATGAGCCTTCATTACCTTGTTCTCAGATTTAGTTGACTCTAAATCAGTACATAAAACTTTAAAAAGCGCTGTGCAAATTTATGATATTTTTTTATGTTGCATTATAGGTTAACATTATGTCTTGCAAAATGTTTTCGCCGTGCAATTAACGTCTTTAAAAAAAGTTTACATTTACTTATAAGTTAATAGTCTAAAACTATTTCTAATAATTATTCTTAAGATAAAAAGAAAATACTTACTTATTATTTTAAAAACTGCTGTATAAATTTATGATTTTTTTTTTATGTTGCATTATAGCAAGATATTAATATTAGTATATCCTGCAAAATGTTTTCGGCATGCAATTAAACCTTACAAAATCTTAGAATCATCAAAATATGCTGTAAACATCTTTAAAAATGGTTTACAGTTACTTCTAAGTTAATAGTCTAAAGTTATTTCTAATAATTATTCCTAAAAAAAAACTTATTATTTTTATATATTATATTTGGTACTAGCCGCCATTAGAGATTAGTTTGGTTTCCCTTAAATGCATACTAATGCATACTACTTTAATGCATAAATATTAAAACATATTGCTTTTATTCATAATTTATTTAAATTGCTCAATTTTTTCCAAATTAGAAGATTCTGCTCAAGAATTAGGCGCAGATGTCATATACACACCACAATGGCGCATTTGCAGCAAACAGGCAAATATATGCCTTACATGGTAACCCGGCAATTGTTATTTATTCTTTAATATACTGTTTATTTACTTTTACTTTTTTAATGATATAAATTGTTTTGTTCTATAATTATTAATTAAAAATTTATTTATTATTATTTTTTTAAATAATAGAAAAGAGTTAAATATATATATATATATGTAACTGGCATTAAAAACGAAATTTTCGCTAAATTGACATTAGGAAAAAAAATCGCACCAATGTGGTGCATATATGACATCTGTGTCGATAAACCAAGCACTTGGTATTTTTATGCTAACTTGGCGTATCGCCAAATGTTATACCCGTGGCATTTTTTTATATTCATTAATTTCATTTAAAATACAGGATGTTTATAAAGTCTCGGACCCATTTTGATATTTAATAACTCATAAAATAATAAAAATAGATTAAAATTAATAACATAAATGGTTAGATAGACTCAAAAAGTTTCATGGCCCTTGTCAATGAACTTCCACGTGTGCCTCCTTCGTCACACAGAAAATATCAAGTCGATAGTCAATTTCACGCCAGGTATCGGCAAACATGTCGGCATCCACAGAGACTATTGCGGTTGTAATTCTGGTTTTAAGTCATCAATGTTTAACACTCTCAACTGTAAACATTGTCCTTTATAAACTCCCAAAGGAAAAAGTCCAGCGGCGTGATATCAGATGATCTGGTTGGCCAAAAAATTGGACCTCCTTCATTCATTGGGCCTCTCTTTTTTACAGAAAAGACGGTCTCATCAGTCATGTACTTAGACATGTTGGAAAACTTCGTATTTCCACAGCTAGAAGTAGAAGAGCTTCAGTCACATGTCTTTTTGCAACAAGATGGCGCACCATCTCATTGGGGTACCATCGTTCGTACTTCTTTGAATGACCATTTTCCAGGAAGATGGACTGGGCGAGGTCCAATTCCTTGGCCACCCAGATAACATGATATAACGCCGCTGGACTTTTTTCTTTGGGGATTTGTAAAGGACGATGTTTACAAGAGGAGAGTATCAAACATTGATGACTTAAAAGCCAGAATTACAACCGCTATAGCCTCTGTGGATGCCGACATGCTTGCCGCTACCTGGCGTGAAATTGACTATCGACTTGATATTCTCCGTGCGGCAAAGGGGGCGCCCGTGGAAGTTCATTGATAAGGGTCATGAATCTTTTTGAGTGTATCTAATCATTTATGTTATTAATTTTTATCCATCTTTATTATTTTATGAGTTATTAAACATCGAAGTGGATAAGGGACTTTATAAACACCCTGTATATTTAATAATACAGTGAAACCTCCGAATAAGGGACACATATGGAACCGGAACTTTTGTCCCTTAAATAGAGGTGTCCCTTATTTGGAGTTTTTTATTTACGTCCTTTCACATCTTATACCGCATTGGACTGTCTGGTCGCATTCATGAATTACACGAACATAAGCATTTGAAGTTAGTTTCACTTTCTTCGGTTGCGTATTGAGACTGTAACAAGCAGCGTCGTGCGAAAGGGAGGATCGAATGGCATGATTGCCCCAGGTACAGAAATTTAGGGGGGCGCTAAATTTATACAACAAGTTGGGGGAGGAGGGGGCACCAAATTGAAACTTTGCCCTGGGCGCAATTTTCTCTTCGTACACCTCTGGTAACGACTAACGAGTCGTATTTCTAATTAACAATTCGTTGTTTCGTATCTTAGAAAATACTCATTACTTAATAACGAATATATATTAAATAATCTATAAAACGCATGATTTTTCGTTTTTTTTTTTCGTCTAAATTTGTCAGGCAATTAAAAAAAAAAAAAGGCAGTATTGAATTTTAACTATAAAGGAAAAATGAACTTGTTATGTGTCCCATTTCTGTTGTTTTTTATATGCACAGAAACGTTTAAGATAATTTTTAAACACATAACACATCAACATAAATCAGAACAGAATTATGTTTCATACTCAAATAAGAAATTCTTAGGTAGTTACCTATTAGTGCTTGTTAATTATTTGTTACTTGGAAACAAACTTTGCTTCTTCTTCTTTCAAATCACCAGCAATTAAAAAAAAAAAAAAAAAAAAAAAAAAAAAAATGATAGTTGAATTTTAATGTCTGGAAAAAGGAGCTGGACTTTCACTGTCCATCTCCTAATATAGGGTTGGTGCTCATAAAGGGTTTTATTTTATTGTATTTTATTTTATTTATTTATTCATTTATTTTGAAAAAAAAGAGCCTGTATAATTCGTGCAATATTTATAATAATAGTAATATATGAATAAATAATTCTTAAAAGAAAAATAAGTATCTTAAATTTACTTTAAGAAAACTTTAAGTAATTATTTATCACACTGAAAAAAAAATAATAAAAAATAAATAAATAAAATAAAATAAAATAAAAATAGTCTGAAGCAAAAGCAATTTCCTTCACGTGTTTCCGTAGAATCACGTGATATATAAAGAATATTGACTTCAGATTTTTCAGACAAAAGTAATTTAATAGGAACCGAAAGTAAAAAATGAAGCCATATTTTTAAACGGATGTCTTCTCGAATTGCACATCGCCGTACAGGAATAGAATCGAGATGTTTCCATAGAAACAACTTGCACGGATGAGCTGAATTTCAAAACTGCTGAACATAATATTTCCGGTTCAAAATTAACTTCCCCAAGAAAATTTTAGACTTATAGGCATTTTTATGGATTCTCTTATAAAGAGAAACACTAGAAAATGTTATTTCTCCATAAAATTTTAATTGATTTTAAACATAAGAATATTAAATGATTCCGATTAGAATAATTGTGTTAAAATTACAACTCGTCTGATTTATTTAGCGATTAGAATAATTGTATTAAAAAAATTTAGTGCAATAAGGCTATCAGGGTGAATTAGATCTTCCAGATTCATCTGGGATAGTGCAGTTGGCAGGGTATTGACAGCTAGACACTCCTGGTTCGAACCTAATCCTACTTTTTTAGCCCTGTTGGATAATTACAACTCATCGAAATTCGTTTTTAAGCATACTTTATAGCTCACAGGCTATCAAAGCCTGAGAGCTAATGCACGTTCGCATATACGTAACGTAATGCGATAATTCTTAATAGATATATCCGATTTCTTTCAGATTTGGTATATAGGCTCATTCTGGTACAATTTATACAAAAAATGTCAAAAGATTCTCTAAAAAATTTTTTAAAAAAATTCATTATTAACTAGCAAAAGCCATGCTTTGTTTGGATTCGCGAAGCATTATTTTATAAAACATATCTTTGAAAGTAACAATATTTTTTAATATTATTTTTGCATCTTTATTAAACAAAAACGTTATTTTATGTTTTAGCGCATTTTAATTCTATAAATGTAAGTTTAGCCAAATAACTATCAATTTCCTAGGAATTTTTTATTTATGATGTAAGATTGGCATAAAAAAATATTTTCGAAGCAAACATTTACAAAATATTTTTAAATTTTCAACTAAAAGCTCTTTTAAACATGTTTTTACAACTTCCAGTAGCCACTGGCGTTTTTTAAAGTTGATTGAAATAGGCATGTTTCCAATATTTGTAATTAACATCAAATAATCTTTGATAGCTATCTTAGAATAATATATTTGAAGAGAGCTTGAAAAATGTTACGGCACAGATGTCATATACGCACCACATTTGTACGTGTTTTTTCTCCCGCCAATTTGGCATAGCACATCTGTGCCAAGGAGAAGATCCGTAAGTTATAAGTTTATAAAATTGTTAGCGAAATAAGATGGGGAAAATTACAGATTTCAATGAAATGTACTGATTAAATGATGCAACTGCATGCATTCAACATGGCTATAAGTATTAAGGGGCTGCTTGACTCAAATGAAAAGACCCATTCGCTAATGCTAATCCTATGGAGGAAATTTATAAAGATATCTCGGTTGCATTTTAATATTTTTAAATGATTCTTTTTACATTGGATAGCTTAGATTGATCTAAATGCAGGCCATTTTTTATTTTTTTGATTTTGTTTACAGATATTTTTATGAGGGTGATTTCGCTTTCCAAACCGGTTCTGAAAATAAAAGCGTTATCGTAAAAAATATCTGTAAACAAAATCAAAAAAGTAAAAAACGGCCTGCATTCAGATCAATCTCAGCTATCCAATGCAAAAAGAATCATTTAAAAATATTAAAATGCAACCGAGATAGCTTTATAAATTTCTTCCATAGAATTAGCATTAGCGAACGGGTCTTTTCATTTGAGTGAATCGGCCCCTTAATATTCACAATTCATTGTGAAAATTAAGTTTACTGTTTTCTTACTTATTAAGTTTATTACTTGTAACTGTTTATTTATCGTTTCCCTTTTTATTAAATTCATGTTTATTTACTGTTATTTTTTATTTTAATTCTTTAAATTATTTTTATTATAATATACATCAATAATTATTTATATAAAACTGTAATTAGGTTGAGCGAAGCGAATCCTCTACTAGGCAACTCAAATTACACTTTGTCGTACACTTTACAAAAAAACTATTCAATATTTTAACTTCAAATTAAACACAAAAATAAATTATGATCTGTAGATTTGCAGAATATAATTTTTTTTACAATAAAACGTTAAAAAAATTATTATTTTAATTAATTTATTTTACATGCATTTCCAATACGGACGCATTTTAACAAATAAATAAAAAAATGAAACGCGTATATTTTCAGAAAAAAAATATATATATAAATCATGGAGTAAGTAATAATAGATAGAATCATGATTAATTTAATAAATAAAATATGTTTTCATTATTCAGCAAAATCGTTTGCACAGATGACACTTAAACATTTTTAAAAAATTGTATTGTAATTTTTTTTTTTTGTAAAGTGGCAACAAAAGAATTGTAAACAAATAAAATTAATTGTTAAATTTGTTATATAAATGAAAAATGAAAAGAATTGAAGCGTGAAGTTGTTGCCTCGATTCAAGCTCTTTATAAATGTACTAAAGCAAAATTAAAATTGGCCGATTCAGAAACGACAAATTAACATTAACCATTTCTTACTTTATCATTTGGATCTAAAGTAATGTTACATTCTTATTTGTGGACCGAAAAGGATTTAGTGAACGGGACTTTAGACTTTGTTGCACGTAATAAAGAAAATCACAAGCCACCAGACCAGATATCGCGATTAATCATGGATAAATTTGAATACTACAACAATTTAACTTATAAGAATTGGTGCGTTCCAATTCCCCCAAAAATTAAATTCTAGAAAAATGGAAGCATAAATTGCTCAAGGAAAGAATTTCTTCTGCAGTTAGCTTTTGCTGTTACAATTCATAAATTCCAGGGTTTAACATTAGATGAAGCAGTTATAGATATTGAGGATATATAGACACCAGTTGGCTTAAAAACGTACATAACGTTGTAGAGAGTGAAAATCCTTCAAAATTAAGCATTCAATAGGAAATTTTCCTTACGAAAAATTCTACAATATCAAAAATTCTGATACGCTAACATGTATAACAAGTTGGAAAGTGCGCGTGAAGCGTAGCAAATGAGGTGTGTTCGTACGATAATGAAGTTTTAAAATATTCAGATCTTGCTGATATAGTAGATCGTACTTTGGATACAGTATAGTGGTCGAAATCTTTGTGTTCCTGTAAATATGCAGGGAGTAATTTTTATTATACTTCATTAACGTATATCTTATTCATAAAATGTGAAGTAGTTTAAAATAATTAAAACACGTCCCAAACAATGTTTCCCCGAATAACATTATTTAGTGGAATACATTTGTGTGGCCCTTTAATTTAATAATGAATATTCTTTGCATCACAGATTGTACAGAATGTATATTTTAGTACATACTTCATAGATTAATGTCAATTCTATTATGTTCAAATGAGTGTAACACCATTAAAATGAATTTCAAACTTTTTTTTCCCCATTGATCGTAATGTTACGGAATACTTTTGATTGTCTCTGTAATTGATCTATCCATCCGATTTTCATAACATTTGAAATGACTCGACAAAATTATGTAATAATTATACATTTTAAATTTCAAACGATTAAAGTGCATTTTAAACTTTTTTCCCCATTGACCGCAATGTAACAGAATCCTTTTGATTGTCCCTGTAATTGATCTATCCATCCGATTTTCATAAAATTTGAAATGACTCCACAAAATTACGTAATAATTATACGTTTTAAATTTCAAACGATTAAAATGCATTTGAAACTTTTTTCCCCATTGACCGTAATGTAACGGAATACTTTTGATTGTCCCTGTAATTGATCTATGCATCCGATTTTCATAACATTTGAAATGACTCGACAAAATTACGTAATAATTATACGTTTTAAATTTCAAACGATTAAAATGCATTTGAAACTTTTTTCCCCATTGACCGTAATGTAACGGAATCTTTTTGATTGTCCCTGTAATTGATCTATCCATCCGATTTTCATAAAATTTGAAATGACTCGACAAAATTATGTAATAATCATGTTTTTTAAATTTCAAACGATTCGGTTCGGTAATTTTTGCATTGTTATATGCGGATAGACAGACGGACGGACTGAGCGACAAAAATAGGTGCTACGTATTTACATAATTACGAACGCACCTAAAAACGAAGAAATTAGAAAAAAAAAGTTTTACAGTTAAAAATTCATAGCATCAACGAGGGCAGATTTCAAATGTTTTTCCAGAAAATAGGATTTTGACGAAGTAACTTTCTTCAAGCTCTCTTCAAATATATTATTCTAAAATAGCTATCAAAGATCATTTGATGTTAATTACAAAGATTGGAAACATGCATATTTCAAACAACTTTAAAAAACACAAGTGGTTACTGGAAATTGTAAAAACATCTTTAAAAGCGCTTTTAGTTGAAAATTTAAAAATATTTTGTAAAAGTTTGCTTCGAAAATATTTTATTATGACAGTCTTACATCATAGATAAAAAATTAAAATGCGCCAAAACATAAAATAACGTTTTTGTTTAATAAAGATGCAAAAATAATATTAAAAAATATTGTTACTTTCAAATATCTGTTTTATAAAATAATGCTTCGCGAATCCAAACAAAGCATGGCTTTTGCTAGTTTATTTATTTTTATTTCCTTTTTAAAATACTAGAATCTCTTTTATTTTTTTTAACTTTATTTTATTTTTATAGTGCAATTAAATAAAATCACATGCTATTATTTCATGCAATTTCCAACAATATTAAAAAACAAAATTTTCGCCAAATTGGCAGGGGAAAAAACACGTGCAAATGTGGTACGTATATGACATCTGTGCCATCCTATTTTCTGGAAAAACATTTGAAATCTGCTCTCGTTGATACTAAGAATTATTAACTGTAAAACTTTTTATTCTAATTTCGTCGTTTTTATGCATGTCATAGGTGCCAACCTGACATCGATTATCCGTAATAAATGCGTTAATTTGACTCTGGTTTAATGAATTTTGAACCAGAATTTTTTCAAAGAAATGAAATTAAGTATGTTCCAGTAACAATCTTGAAACTGGGTTGCCAGCTTGGTCTCTATTTTCAATTAAAAACTTCAAATTCACATCAGAAATTCTGAAAGAAAATTTTCACTTTAGGCAATCATGAAACGTCTGTCATTAAGTAATCAAAACAAAACTATACAGAAGTTCTTGTGTGAACGTAAAATTTCGCATTTAAAAGATTTAAAAAAGAGGCCAAATCTGGCAAACCCAGTCTTGAAATTAAATAAATAAAGATTCATGCAATATATTTTCTGGTTTGAAATGACGTTAACCTGGATCAAACTAATCCAGGTATTACGGAAGATTAGTTGCAAGTTGGCAGCTATGGCATGTTAACGTATGAGAATTTTTGATAAGGAAAGTAAAGAAAATTTCTATTGAATGCTTAATTTTGAAGGATTTTCACTCTCGACAACGTTACGTACGTTTTTAAGCCAACTGGTGTATATATATCCCCAATATCTACAACTGCTTCATCTAATGTTAAACCTTGGGATTTATGAATTGTAACAGCAAAAGCTAACTGCAGAAGAAATTCTTTCCTTGAGCAATTTATGCTTTCATTTTTCTAGAATTTAATTATTGGTGGAATTGGTACGCACCAATTCTTATAAGTTAAATGACTGTAGTTTTCAAATTTATCCATGATTATTCGCGATATCTGGTCTGGTAGCTCGTAATTTTCTTTAATACGGGCAACAAAGCCTAAAGTCCCGTTCACTAAACGTTTTTCGGTCCACAAATGAGAACGTAACATTACTTTAGATCCAAATGATAAAGTAAGAAATAGTTCAAGTCCATTTGTCATTTCTGAATTGGCCAACTTTGCTTTAGTACATTTATAAAGAACTTGAATCGAGGCAACAAGTTCACGCAGTTTTTTTAATATTTCATTTACATAACAAATTTAACAATTAATTTTATTTGTTTACTATTCTTTTGTTGCCACTTTACAAAAAAAAAAAAAAAAAAAAAAAATCAATAATACAATTTTTTTTAAATGTTTAAGTATCATCAATGCAAACGATTTTGCGGGATAATAAAAATGTATTTTATTTATTAAATTAATCATGATTCTATCTATAATTACTTACTCCATGATTTATATATTTTTTTCTGAAAACATACGCGTTCCATTTTTTATTTGTTTGCTAAAATGCGTCCGTATTGGAAAAGCATGTAAAATAAATTAATCAAAATAATAATTTTTTTGCGTTTTACTATAAAAAAAATTATATTGTGCAAATCTACAGATCATAATTTATTTTTATGTTCAATTTCAAGTCAAAATACCGAATAGTTTTTTTATAAAGTGTACGACAAAATGTAATTTGAGTGGCCAAGTAGAGGATTCGCTTCGCTCATCCTAATAAAAATATTTCAATATATCAAAAGTAAATATAGCCATGTTTATTTTTGAACTATAATCCATTTATATGCAAAGTTACAAAGGTTCATCCGTTTTAAGGTTGAATTGACTCAAACACTCACACAAACATTAACAAAGTGTATTTGTGTGCATATGCCTTTGTAAGAAGTTGGTAAGATTTTAATTGTTTTTCAATGTTCTATATTTCATTACAATAACAATATATTTTTAAACTAAATAGCTAAAATAAATACAAACACAAAATAATCCAAAATACTTTCTGAAATCAAAATGCTCAAAACACAAGAAAGATCTCTAAGGTGTAAAATAAAATGACTTTTCAGGGTTCATGAAAATAAAACAAGAAATTTCTAGACAGTGGAGAAAAAATAATAAAAAGAGAACATGCAAATCTTTCACAAACTGAAATAAGAAGCCCACACACACAGGAAACGCTGGGACATAATAATACATATAAGATTTTAAAAAAAATCCAAGCAAAATCATTTAAATATACGTCTATATCTAATTGCTCGAAATTACGAAAATTAAATCTTATAAATACCTGCACTTTTAGCATACCATCCAAATAATTGTTATTAAGAAGGAATTTCCCCACCTTTTTATTTTTCTTGCTATTATTATTATTTTTTTAAATTCAGACTAGTTGGGAAATTATACATCTGTCTAGTTATTATTATTTTTTTTTGCCATAATTGAAGCCCCAGACTGCTTATTTTTTTCATTCTACTTTATTAAAAATGAAAATCGTATGATTAGCAGTGAAATCCTGTTTTATATGGAATGGGGCGAGGCAAAGCAAGGCATAATAAGGCATTCATAAAACCGGATGAACTGTTGCTGGTACTAAAAAATACTTCTTTCAAGTTTTTTTTAAATCTTTGTACTCCAGGCTGGAAGAAAATCTTCTAAAAGGGTCTACAACCTTTTTGTCTCACATTTGAACAAATACTAAACTTCTATTCTAAGGTATACAAGAAATATACTTAAAAAAAAAAAACTACTTGTTAAACACAACTTTCTTAACAAAACAAAGAAAACTTGAAAGAAAAATCTTTTGTCAATCAAGGATTATGAAACATTTTCCAACTCGTTAAATAAAAGATTTTCAGACATTTAATAACGTGAGAAGATATCTAAATGAACAACTTAGAAAGCGCATTTTGTATTTAAAATCGCCATCCCATCATTTGCAATCTATACTCAGACTCTAGTCAAATTATTTTGGACATCGCTGCAAAATATTGTTTTATTGAAATATTACATATGTAGTACACAGTACTTCGGTAATCTCGGTAATAATAAATATTGTAAATATCATTTATAAGAATTTTTTCCGTAAGTCATAATGTAACGAAATTATTTTGCGTTACTGTAAATGCTTTATTACATACTTGATTATTTTCCTCAAACATATAATATTAGGAAAGTATTGTAATCATGATAAAAAAAAAACCCATAGCGCAAATATTAGCACAATTTTTTACTTTGGTACATTAATATTCCCTGAATCCGTTTTCGTTATGTATGTTTTTATATAGGTAGGTATGTTGAAATATTGTTATGATTTCAGGTCTAGAGAACCTGTTTTTACTTGATGATGTCGCTATATATGTAGATGTGTGTGACCAAGATAGCGTCCAAAATATAATTTTGATTGAGCACTATTTGGTGAGCAGTATGTTAGTGTCGCAAGAACTATATCTTGTTTCGTACAAATCAGTCAACGGACTTGGTATCTAAACCATTTTTAGGTTCGTTCGTAATCAAATAAATACGTAGCATCTATAGTCGTCGTTCAGCCCATCCATCTACATATAACAATGAAAAAAACTACCCAACCAAATCGTTTGAAATTTAAAATATATAATTGTTGCAAATTTTGTCGAGTCATTTTAAATTTTATTAAAATCGTATGTATAGTTCAATTACAGGTACAATCAAAAGTATTCCATTACATTACGGCCAATGGAAGAAAATAGTTTCAAGTGCATTTTAATGATGTTACACTCTTTCGAACATAATAAAATACTTAATACAATCTGTGGTGTAGAGAATATTTGTTATTAATTTACAAGGTCACAGAAACGTATTTCATTATATAATGGCATAGAGGCAAATAATGTTTGTGGCGCGTTTTAATTACATTAAATTATTTCACATTTTGTGAAATTGGTATACGTTGTTGAAGTTTACTAAAAGTTATTGCCTGTATAATAGAAAGCAGACAGCATTTACAGGAACATACAAAAGACTTCAGATACTATACTGTATCCGAAGTCGACTACTGTATTGTGTACTATTGCATAACTACCTGAATATTTATAGAGCTTTGTGTACGAACGTCATTTGATACGTTTGCCTTGCAATTTCCGACTAAAAAAAATTAATTAAATATTTTAATTGTTTCGGCTCATCTTATTTTGAATGCAACAGTCAAAATTTACCTAATTACCGTAGTGTTTTTCAATTTAGTAAAACAATTTTTTAATAAAGAAAAAATAGGCGAGTACTTCTATAACTTTACTAGAATTTATCTTTCGTTTACAAAGACATGCTATAAGGTTTGGTTACAGGATGTGATCGATAATTTCTAGAAGTTTGTTTTCCTTTGTGATATGCATTTTAAAACTTAACCATATTAATTATTTGCTGATCCGCCTGGCTTTTCCGGACTTAAGTGTACCTCAAAAGTGTATGATTTTATATCTATTATTCCATTTTGTTGATTTTGCATTTTTTAATGAACAAGAAAGAAATCTCATGCGTTAAGCATAGATTATATAATGCATTCCAACACTTCCTGAAATCTTTAGCAAAATTTCGTTATTTAGGGAAATAAGATTACTGTCTATAGCCAAATGTGTATTCCAATACTTTTAAATAGCTCTGTTTTGATTTGTCCACTGATATATATCCTATATAAAGGGAAAATTTAGTTTAGCAAGAAAATGCCTAGCAGATTGAAATTTTTCTCTATAATAAAAGATGGAAACATACTTGAATACTTTTGTTCAGCCTTGTAGTTTACCTAGTACAACTATTACACGATATTAAAAAATTTAATATAAACTAAAATACTCTTAAAACTGCTGAAATCACATTCTCAGAAATTATCATTCATAGGCGTCCATGCATCCAATTCTTTGTTTGGCCCTGTATATCATTTTATCCAAACATTTTTTAGTAAACTGAATGCAGTTAAGCGTAAAAATGAATAACTTATTTAAAAACCACCTTTAAGAAATCTATGCTCATATTCAGTCACGTTTGCGATCTCTTTTGTGTAGTCCTGTATATCAGCTATAGCATTTATACACATCACATAATATGCATACATTTAGTGAAACTTAAATTAAATAAAATGCAATATTAATTAACATGCGTTTCATCCACCCATCAGCCATTTTCGAATACATACATATACAGAACTTCAAAAAGAATATACTATTTGAAATTTTTCGTGTGTCCCTGTAAATGCTGTGTACTTTGTACTATGCATGACTATATCGTATAATTTACATTAAGTCACAGTGATGTATATCAATTTTATTATTCATAAAATAGTTTAATTAAAATATGTCAACAAATATGAATACAATTCCTCTCTTTACCATTATGTAATGGAAGTCTTTTGTGTGGCACTGTTAATGAATAACAGCTACTTTTTTTCACGGCATATTTTACTGAATGCACATTTTAGTGCATTTCGTTTAGTGCACTAAATTTCAGTATGTGTGACAGGGTGCAACTCTTTAAAATTCATTTGAAACGATTTATTCTCATAGGCCGTAATGTACGATAAGCTTTTGACGTCCCTGTAAATAACTTAATCATGATAGGGACTTCATTTGAAATAGGATTCGTGGTAAGGTAAACGTTAATAACGTCCAAAAATTTCAGGGCAATCCAAGCATATTTATGGGAGTTAGAGCGCGAGCAGACGGACCGACAAATCAAACAAACTGAAACCATAAACGCGTTTCAACTTTGTTGGAAAATGTTAAAAAATTGTGGAATGATATTGAATTAGAAGTGTATACTATTTAGTATTTTATTTTCTGAATAAGTTTATTGTTAGAATCTGTGTTTACCAAAAGCGAGCGGAGCCATGTTATCGAAATTTCGTGACGTTATATTTTGTAAAAAAATATTTCTATCCATTCGAACGTTTCAAAATTTTTATATGTTATGTAAATCTGGTCTATTGAAATGCTCTAAAAAGATTATGTTAAAATAAGGAAGTTTTGTTACTTTTAGCATAGAAAAAATATTGCCTCTATGAGGTGTGGAAAGATCTGAGCTCGCCGGTGTATTTGAAAGAGTTAAATTTTTTATTTAAAAAAATCAATTGCATCTTCGATTCGAAAACATTTTCGGATTTAAGAACATTTTCTTTTCTTGGTTTGTTTATACCTCTAAAACTGTGTATTGGAGGAGGAAGACACGATGAAATACTCAGATGTTTTGCCCATTTCTCAAAATTGTCACATAATTTATTTTGTAAAAAAAAAATATTTCTACACATTCGACCGTTTTAAAATTTTCGTAAGCGATATAAATCTGGTCTATTGAGATAGTCTAAAAAGATTGTGTTAAAATAAGTAGTTTTAGTTACTTTTAGCGTAGAAGACTATCGTCTCCATGAGGCGCGAAGCCTCGTGGTTGACTTCAGTTCGCCAGTGTATTTGAAAGAATTTACGCTAATTTTTTTTAGTCTATTGCACTATCAATTATACAAATATTTCAGCTTTAAGAAGATATTTTTGGTTTGTGCGCACTTCTAAAATTACACATTGAAAAAGTGAAATCGCAATGAAACACTAGGATTTTTACAGATTATGTCGACATTTTCACACAATTTATTTTCTAAAAGGGTATTTCTATCCGTCCGAAAATTTCAAAATTTTTGTTGCTGATTTAAATCTTGTCTGTTGAGGTGCTCAATAAAGGCTGCGTTAAAATGAAGATGCTTTGTTACTTTTAGCATCGGAAAAAATATCGTTACCTTGAGACGCGAAGTGACCTGCGTTCGCCAGTGTATTTGAAAGGGTTAATTGAAAATTAAAAACTCAAAGTGAGTTCAGAGCGAAATGACATGTTCATCTTGCTATAAAATAACTAATAATAAATATCTGTTTTCCAAAATAGTGCTTAAAAGTTTATTAAATACTTTGTTACAAATGAGTTAGTCTTAAAAACTTAAAACCATTGTTGATATTAAAAATCGTATGTAAAGAAGATATTATATGAAACTGAAAATCTTTCGATCACGAATACGATCATTTACAAGGAATAGTTTGACTAGAATATCCCATTCACTGTGCTATGTATATGCTAGTTTGGGAAAAAAAGACCAATCTATTATTTGTTGGGGTGTATATGAAATTGGTACGTTTCGATGCTGAAGAGTTTGATGTTTTCAAAATATTGAATCACAGTTGAGATATTATTTTCTGTTCTTTACATATGATTTTTAATATCAATTGTTTTAAGTTTTTAAAAGACCACCTTTAGTAACGAAATATTTAATAAAATTTTAAGCACTTTTTTAGTAAATAGATATTTACTTTTAGAAAGGGTTGATGATCGTATTTTTAAAGAGCATTATTGCACTATTGATTAGAAGATGTTTCAGCTTTAAAAGCATGTTTTGATTTCTTGTTATCTGTAAAATTGCATTCGGGATTGGTGTTTCAATAAAGTGAAAAACCTTTTTTCATAAAAACAACCGATTTTAATTTTTTTTTTTTTTTTTTTTTTTTTTTTAAGGATAGTTGCGACATTAAGAAAAAAAATTGATTGCGGTATTTGAGGCCTAACATCTTTCGGAATATGCTTTTCAGTTTTAAATATACTGATCTGTTTGGTCAATTTAGGTTAAAAGAGAACAATAATTAAACAAAAAAAGCATAAATAAGTTTCTACGCATGTGCTTTTCCTTATCAGAGATCAAATCGATGAATGTTTGCTGAGAGTGATTTGTGGTGTTTACTAATAACTCATCTAATTATTAGAATTTTATAAATCTGAATCTCAGGTGTATCAGGAGACTCTTTGGGCAGGCGTCAAAAAAATTTTCAGCTTCGTATAGTCAAGAGCCGACAGCACAAAAACGTATGTTCTCAAGCAAAAAAAAAAAAAAAAAAAAAAAAAAAAAAAAAAAAACCTTTTTTTTATTGAAGAGTAAGAAGATGGGAATCTACTGATCCATGGCTGCGGAAAATGAAGTGCATAAGTCAGAAATTAATATCACGAGTGGTTGACTCATAGGTTTGTCACTATGCTTGTCCTTCAATCAAAGGTATTAAAAGTCGGAGGAGTGGGAGCAGGAAAACACCATGGTAAATCTGAGTCAACCCCTGGTGGTATTAATTTTCGACTTAGGCACCACTTTACTTCTGACAGACATGGATCATTAGCTTCCCCGATTTCTATTCGAGCTAATGCGTTTCTTTTTAATTTTTAATGCGTTTTCTAAAAGGTTTACTAAAGTATCTTATTTACCTTATTTGTCTAAAAAATAAAGTTTTATTAAAATTATTCTGGATGTGTTGGAAAGTGTTTCATAATTTATGCTTAACGTACGATTTTTTTCTTACGGGCTTTTTAAATACCCATTATATATTCCTTTGAACCCTTTTATCTTAATTTATTTATCCCGAGTTACAAGTTTACCGTTCAACTAATAGATTTTTTTTTATATATGCATACTTTTTTATTTACAATATTCAACTCCAGGCATCATTTACACAGTACGGCAAACAATACGTATTATGTAAATAATTTATCCATTTTATCCATTATCCATTTAAAAAATAGATCCAAGTTATAAGTTTATGGTTTACGATTTAGAATTCTTTTGTAGAAAATCTTTTTCGGAAAACTCATATTTTATAGATTCCATTAATTATGACAGGAAGACATAATTTTATTTTAAAAAGAAACTTGCTGCGTAGCCTTAAAGTACATTACTGTTTATCTAAGAAGAAAAGATTTTCGGTTGCCAAGGAGATAAATCTGTTTTTCCATGTTCTTTCAGTCATTGCTCTAGAACTAAAGATTTGGTTGATTTTTTAGGAAAGCAAAACTAATTGGCTTCGTTTAAATTCTTTGAACAGTTAGCCACAAAAATTCTTGACATTATTTGAGTGTCCTAGTTAATTTATCCTCGTTCTCGTTTAGTAATAATTTGGAGTAACTCGTGCAGTATTTAACATTGATTTAGATTGTTTTAAATATTTTTACTTTCTTCTATTTTTACAAGAAAGTATTGGATTCATGAAAATTTTCGACTTCCGGTTTTCGACGGATTTATACGTTTTAGAACGTCCTAAACACGTTTCGACTATTTTTAGAAAATGTCTGTCTGTGAGTCTGTCCGTCTGTCTGTCTGTCTGTCTGTCTGTCTGTCTGTGTGTCTGTCTGTCTGTATGTGACAAAAAATTTGTGGGCGCTCTATCTCAAGAACTAATGCTCGAAATTTAATAAAATTTTATATTCAGTTAGACCTTGATATGAATTAGTGCCTATTGGTTTTTGGTGAAAATTGGCCTGCAGGTGGCGCTGCTATACTACGTTTTTCATGATTTTCAAGATTACTATATCTCAAGAACTAATGCACAGAATTTCACCAAACTTCAGATTCTGTGACCCATTGATATACATAGGCGATGATTAAGTTTTGGTGTAAATTGGCCAGCAGGTGGCGCTGCTATGCCACGTTTTTCATGATTTTCATGATAGCTATATCTCAGGAACTAATGCACAGAATGTCACCAAACTTCAGATTCCGCGATATCTTGAGATACATAGCCGCTGATAAGGTTTTGGTGTGAACTGCCCTATAGGTGGCGCTGCTATGCTACATTTTGCACGATTTTTGCGATAGCTATATCTCAAGAACTAATGCAGAGAACTTCATCAAATTTTAGATACTGTTACACTAGAATATATAACATAATTAGACGCTGATTACATTTTGCTATTAACCTTGCAACAGGTGGAGCAGCTATGCTGCATTTTGCACGATTTTTCCGATAGCTATATCTCAACAACCAACGCACAGAATTTCATCAAACTTCAGATTTTGTTACAAAATGACATATAACATAATTACACGATGATTAAGTTTTGTTATAAATCCTTCAACTGATGGTGCTGCTGTGCTATATTTTACACGGTTTTTTTTCTAACTAACTATATCTCAAGAACTAATGCACAGAATTTCATCAAACTTCAGATTCTTTTACACCATAACATAATTAGACGCTTTTTTACGTTTTGGCATAAATTGTCTACGATATGGTGTTGCTGTGCTACTTTTTCAAATTTTTTGTTATAACTATATCTCAAGAACTAATGGACGAAATTCCATCAAATTTCAGATTCTGTTAGGTCTTGACATAAATAGATGCTTATTAGGTTTTAGTATAAATTACCCAGCATGAGGCACTACTAAGCTCATTTTCTCAGAATATTAATTAAATTTTGCGTTTTAGGCTTTTCAGATACCAGAATCTCGTTAGGCTAGGTCAAATGTTTGAGGAAATTCGATAATGAGGAACTTTGGGGTCACCACGTTTTTTTTTTTTTTTTTTTTTTTTTTTTTTTTTAAATATTAAAATGTAGCTATGAGATAGAAGAAAGTTTTGGGATTGACACATCCAACTAGTTTTACATGTAATAGTGACCAAAATTAAGATATTTTAAAATGTTGTTATAAATTACATTTAAGAAAATTTTTTATACGCATTTAACTGTTTTTGTTATCTGTCGAATTTCTTATATTATTTGAGTGTGCTTGCAAATTTATCATCGTTCTAGATTAATGGCAATTTGGAATTTTTCGTGCAATATTTCACATTTAAATTATAATAAATGTCTTTTTCGACATGTATGAAGTGGACAAAATTATAACACATTTTGAAATTTCGTTTTAGATTATATTTAGGATAATATTTTTACACGCTGTTAACATTTTGTTCTCATTCACAAAAAAATCCTGATATTTTTTTAATGTACTAGCGACTTTATCACCGTACTAGTTTAGCAATAAATTTGAAACAATTCGAACAATATTTCACATTGGTTTCGATTACTTAAACGCTATTTTGGACATGTAATAGTAGCCAAAATTTTAGACACATTTTGAAATTTCATTTTAGACTACATTTAAGACAACATTTTTGCGCGCTTTTAACTTTATTTGTTACGTGTCGGATTGGATATATGTATGAGTCAAATTTTGCAATCGATTTTTTAACCTATTATCGTGGAATCGATTTTCCTTAAATTTTCCCCGGAAGTTCATGATCGACGGTAATACAATATTTATATATACATATTTGCAGGGTTGTACCTTATGAGGGCAGGGTCTAAGTGCAAATTTCTCTTTATCATTTTTATTTAAATTTATATTAAATTTTAGATTAGACGCTTTTCGCCTTAACTACTTTTATAAACTTATTTTATAGCATAGAAATGAGATAGAAATATGCTAATTTTTACATTCAAAATACATGTACCTTTCAAACACATATTTTTTTTTAATTTTAATTAAAAAATGCGCACTTTGGAATCAATTTTTTAACGTTCAATCTTTGAAAGAAGATATAACTATCTTTACAAGAAAATTCCAATCCAAGAAGAAAATATTGGATTTGTGATATATAGAAATTTCTGAGTACGATCTGAATAATTTGAGAAAATGTCTGTCCATGAGTTTGTCAGTATTTCACATAAATTTTGTTTGTACTAGATCTTAAGCGGTGCTAGATTTACGGCAGGGCATTCGGGGCACGGGCCCAGAGCACCTGATTTATCAGGAGCCCCCAAATGCTGCTAAACGTTTTTCAATCATTGTCTAAAATCTGATGCAGTTTTAATATCCAATGAAGTTTTACATTTCATTCTACATTCTATTAAGTTCATGTTGTATTTTTATAACGCTGTATATTTCGTCTAAAACACTCATTTTTTACTTCATTATTGTTGTGTTTGAGCTGACGCTTTGGTCAGGGTATCAAAGAAAATATAATGTTATGTTTATTTGAAAGTGGAGAAAGCACTTTTTATTTGCCTCTACCCACAATTAGGCCAAAGTGATCGTGATAATGATAGCACATCACGGAGAATGGGGGCCTGCAAACGACCCTAATTACTCTCTTCATTATTTCATTTAAAATAATAAAAATATTCTTTATCCAATGATGAAGAAAAATCAAGTATAAAGTTATAAAAATATAAAATTAAAAAGGTAAAAAGTTACCTGTTGAATCCTTGGCTTTTGATGACAAATAAATCCAGACAATAGGCACAAGAAATTAATATACGAACAATTTTCGAAGAAAAAAAAATATATTTTATTTCATGAAGTACTTGTTGCTTTTTTCATGAATAAATATTTCTTCACAAATTTATATTTTTGGTGACTCGTACATATTAATTTCTCACTTGATAAACAACCATTTCATAACATATGTTAATCACAACTATTGCTATCTCCAAGCAATAAAAATTCTTTTCATAACATATTCTAGATATCTCAACAACATGTAATTAAACAATTTTCTTCATGACATAAAAGGAGAATAAATTATTATTTCTTTTTGAAAAAGAACACCTCTCATAATATGAACTTTCAAAACAAAATACATCATACTTCATATTGTATAGATACATGCCAATATTTTCTTTATAACGCCCCGTAAATATTAAGAAAAAATTATATATATATTGGGCCAGATAATGAAGTAAAAAGGACTTATGCAAATAAAATTTCTTCACCTGACGAAAGAAAAATCTTCACCAAGACGTCATGTAAACTATAATATTATTTCTTGAAAACAAAACAGTTCTTCACCTCTGCCTACTTCTCAGAGGATGGAGAATAAAAAGATTATCGAAGAATTGGGCACATTAGATTTGTAGAAGAAAACTCGTTGATGAAGAGATGATGAGAAAATGAATGAATATTTATAAAATACGTGACGACATTTTTACAACACTTGTGAAGATAACACGAGAGCATAAACTGAAGACGTATAATGAGACCTTATATAATTTCCGTAATCCAAGAAGAGAATGCACAAACAAAACAATTTTCGGGATGCTATTGCAGTGAGAAGTGCCTTGCTACTAGCCGCCTTGAAAACTCAACATCATTTCCAAAAAGAGAAGGCACAAACGAATACATTCAGGAATGCATTAAACCACTTCATTGCTCCTCGCAGCACAGAGGGACTTGGCTTAACAGAAATCAACATCACTTTCCTAGATGAATTTTGAGGGCAGCACTTTTTCTTTGCCGCACTTAAAAAAAATCAGCATCGTAATAATCTCAACATAACAAAAAAAACCGTTCCATCCTTCGTTAACGGGGGAGCACCTCTGCCCCGAACTTTCACTCATGCGACTGCATCCATCACAGCAGGTGTCTATCGGCGCAACTGACGCAGGTGGCCGCGAGCCCAGGGGAAAAGGAGAAAGGGTTATTGTAAATGCAAAATACGCCAATTTGGCAGTTAGCAACAGAGGGGGTGAGGAAAAACTAAGCCAAATTACAATATACAGTATGAAAAGATATGTAACTAATAAGAATAAAATTGATAACCATCTTAAGAAGGAAGGCCAAAGCTGGTGGCCATGTACTTAACGGCTTGAAATACGTCACCTGTGGAATTTAATTTGATAGGTTAGGGGTGTGTCCGAATAAACGGAAGTTCCACCCAAAAGAACTAGCGAGAAAGTTCTCGAACAAATTTAAAACCGGAAGGAATGATTTCAAACAGAATTTTACCGGCTTGGAACATTCGAAAGCTAAGTAAGAAAGAAAACATTACAGGCGACGAAATGAAAATAAACGAAACCGAAATTAAATTTAAATTGAGAACATTAATAAAAAGGAAGGTGATATGAAATAAAATGGCTAATAAAATTGAATTATACTAAACATATGGGGGGGGTTATGGAGTAACCACCACATATTACCCAGGGTCCCCCAAAAGAAAATATTGGTGAGATGACAAAAATGACAATTTTTCATCGAGACAATATTTTCTAACACATGTACAAATATACTAAATAATTACACAAAATAAATATCAGAAATAGTTATAAAAAATATACATAATTGTTGTACATGATATTTAAATAATAAAAAAAAATAATTACTGTTATGATAGTAATCCTTATGAAAATATACCAACTGTAGTAAATGTTAACATGAAAGGTATATAAAGTTTCTTTCAGAGGTATCTATCATATAAAAAAAATTAAAGACTATGTGCAGACAAACAGTCCATAACTTTGAAGAGTCTCTTGTTAGGCTGTGCACAATGTATCACAATAGTAGAATGCTTTAGCATATGTCACAATATTTGATTACACAATAATATGTATATTTATATTCTCAGTTGTGAACAAAAATGAAATATACTATAACTGTATATGAATCATGTTATAACTATATATAACATATATGGTTTCAAATAACACATAATAAATTAAATGAATTTGTAAGTTGAAAATTGAACAATAAAAAATATATATATAAATGGTGCAGAGAGATTAGTTAGGCTCTCATAAAAAAAAATATTTACTTATATCACCACATAGCCTTTTAAGCTTTCAATAAATCTTAAATGAATAACTTTAGTATTATTCAATAACACATTTTTGCAGAAAATAAAATTAATAAGTTGCAAAAAAAAAATGTCAACAAAAGCATGATATTATTTTTCAACAAAAATATCTTCAAAATGAATATAATAATTTTCAAAGAGAGAATTTTTACACTCTCATAAAGGAATATTCTTAAACATTTTCAATATAAATTGTCAATAATTGCATAAATACCTTTAATACTATACTTCATTCAAAATAAACATAAAACATAAGATGTTTAATATTCTGAAAAAAAAGGAAGAAACTTATATGAATATGTCAATCTTATATATGACTTGATAATGTCAACTTACAAAGAAAAATCAATTGTGTCAAAATTTCTATATAGAAGATATCTAGAACATATTTACTTGTAATTTTCAAACATTTTTTTAAAAAAAAAAATTAAGTAAGTGATCACTTTTGCATTTGTCATAAATCAAGAATTTGCTTTATATAAATATATATAATGACTCATTAAACATCTTTGGATAAATATATATATTGACTTAACCACCATCTTTGGATAAAAATATATATAATGACTGAATGAACATCTTTGGAAAAATATATATATAATGCCTCAATCAACATCTTTGGATCCAAAGTATAAATACTCAAAAGTATACAAAAATATTACTTATTGTGAGTCATTCACTTTCTATATTTCACCAAGAAGAGAAGAAAATATTAGTATGAATAAGTTTATCATGCACTTTCTCTCTTTTTTTTTTTTATCAAAAGAGGTTAAATGTTACAGCATGCATGCATTGTAAGGAAAAGACACAATAGGGAAAATAATTTGATGAGTACTCATCTTTATGTTTACCTTATATGAATTACAATTTCACTTTTCTTATTATAATGCACATTTGTCAAAAATAACTTTAAATAATGATATAGTATTATAACAAGAATATAAAAAGACAAATTCTTTCTCAAAATTTTTTTTTTATCAACTATTGTAATTAAAGACCTTATAAAATTTAAAAGTATGGCATACATGAGATTATGTGTAAATATTGTAATAAATATGACTTATAGATAAATACAGTAAATAATAAAACTATTAAAATTGATACATACATCCCGAGGATGACCGTTGAGTTGTACCAGGGAGAAGAAGACTTAAATAAAATGAAAAAAAAAATAACAGCTGCCTGCAGCCTGGAGAAAAGAAAAAAAAAATTACATAGCGATTCTTCTTGCTGGACAATCAGTGCGGCCAGCTTCGACTGAATATATTACAAAGCAAAAGTCATCCTGTAAAAGGAAAAAGAGAGTTAGTCTATTTTTTATGTAGTTTATGATTGCGAGGACGAAGATCATAACTTCTATATTGAGTGGATTTGTTTTTAGCACCAGTATGAGTGCTATCAGGAGGAGCTTGTGACAGTACCGATTTACTGGAACATGAAGATGTTTGCTGGCATTTAGAAGAAGAAAGAATTTGAGGAGAAGTATTACAAGCTGCATCATGATTTGAAACTTGAATAGAAGAGTGTTGTCTCACAGGAGTGGAGGATGCATTATCAACAGCTGGTTGATCATGTGATGCACCTTTTGAAGAAACTGAAGGATGTTGCAGTGCTTCATTTCTCTTTTGAAGCTTCAAGATTCGATTAGTGTGAATCAACATTGGTGAAGCATGACTATTATTGGGATCTTGAATTTGAATGAGCACAGGAGAAATTATTTTCTTGACCACGTATGGGCCTTGTATCTTTTTGTTAAACACAGTAGGAAATTTTGCATAAACAATGTCATTAACATTGATGTTGGAAAACTTTAATTTTTCTCTGGATTTTTGGTACACCTTTTGTCTGGATGATTCGTTATTCTTGTAAGCTTGATAGTATATTTTTTCAATAATATCCATCAATTTATGAATTTCATATGCAGTGTTGAGAATTTTTCATGAAACTTGAGATTTATAATTGGAATAAATATCATTTATTTCTCTGCCAAAATGAAGAAGATTTGGGGAGAACTTTGTAGCTGGATGAGGTGTAGCGTTATATATGGATTGATGAATTTTTAGAGCAGTGGGTACATCACATCCTTGTGAAGCCATTGTGTTCACAGACGATTTTATTTGAGAATTGACACGTTCGCTTATATGAAGAATATAAGACCCAAAAAATTTTATGTAAATATTTATATATAATATGGCTCAAAACATAAATTATTATATGTATGATAAGAAAAATAATTTATCTTAGCATGAACAATAATTTTTACCAGTACCTCCGTTAAATAATGCATATATTAGTTATAAATTATAATAATGCAAGAAGAAATATATTGATAAATTATGTTGTATATATAATGCACTGCTCCAGAAAAAGATAATATTTCAATACAAGATCAATATAAATATTGTATTTGATTACTGCACCATACCCAACAAAATATAATTATATAAAACATTAATCACTATATGAAGAAAAATAACTTGAAAAAAAAAAAATAATGAAGAATGTTCAAGCGTTGGTCACGGCTCCAAAAGAAATTATTGTGTTGTGTTTGAGCTGACGCTTTGGTCAGGGTATCAAAGAAAATATAATGTTATGTTTATTTGAAAGTGGAGAAAGCACTTTTTATTTGCCTCTACCCACAATTAGGCCAAAGTGATCGTGATAATGATAGCACATCACGGAGAATGGGGGCCTGCAAACGACCCTAATAACTCTCTTCATTATTTCATTTAAAATAATAAAAATATTCTTTATCCAATGATGAAGAAAAATCAAGTATAAAGTTATAAAAATATAAAATTAAAAAGGTAAAAAGTTACCTGTTGAATCCTTGGCTTTTGATGACAAATAAATCCAGACAATAGGCACAAGAAATTAATATACGAACAATTTTCGAAGAAAAAAAAATATATTTTATTTCATGAAGTACTTGTTGCTTTTTTCATGAATAAATATTTCTTCACAAATTTATATTTTTGGTGACTCGTACATATTAATTTCTCACTTGATAAACAACCATTTCATAACATATGTTAATCACAACTATTGCTATCTCCAAGCAATAAAAATTCTTTTCATAACATATTCTAGATATCTCAACAACATGTAATTAAACAATTTTCTTCATGACATAAAAGGAGAATAAATTATTATTTCTTTTTGAAAAAGAACACCTCTCATAATATGAACTTTCAAAACAAAATACATCATACTTCATATTGTATAGATACATGCCAATATTTTCTTTATAACGCCCCGTAAATATTAAGAAAAAATTATATATATATTGGGCCAGATAATGAAGTAAAAAGGACTTATGCAAATAAAATTTCTTCACCTGACGAAAGAAAAATCTTCACCAAGACGTCATGTAAACTATAATATTATTTCTTGAAAACAAAACAGTTCTTCACCTCTGCCTACTTCTCAGAGGATGGAGAATAAAAAGATTATCGAAGAATTGGGCACATTAGATTTGTAGAAGAAAACTCGTTGATGAAGAGATGATGAGAAAATGAATGAATATTTATAAAATACGTGACGACATTTTTACAACACTTGTGAAGATAACACGAGAGCATAAACTGAAGACGTATAATGAGACCTTATATAATTTCCGTAATCCAAGAAGAGAATGCACAAACAAAACAATTTTCGGGATGCTATTGCAGTGAGAAGTGCCTTGCTACTAGCCGCCTTGAAAACTCAACATCATTTCCAAAAAGAGAAGGCACAAACGAATACATTCAGGAATGCATTAAACCACTTCATTGCTCCTCGCAGCACAGAGGGACTTGGCTTAACAGAAATCAACATCACTTTCCTAGATGAATTTTGAGGGCAGCACTTTTTCTTTGCCGCACTTAAAAAAAATCAGCATCGTAATAATCTCAACATAACAAAAAAAACCGTTCCATCCTTCGTTAACGGGGGAGCACCTCTGCCCCGAACTTTCACTCATGCGACTGCATCCATCACAGCAGGTGTCTATCGGCGCAACTGACGCAGGTGGCCGCGAGCCCAGGGGAAAAGGAGAAAGGGTTATTGTAAATGCAAAATACGCCAATTTGGCAGTTAGCAACAGAGGGGGTGAGGAAAAACTAAGCCAAATTACAATATACAGTATGAAAAGATATGTAACTAATAAGAATAAAATTGATAACCATTTTAAGAAGGAAGGCCAAAGCTGGTGGCCATGTACTTAACGGCTTGAAATACGTCACCTGTGGAATTTAATTTGATAGGTTAGGGGTGTGTCCGAATAAACGGAAGTTCCACCCAAAAGAACTAGCGAGAAAGTTCTCGAACAAATTTAAAACCGGAAGGAATGATTTCAAACAGAATTTTACCGGCTTGGAACATTCGAAAGCTAAGTAAGAAAGAAAACATTACAGGCGACGAAATGAAAATAAACGAAACCGAAATTAAATTTAAATTGAGAACATTAATAAAAAGGAAGGTGATATGAAATAAAATGGCTAATAAAATTGAATTATACTAAACATATGGGGGGGGTTATGGAGTAACCACCACAATTATACTGAATATTTTCTTTAAGGCTCCAGTCCTCGCTCGAGGAAACGCTCGCGAGCTAATTCTGTTCCTATGGGGAAGCATTTTTCTAATAACTATTTCGCATTTTGACATTTTTGAATATTTTTTTTTGCATTGGATAGCTGAGGTACATGCCGACAGTGCACCTTTTCTACTTTTTCGATTTTGGTTGCAGATGTTTTTTTTAAAAAGCACTTTCAGTTTCGAAACCGGTTTTCAAAGTGAAACTAACATTATAAAAAATATCTACGACCAAAATCGAAAAAGTAGGAAAGGTGCGCTGTCGGCATGCACCTTAGCTATTCAATGCAAAAAAAAAAAAAAAAAAAAAAAAAAAAATATTCAAAAATTTCAAAATGCGAAAGAGTTCTTAGAAAAATGCTTCCCCATAGGAATAGCATTAGCTCGCGAGCGTTTCCTCGGCCAGGGACAGGGGCCTTAATCTTTATCACTTCAAAAATATATCCTACTTTTAATTCTTGTTTAATCCTTTTCCTGTTATAGTCAGATCATTTGAGTGTTGGTGGTTGTAGCTTGCAGGCTGTAGAGCCCTCTAATATTTAAAAAAATTGCAGCTTTGTGTTGTCGAAAATTTACTATTAGTTGTTACATTTTTTATCATTCCAGACATATAGACTTTCATAGGAAAATGTAATTAGCACCATACAGTTCATTATAAAGTGTCTAATAATTTAAATTTCATGATTGTGAAATAATTATTTAAGCATAAGTTATTGATTATCATATTTAATTTTTAATAGATATTTTAAGTCAATAATGGTTATTTTAGTAACTATCTTTTTTCAGTTTTTAGTCAATCTCCTGTGAGTATCGATGCAAAGGGGGGGGGGGGCGTAAGTATCTGTACCCGCCCCCGCCATCTTGTTTCAAAATGGCAGCCATTTATTTTTTTAATTTAATGTAATATTTAGTACAAAAGAAATAGAAATTAAAAAATATTTTTCTTTTATGTATTTGATCTTGATGCAAAGGTTCCAGAGCATTTTTGTTTCGTCCATATCTCAAAAAATGGCTGAGTTATAGCACTTTGAATTTCTAGTGTGGCTGTGGCTGATATTTTGAAACGGTCTGATTCTTGTCACGTGACAACATGCGTATTTATGAACCGATTTGTATATTACTTGTTATGTAGAAAGTACATATTGATGTCTGAACCGAGTTCATTGGCCAGTTTAAAAAATGGTGGCCATTTAAATTGTTTTAAAAATTTTAAATTTAAAATTAAGTACAAAAAAAAATTAGAAATTGAAAAATATTTTTCTTCTCTGTGTTTGATATTGATACAGAGATTCCAGAAATTTTTTGTTTCGTATATATCTTAAAAAATGATTGAGTTGCAGCACTTCGAATTTCTAGTGTGGCTGACATTTTGAAATGATCTGATTTTATCACTTTATAACACGTGTATTAATGAATTGATTTAGATGTAACTTGGTGTATACATAGTACATACAGATGTTCGTTGGCCAAGTTTTTCCAAGATCCCACCCTTTTTTAAAATGGATGCCATTTGATTTTTTAATAATTTTTAAACTTAAAATGAGGTACAAAAAAATTAGAAATTGAAAAATATTTTTTTCTTATCTGTTTGATACAAAGAATACGGAGCACTTCAGAATATAGCAGGCACTTTATTATATCTTCCGAACTGGGCGATAAAATATAAATCACTTTAAATAAATAACAATAAACCTAGCTTGTATAAAATTGATTAATTCCTCGATATTCCCCTTCATATTCAGTATTGACAAAAACAATTATTGCATCCCCTATATCGTGTTCTACTAATTTGAACTTCATATGTTTCAATAATATAACCATTTTTAAAAAAGCCATTTAAAAAAAAAAGTAAGAAAAATGAAAGCTACCTCTTTCTCCCGGTACTGGCCGGAAAGACTTTTGTACTTTGTTATGATCTTGATAAGTGTGCATTGGAAACTGAAACATATTTGTTTTAAAGTGAAAACTTCTTAAAGCCCTCTGGGCATTTTTTGAGATAGAAAAAAAATATTGAACTCGGGACACTGTTACCGTAACCGACACCTCTGAAATTGGTAAGAGATTGGTGATTTGCCAACGATTTTGAGTGGGGATTTTAACATCAACTTTGCGGACGATAAAAATCTACAATTAAGTGAATCTTTAAATAGAGAATTCGATTTAACGATGACCAATGATCGCAATCTTAGCACAACGAGATATAAAATTACAATTGATGACCACAAGATATTTAAATAGGTTCGAATCAAAATTGTTTGTTTCCTCTTTTAATTACCATAAACCTATAGTACCAGTTCTGGAATATAATGATAATAATGATGATGATGGAAGAGTTGTTGAAATTGTGGATGAAAATTCATAAGTTTCAGTTGTATTCATTTCAGAGAATATCAATTAATTAAATTTTATATTATGCATATCCATGTTTTAAGCATTAGAGTAGCTCTCAAGCACTAGTTTTATTTTTAACCCCTCCCCAAATATTTTTTGCAATCTTCAGATTTTTCATTACCCAATTATCTTATCAAGCTGTTCACTATTTTCAAAATATCAGTCTGCCTCCTTGATAGCTAATATGTAAAACCACCCACTAAAAAAAATAAAAATAAAATAAAATAATTAATTTGTGTAACAAATTGCATCTTTTTATCTTACAAGATTTTATAATGAAAATTTCTTTTTTTTAATAAATAACAAGAAAGGAAAAATCATGCGTCAAGCATAGATTACTTTTGAACACGTTCAAAATAATGTAACAAAACTAAATCGTTTAAAATATTAAAATATTACGTGTCATTTCACCATATGGAAATGTATAACGCACTTCAAAACCAAATTTCAGCTGTTCCCATCTACAATCGGAAAATTATTTGAACTTTTTAGCAGCCCTGTATATGATACAGAGATTTGTATTTATTAACAACATGCATTCCAAAATTTAATTTATTTAAGAGATACATATATTTCACTTTAAAAATTCCCTTTCAACAATTTCCTCTAATAAGGAGAATGGCTAGCGAATACTTTTGTGCAGTCCTGTATATGGTGTATAGAATTTATATATAAAAAGTAATATGCAAAAAATTAATTAAATTTGAAATCGCACACCGAATTTTAAAACGCACCCTCCATCAATTATTACGCAAAGACAGTATTGTAACCGATTTCTTTTGTGTGTGTCTGTAAATTAATTTTAAAATGCTATGAATGCTCTGTTTTAACGTGATCAGTGATTTACACATTTGAAATAGCGTAATAACATTAATATACTCTTGAAATGATTTTTCTCCATATATCATAATGTAAATGAATTTTTTTGCGAATCCTTGTAAATGAACCATTAATCGTACATACTTCATATGCAATACCAAACATGCTTTGGTGACCCTAAATAAGCCTTATCCATTGCATAAAAATCCGAGTATATTTACGGGAGTTATGAGTGTGTATAGACGGCCAGATGGACAAACAAACCGAATGCATGTTCACTTTTCAACTTTGTTGGAAAGTGCTAAAAAATGTCAAAATTATATGTCGTGGAACAGAAAACATTTTCATTACCTATTCTTGTATGCATTGCCATTTAATGAAAGGTGAAAAGTGAAACCTATTTTACTTTTTTATATAATTGTATGAGTTTCATATACTATTAAAAAAATTGTTTTATAAGAAAAACACTTGAATGAAATAATATGATAGTTGAATATCCGATCGCACCTTGAATCTATACTGTACGTATATCAGTTTTTATGTCAATAAAAATTTTCTTTTCATTATCTTTGTAGAAAAGCTAATTTGAAGTAAAAATCTATATCTACCAACGGTTGCTTTTTTGAAAAACCCATTTCTGACAGACAGTTTTCTGAGCCTATCTCCACTTCTTATTACATTGAATAATCTCCCGAAAACAATTTTATTGTAAGTTTTCTCAACTTCTTAACATTTCGTTTGCAGTGCACCATGGAAACGAGATTGTTTGAATACTAAATTTGCAAAGGTTATATTTCATTTTCATTCCTTAATTTCTTTAGATGGCTATGAGTATTATTTTTTTCACATTACAACCGTTTAAATGTAAAGGAAATCCATACTATAGACCATACTTCTTTTTAGGTGCGTTCGTAATTATGTAAATACGTAGCACCTATTGTTGTCGCTCAGTCCGTCCGTCTGTCTGTCTGTCCGTCTGTCTGTCCGTCTGTCTGTCTGTCTGTCTGTCCGTCCGCATATAACAACGCAAAAACTACCCAACCGAATCGTTTGAAATTTAAAATACATAATTATAACATAATTTTGTCGAGTCATTTCAAATTTTATGAAAATCGGATGGATAGATCAATTACAGGGACAATCAAAAGGATTCCGTTACATTACGGTCAATGGGGAAAAAAGTTTCAAATGCATTTTAATCGTTTGAAATTTAAAACATATAATTATTGCGTAATTTTGTCGAGTCATTTCAAATGTTATGAAAATCGGATGCATAGATCAATTACAGGGACAATCAAAAGGATTCCATTACATTATGGTCAATGGGGAAAAAAATTTCAAATGCATTTTAATAGTTTGAAATTTAAAACATATAATTATTACGTAATTTTATTGAGTCATTTAAAACGTTATGAAAGTCGGATGCATAGATCATTTACAGGGACAATCAAAAGTATTCCATTACATTACGATCAATGGGAAAAAAAGTTTCAAATGAATTTTAATGATGTTTTACTCATTCGAACATAATATAAGTGGCATGAATCTATGAAGTATATACTAAAATATGCATTCTGTACAATCTGTGATGCAAAGAATTTTTATTATTAACTTACAGGGCCACACAAAAGTATTCCACTACATAATGCTATACGGGGAAACATTGTTTGGGGCGTGTTTTAATTATATTCAACTATTTCACATTTTATGAATAAGATATACGTTTCTGAGGTGTAATAAAAATTACTTTCTGCATATTTACAGAAACACAAAGATTTCGACTACTATACTGTATCCGAAGTACGCTCTACTATATCAGCAAGATCTGAATATTTTTTAAACTTCGTTATCGTACGAACGCACCTCATTTGCTACGTTCACGTGCAATTTCCAACTTGTTTAATTTAATTTATATTGTCTTTTAACAATTATTTTATAAAATAACAGCAAATGTACTATGAGAAAGTTTTCGTTTGGGTCTGCATTGGTTTGAATAAATAAATCTTACACGAATTCAACTCGACCACGGACCGTGTTTGAATCAGTGTTGTAAATTGAGCGGACACATTGAACGAAAATTCACAAATTTGACTGGCTTACTTGAACTCTAACAGCTTGTTTTTTCATTCCGAAACCATAAAAGGCATGCATGATTCAGTCTGTATTATAGGAGTTCTAATACAAAGTAAGAAATAAAATATAGCAACCGTTTGTATAGTCACATACACATTAGATGAATCTCATAGAAAGTGACGTCATAGTTAGAAGATTATTTTTTCCCCAGCATATTTCAAGTTTATAGTCTCTACTGTTTTTCATTGAAAATAATAGCAGCCAAATGCTAACTATGCTAGTCACATTTTTAGAGTTCCATACTTATAAAGAGAAAATAGAACCATTATAAGACCACTCCGGTGTCTGTCTGTCAGAGTCATTTTACCCATAAACTATGAAATGTGAAAAGCTCACATTGGGGGAAGTAATAAAGACAATCGACTTTTACAAATATATTTAGAAGGGGGTTGGGAGCTAATTAAGTTACCTGAACGAAAAAAAAAATTCTTTGAATATCATGTGGGATGTCTTATAAAAGCTTTCATTACGCCGAACTCAAAAAAATATTTCTTTTAATTTTAGGTGCTATATTTTCAGAGAAATCGTCGAAAATATAGTGCAGAAATATGTCCTCCCCTTTCTCATCTAATCCCGAATCTCCTGAAACTAAAATTATGAAAAAATCAGAGGTTATTGATGCTACTTTAAACCTTGCAGGAAAACTATAGCGATTACTCTAGGTCACACAGTTTTTGAGAAAAGCACATTATTCTGTTACACACAAATTTAGATTTGTGGGCATTGGGCAAAGATGTTGAGGAACGTTGGAGGTACCTATCGCATCAAAAGATTTAATTGTTGATAATGATTTTTGAAAAGTTTCGTCGGTAATTAGCCGAGATATTAATCCTTGAAGACAGGGGCGGTTTGGACATAAATAATGACAGAGAGGCAGCATACTCTGCATACCATCAGCTTTTGAAGCCTAGATAATAACTTTTAATAATATATTTGCGTATTGCAATAATTATGTAGCAGCATAAAAGCAATAAACGTACTGTTGCAAACATACTAATTTAATTAGAACTAATCACATAAATCAGGGTACGTACGCATAAAACAAAAATAAAATCCATTTTAATACCAGGATTTTTAAAAGTATTATTTGTCTTATTTAATTCAAAACGCCCCTTACTGTGGATATAGCGGCCACTATGTTACGAAATTTTTGGTATTAAAATGTCTACATTTTTTTAAATTCCTTATGCATGTGAATTCTTCATAAATACGATGTTGTTTGCAACTAGTTTGCATTAAGTGGGTTTCTCATTACAACTCTTATTTATATACAAGTTAATTAAAATCCTATCTGTAAAAACGCGTCACGGACCAAAACGGCTTTGCAAATTTGAGAGTTTCTACACAAGCTCCTTAAGCACAGTGCCAAGTTTAAAATTGTACGCTGAGTTTAGTTTTATTAAATACAAAATGAAGTTTAAATCTGCACTACCAAGTAGTACTACCAAGCATATGCATACTATCATGTAACTCGTAGTACCAAGTTAAACTCCGTATAAATAGATAAGGATAAGGTAAAAATCCCTGTCGGCTTGGCCTATAGGCGGAGGTAAATTTCGAAGAGTGCTCATTTCAGCAACAAAAAATAAAATATAATTACAGATAAACCCAGTAAAACAATTTTCTTTGGCCGCTTTTGAAAATTTTTTAATTTATTTTTATGTAAGAACTGGTTTTTATCAAAATCATCTTAAGCGAAATTCGGCTCAAATGCCCATTTTGAAAACATATTTTGAAATATATTCTGACTTTATTATTGAAAAATCGACCAATACACAAATTATATAGTTCCTAAATAACAAAAAACTGTCAATTGAATGCTTTTGAGGGTAAAATCGAATTTAAAAATGAGTCATAAAATAACCAATTTGTTATTTGAATACATCCTCAATTCTTAAATCATGATCGCTTTGGGAAATTTCGTCCGAAGTGCTCACTTTGACAGCTTTAAAAATATATATATATATTTAACCTTTATCAAAAAACTAACTAATACGGCATATTACACAGTTCCTAAATAACAAATAACTGTCAATAGAATGCGTTTGAAAGCAAAATTGAATTTAAAAATCAGTTATAAATAACCAATTTGTTATTTTAATACATCCTCAATCCTTAAATCATGATCGCTTTGGGAAATTTTGTGCGAAATGCCTACTTTGACAGCTTTAAAAAAATATATATTTAGCCTTTATCAAAAAATCGACGAATTCTCACATTATATAGTTCCTAAATAATAAAAAACTGTCAATAGAATGCGTTTGAGAGAAAAATTGAATTTAAAAATGAGTCATAAAATAATCAATTTGTTATTTGAATACATCCTCAATTCTTTTATCATGATAGCTTTGGGAAATTTTGTGCGAAGTGCCCATTTTGGCAGCCTTTTTTGAAATATATTCTGCCTTTATCAAAAAACTGGCAAATCCATCACATTATATAGTTTCTATATAAGAGGGCCTGTAAACTGGATGCGTTTGAGAACAAAAATGGATTTAAAAATAAGTCAGAAAAAATGCAATTTGTTATACTTCCTCAATTTTTTCAATCACCATCACTTTGGGAAATTCTGTTCAAAATAACGTTTTTGGCAGTCTTTTTTGAAAAATATTCTGATTTTATCAAAAAACTGGCTAATACGTCACGTTATACAGTTCCTAAATAGGAGGATCTGCCATTTTGATGCGTTTAAAATCAAAAGTGAATTTAAGAATGATTCAGAATATAAGCAGTTTGGATTTGAGTTTTTTTTCTCCAACTCCTATTTTTGTTTAATTTATTTTTGCAATAAGAATTGGTCCTATGAAAAACTTGTCAATATAAAAGTTGTAGATATTTTTGAGAAGATGTAAAATAAATTTAATCAGATTTGACATCTTAAAAATTGACGGAGTTATGGATTTTTCTCTTTTTTCAGCACCCTGTTTTTCGTTTTTAATTTTTTTCATCGGTAAAAGTTGGTCCTATCAAAAACTTGTAAATACAAAAGTTTTAGATAATTTTGAGAACATTTATAAAAAATTTAGTTGGATTTGATATCTAATAAATTGACGAAGTTATGATTTTTTTCTCCCGAAAACCCTGTTTTTTTCGCCCCTAGAGCCCATTTTTAACTTTATCAAAAATCTGTCATGCATAAACTTTTGGCCCATTCTTTAGAAGTAATATAAACTTTAAACTGATTCGATATCTATTTTAATTTAGAAGTTATCGCGTTTTTTCTGTGTTCACAAAAACCCTCCTAACTTCCACCCCCTTGTTCCGATTTTGCCCATTAACGAACTTAATCGAGATTTTATGCCCCTTGATTTTATGTAAAAGTTTGAAGAAGATCTGAGCATAATTAGGGAAGTTATCGTGTCCAGAAGAAAGTTATATACACCGATAGATAGATAGATAGATAGATAGATACACTATCTACCAAAAAGTATTTGTACACTTTCAGTTTTTGACATTTTGTCAAATATTTAAAAATATACTGGTCGGATTCTTCTGGAACTTCAGAAATATAAAGATTATGTTTCACTTTATATTTATTTACATTCATTTGTTAAGCGGGTAATTAGGGGGCCGGCAAAAAAAACAAAGAATAATAAAAATATTTGGGATCGCCCTGTACATGAAAATGCACGAAACGACTTATCGCTTTAGAATACAAATATATGAATACAGTAGAATATGTACACTAATTTTTGTGAGAATAGCATGTATATTTATGGCAATAGAGCGATTTTTTTGAAAAATTCAAAAAATTCTGGTATGTTTTTTGTTTATATCATGCTGGGTTTTTGACCAAATTTAACGCAAATTTCAGAAAAATTGGCAAAATGCAGTAGAAAAAATGTAGCGCAATTGGAATATAAATATATTACATATTTTATGAAATATGAGTAGTTGTATAAAATAATTTTTATCTGCGCATGTGCGAACTAGAAAAACATTTTTTTTACAACATTTAATAGTCAATTCTATGGAGTGACTTATAAAAAAAATCCAATCAAATATTGTGAAAATTCAAAAAGATATCATTATTTTAGTGAGATGTTTTTACTCTGCTCTCTAAAAACGGCTGAATCTTAACGGATTCTCCACAAATTGACATTTTTTAATAACTGACTTTTAAAAAAAAACTAGTATTGAATTAATACAATATCTAATACAGTATTGCTGCCAATAAGTACTTGACAATTGTGATAGAAAAGAAAAAGAGCTTTATTCACATTCAGGGCCAAAACTAAGAAAGGGTTGGGGGAAAAGGGCATGTGCCCCGGGCGCTAGGATGAAAGTGTCCCAAATGTACATTTTGTTTGGCGATTTTTTCCATGTCTATGTTTAGCATGATATTGTCAAAATCGTCCCATTCAAAGCATTTCTCCTATACCAAAGCATAGAAGAATCTAATGATGATGGCATAAAGATCCCGCATAAAGCAGATTTTTTTTTTTCGTTTTGATTCGGTTTCACGATTTTAAGGTATCATTTTTTTTAAACAAAGCAGACTACTTTAATCAATATTACATATTTTAAGTTTTAAAATAAGACGGCTATTAATAAATTAGAAAATTTTTCTTTGCAAATACTTTTGCAGATGCTTTGCAAAGAAGAAAAGAGAGGGGGGGGGGGAGTTCACTAAAATTCATTGAAATATAAATATATTAAATATTTTCTAAAATGTTCTATGTCATGCAATATTTTCAACCAAATATAAAGCCACATTCAGAAAAATTCTCAAAATGTAGTAGAAAGAATAAGGTGCTATTGAAATATAAATATATTAAAAGTTTTCTAAAATATGAGTATTTGTATGAAATATTTTTTAATCAGCGTATGCGTGAACGATAAAACTTATCATTTTACATAATTTAATATTCAACTCTATGGAGCTACCCATAAAAAAATCCGATCGAATTTCGTAGAAATCCAGAAAGTTATTGTGGATAGGAGTGAACTGATTTTCAATTGGTCTCTGAAAGCAGTTGAATGACGTCAGATTTTACGCAAATTGCCAAATCTCCATTTACGTTTTTTACTGGTGATTTACTTCTTTTCTTAGATAATTACCAGAACGAACCTATTTCAGGATAAAAATAATTATAAAAAATCGAAGCATTTGTGTCAAATCTACCCATTGATACATAATTGATAATGGCTCTTATGCAAATGCCGATGTCTGCGATCCTGAAATACGTCAAGTTCTCCACTGTTAAATGTGGTGTCGAAAACAACACTGACATCAATCGCATGCATGATGCCAAGAAGAACAGAGCTGTCTGATTTTGAGAAAGGTGTGATCATCGGGTACCACCGAAATGGCCGATCTTTAATCGACATATCTAGCGAGCTTAATTACCCCAAAACGACTGTGGCTTATGTGATTAGAAAATGGAAGCTGAATGGTGATTGTCAGAATGTGGCCAGAATAGGCAGACCGACGAAACTGGGAGATAGAGCCCGACGGGTTCTGTCTAGAGAAATTCGGAAGAACCGCAACCAACCAATGTTACACATACGCCAAGAATTTCAACAAGCTTCAGGATGTGTTGTTTCCATGAATACTATCCGTAAGGAAGCTCATCTGCTTAATTTTTATGGCCGTGCTGCCGCCCATAAGCCTTTAATCACCAAGTCCAACCGCGCAGCTCGGTTAAGTTGGTGCAAAACACGCCAGCAATGGACTGTACAGCAATGGAAACAGGTTCTCTGGAATGATGAATCAAGGTTCACCCTCTACCGTTCTGATGGTAGGGTCTGGATCTGGCGTCTGCCTGGAGAACGCCTCCTACCAGAATGTATTGTGCCCACAGTTAAATTTGGCGGAGGGGGAATTATGTTCTGGGGTTGTTTTTCCTGGTTCGAACTAGGACCCTTGGTCCCAATTCATGGTAAGCTCAATGCCGATGCCTACTGTAATATACTGGACAACAGTGTACTTCCTACGTTGTGGCAATACTATGGATTGGACCCATGTTATTTCCAGGATGACAACGCAAGCTGCCATGTAGCGAGGTCCAGCATGGATTGGTATGCTGATAATGGAGTGCATCGACTCGAGTGGCCTGCCCAGAGCCCAGACTTGAACCCAATAGAGAACCTCTGGGACGAGTGAGATCGTCGAATTAAGGCGGGTGACACACGCCCAAAATCAGTAAAAGAGCTTACCTGCCTTGTGCAAACAGAGTGGAATAAAATACCATTAAATGTAATACAAGGACTAGTTGAGAGCATGCCCAGGAGAGTCGCAGCTGTAATTGCCTCTCGAGGAGGATCTACAAATTATTAAATGTGAACAGGGCCAAAACCAGTCTTTTTTTCCCGAGGCAAACGTGGATTTTGAAGGTACCCCTCTCCCCCTCCTTCGCAAAGCATATTTACAAAGAAAATTTCTCCAATTTATTAATAGCCGACTTATTTTAAAACTTAAAATATGTAATATAAAATAACGTATTCTGCTTTATTAAAATACTCCAATTTGATACTTTAAACCGAATCAAAAAAATTCTACTTTCAACAGGATCTTTAAGGCCCTTGTCCCTGCCCGCGAAGACACTGCTGAGCTAATGCTATTCCTGTGGGGAGGCATTTTTCTAATAACTCTTTCGCATTTTGAAATTTTCAATTTTTTTTCTTTTTTTTGCATTGGATAGCGGAAGTCCCTCTCAAAATCGCTCCTTGACTACTTTTTCGATTTGAGTCATAGATATTTTTTATAAAGTTAGTTTCACTTTCAGAACCGCTTTTGGAAGTGAAAGAAACATTATAAAAATATCTACGCCAAAATTGAAAAAGTAATCACGGAGCGATCTTGAAAAGGACTTCCGCTATCCAATGCAAAACATATTATTTAAAAATGTCCAAATGCAAAAGAGTTAGAAAAATGCATCCCCATAGGAATAGCATTAGCTCGTGAGCATCTTCGCGGGTAGGGACAAAGGCCTTAAGCCATCATCATTAGATTTTTTTATGCTTTAGCATAGCCCAGATATAATAATTTTAACAATATTATGCTAAACATAGCCATGGAAAAAATCGCCAATCGAAAGATACATTTGGAACACTTTCATCCTAGCGCCCGGGGCACATGCCCTTTTCCCCCAACCCTCTCTTAGTTTTGGCCCTGAATGCGAATAAAGCTCTTTTTCTTTTCTATCACAATTGTCAAGTACTTATTAGCAGCAATATTGTATTAGATATTGTATTAATTCAATACTAGTTTTTTTTTTTTAAGTCAGTTAATAAAAAATGTCAATTTGTGGAGAATCCCTTAAGATTCAGCCGTTTTTAGAGAGCAGAGTAAAAACATCTCACTAAAATAATGATATCTTTTTGAATTTTCACGATATTTGATTGGATTTTTTTTATTAGTCACTCCATAGAATTGACTATTAAATGATGTAAAAAAATTGTTTTTCTAGTTCGCGCATGCGCAGATAAAAATTATTTTATACAACTACTCATATTTCATAAAATATTTAATATATTTATATTCCAATTGCACTACATTTTTTCTACTGCATTTTGCCAATTTTTCTGAAATTTGCGTTAAATTTGGTCAAAAACCCAGCATGATATAAACAAAAAACATACCAGAATTTTTTGAATTTTTCAAAAAAATCGCTCTATCGCCATAAATATACATGCTATTCTCACAAAAATTAGTGTACATATTCTACTGTATTCATATATTTGTATTCTAAAGCGATAAGTCGTTTCGTGCATTTTCATGTACAGGACGATCCCAAATATTTCTATTATTCTTTGTTTTTTTGCCGGCCCCCTAATTACCCGCTTAACAAATGAATGTAAATAAATATAAAGTGAAACATAATCTTTATATTTCTGAAGTTCCAGAAGAATCCGACCAGTATATTTTTAAATATTTGACAAAATGTCAAAAACTGAAAGTGTACAAATACTTTTTGGTAGATAGTGTCGATAAACTTTTTTACTTATGGTAGATTTGGGGTCTAGGGGTCGTGATCGGTGTAGATCTGCAAATATTTTTCAGAAATTCCAACATGGGAGCGATCGCAATAGGTAGTATTTCATACGAAATCTACCTAAAAAAGAGCATTACAAAATAGCAATACTTTATATTATTAAGGTTTCATATACCTTTGAACTTTTACGGTATACCCATTGATACTTTTCTAGTATATTCAACTGTATGCAACCCTACTTTGTACAGTTTTTTACGAAGTCTTATTATTCTTTCAGTAACGATTTTTTTTTTACAAATTTACTCTTTTTGTACTAGTATAAAGTCAACCTTTGGCACCTACCCGTTTTTGATTTTGAGCACGATTTCATGTAAGACTGGATTGAGAAACAGATTGATTTGATCAACTTTTGTTCAGAACGACTCATATGTTAATATAAAGAGGGAAAAAGAGGGGTCAAGTGCGAGTATTACTCGCGTTCAGAGGGTTTCGTACAATAAATATAATAATTATTAACTATATTATGTTATTGAAATAAATCTTTCTTAAAAAAATAATATTAATTTATATTAAACTATACAACGCACGCAGTGGCGTAGCTAGGATGGGTGACACCCGGGGCGGATGTAAATGGTGTCACCCTCCCCCTCCGACCTTCCAATCCGTCATATATTTTCAATCACAATTCTAAGTTTTTATAACAAATGGCCATACCATTCCTTATTTACCTTTTGTCCTCCTGCATTTAAAAAAAAGGAACATTTAACCCATTGTCCTCATAAATCAATTCGGTGTATATATGTAAAAAAATTCTTTCTTTTAAAATTTGCTTTTACTATCCATTCGTCGGATCGGCATGCTTTTTTACCCTAGTGCATGTCTGATTTAGATACTATACCATTCTGCATAAAATTTCAAATTCTCAAAGAAAAGAAAACTAACTCTATTGCGTCGTGCTCTAAAAAATTCCTTTCCAAAATCTTATAAGATTATATTTTTTATTTGCAAATAAAGATCAGGTGTCACCCCTTAAATGGTGACACTCGGGGTGGACCGCTAACTACGCCACTGAACGTAGGGTCGGGTATAACAGAGACGCCAACATCTCTTAATTATTCCGGAGTCTGATACAAGTCAAACGAATTTAAAACCAGAAAGTGTTTACAAGAAAACCTTTAAAATGGTACTTATTAGATTTCATTTTAAAATCGTTTATTAACCGTTTGACTGCTACGCGGCGCAAAAGCGCTGCGATAGTTTATCTCGAAAACCGCGGCGCAGCGCTTTTGCGCTGCGAGTTCTTTATAATACAAAAAGAATTATTAAAATTGATTGATATTTGTCTAAATAACAGTGTTTTATATGACAACATTATTTTTTCCTTTAAAGAAATCAAAATATGTACCGCAATTTTCGTGCATTCTTGCAAAAATTGCTTAGCACTAAAACGGTTAAATGAAATTTCCAGTTGGAAACACGTTTGTCTACGATCAGACTCCGGAATAGTTAAGATATGTTGGCATTTGTGTGTACAAGCTGTATATATTAGAAAAGTGTGAATATTTATATAATAGAATTTCAATGAGATATAATATCAAAATAATATCAGGTACTACTACTCTGTGTAACTCTTTTTTAAAACCTTATGTTAATTTGATTTTTGTTTGGTTTGATTTTATTTTTTTATGGTTAATTCTGTAAAAAAAATAGGGTTAATTCGGTAAAACTTAATTCGAAACTGACAATAAAAATAGTGCATATTTAAACTTCATTTCGCATTTTATAAAACTAAATTCAGCATAGTAATAATCTTTTGATTTTACATTGTAACTAAAATAAAACCCATATTTAAAGTTTAAATCTGACATTATGCTAAGCGCGCTTCGAAGTATGTCGCAAATTCGGAACACCGTCATGGTCCGTGCCACTTTTTTCCAGGTAGATTTTAACATTAGAAAGATCGGAGATTTTCGACAAGTTTTATAAAGATATTTCTCACCAGAATTTTGAGTTAAAATAACAATATATTCATATCGTAGCTGCCAAATCGACCACTCACGGCCATTCTACTCTTTTTTAACTCCTTGGGGACGAGCGATCAGTATACATGTCGCATAAGGTACTCAGAATCCTTGATTATTTTCACTAGTAAATTTTTATTGTAAATTTTGCCTTACTTAATTCGGATATTTTCTCTATTCCTTTAGGCAAAAATTTCTGTTTTGAAAAACGATGATGAAAGATTAAAAATTCTGTAAAAAAAGCTGGTCCCGAAGGAGTTAATCTCATTGAAGATTAACTTCAATAGCGGTCTTTGTTAACTTGTTATTCAATTTTTTAAATCATTAATCTATGTGGGCATATACTTTTACTTCTTCATTATCTGTTGGAACATATACGTCCAAACGTCCCGAAGAAGTTAAGTCTTAAAAACACAAGATTTAACAGAAACTTATTAGAAGCACGTACATTGTGAGATCCTCATAATGGAGAGTAGTTGTGAATCCCATTGTATTGATCTGACTAACCCATTAACGCCCAACGGCATATTTTTGGATCACTAGACTTAATGGCAAGAAAGCGTCTTTCATACCAATAAATATGAAGGTAAATATATAATCTCTTTCACAAGATAATTTCTTTGATAAAATTAGATAAAAATACGCTTCTTTTAAATGCGATGGGAAATCTAAAATAAAATTTTAACGAAGGAAGTAATTTTAACATTAATGAGTTAATTCTAGCTAAATTAGTCTGTTCTTAACAATTTGAAGTTTATTGCTTTTGACTTGCTACTAGGCAATACATTACTCAAATATATCATAAGAGGTTGTTATCTGGATTTTAAAAATCGATGATACACAGAGTATACAGCACCCGTTATTATTTAAGGTATCTGATACAAATATGGCCAATTTGCAATATTGTTTGCAACTCTTTTGCAACTTGCAATATTGTTTATTGTTCAGTGAAATCGAAAAGATGATGCTTGGATCTATTACCTAGATATCCGAATAACATAGTGTAGCACCGAGTTGGCCGTAATCCTTGATTATGTGCATGGGGGGGGGGGGGCAATCATTGCTGATTTGTTGTTAGTTGCGTTGTCATTTTGTAAAATTGTGTCTGGTAAGTTTGTTTTCTTTTCTTATTTAAACAAAGTATTTATATTTATTCTTATGCATAATATTCTAGCTGGTGTAAAGCCCTTTTTAACTGTAACAATGAATTTTAATGTCTGAATCTTTAAGCAGAATTACAAACACTTTTCCAAAACTCATCATTGGTAATATGCCCTCTGCACGTATGTCATTACAGCTCATATTCAAAATATTAGAATAATTACCTTTTTTTTAGAAATTGAAAATATCGTTTGGTAATTTAATGTCTTTTAATGAAAATATGCAAACGATATTTTTATTAAGAACTTATTGTTGATTAAACTTACTTGTTATCTTAAATTTAATATCACTTTTGAAAAGATTAATTGCAAAAAAAATTATTTTGAAAAGTCAAAATATTAGAATATTTATTCAAGTGGTTCAAAATATTAGAATATTTCACACTAATTCTCCTTTAATTATTACCAATTCTTAACTGGTGGCATCATTGGTTAAATTCAGACTATTTTATTTAAAATCAGTATTCTTTTTTGCAGTTTGTTTCTTTTTCGTCTTAAAATGGGCCGTGTGAGTGATATTCCTGAATCTACTGAACTTCGTATGGTTGATTTGTATCGGCACGGTAAAAATCAATGTTTTATAGCGAATTATTTACATTGTTCGCAATCGAGCGTTAGTAAAATACTAACACAATATTCAAAAATTGGAAAATTTCAAAATAATCGCCGAAATGGTGGCCGAAAACCAAAAACATCTGCTAGAGATGACAGGAAACTGAAGCGTATAGTTAAGAAAAACCGTTTTAAAAGTGTGCGATTCTTGCACCGAAAATGGAAAGAAGAACGAGTTGAAGTTTCTACATCGACAACAGTAAGACGTCTCCATAAATTTAAATTTGAATCTCGTGTACCGAAAACAAAACCTCTCATGACTGCAAGACAAAAGCGTATAAGATTGAATTGGTGTAAATCAAGACGTTTATGGAGCAATGAAGATTGGAAAAATATATTATTTAGTGATGAAAGTATATTTTGTGTTTCATATGGTAATCAAGGAATTCGAGTTTGGAGAATGAAGCAAGAAGCATTTGATAAAGAATGCCTTAAACGTTCCGTAAAATTTGCTGCTAGTGTCATGGTTTGGGGTTGTATGAGTGCAGAAGGACCTGGAAAGTTATGCATCGTCTACGAAAAGGTTAACTCTCTGATATATCAAGAAATTTTAGATTATTACATGATTCCATCATCAGAAGATTTATTTGAAGATGATTTCATCTTTAAACAAGATTTAGCGTTCCCGCATACCTCGGTGTCAACTAAGAATTGGTTCCGCCAACGCAACATTAAGGTACTTCCTTGGCCACCAAATTCACCAGATCTTAATCCCATCGAAAACTTATGGTGTATAATGAAGAAAAAATTTCAAGAAAATCCTCCTTCAAGTAAAACTGAGTTAGTGGCACGTATAAAGTCTATTTGGGCTAATATTGATAGAAATGTTTGTAAACACCTTGTATATAGTATGCAAGATCGATTGTACGCTGTTATGAAAGCTAAAGGGGATGCTACAAAATATTAACTACCATTTACTTCATATTCATAAGGTAATATTGTTGCGTAAAATAAAATATTCTAATATTTTGAACCAATCTAAATTTTATTCTAATATTCTGGTGTGTTTAAGGAAGCTGTATACCTAATTTATTGTGCTGTATTTTATATTTTATAAATGTTAAAATCTTATCTAAACATTCCAGATTTAATTTATAAGAAATTTAATTGCATTTACTTAGTATAGAAAATAAATAAATGACAAATAATTTTTTCTTATTACTTTTTCTCAATTATTCTAATATTTTGAATATGAGCTGTACATTCATATTAAAAAAATTCTCTACTTTTCATATTTATTTATTTATGCAAATAACTGGGTTAGAAAATTTAATGCACCATTATAATTAAATACCAAATAAATAAACTTTTAAAGATATATATTACTACCAAGTAAACACAAAAGAAATCCAATGTAATAATGTTAAAATAAAATACTAAATTTTCTTCTTGGGTTTTTTTTTTTCATTATTTTTTGTAAAAACTCAAAAAGTAAATTTGGTTTTCTGGGGTTTTAGTTTCTCATGCATTAAATATGAATATTTTCTTTATATTTCCTCTATGCCATATTACCTGCATGTGAGCAAATTACCTTCATCAACTAGACTTTTTTTCAAAAAATTACTGCAAGTTTAAATCTTGATAAATTATTTATTTTAATACTAAAAAGACTCTTCTCTTTAAGACAATTTATATATTTTTAAAGAATTACTTACTACTGTCGCTAAAATTTCTATTCTTAAGGTGGCCATATTACCTGCACATACCTTATGTCCAAACCGTCCGTATTCTAATAAGTTAATATCTCGCCTAATTTTCGACTTTTTTTTTTTTTTTTTTTTTTTTTTTTTGAAAATTATAATCAAAAATGCTTTTATAATTTTTTAACTATAGGTACCTCCAGTGCTCTCCAATACATTTGCGGAATGCCCATAAATCGAAATTTGTAATGGAAATGTGTAACGGAAAAAGGCTTTTTCTCAAAAATTATGTGACCTAGGACAATTGCTTTAGTTTTCCTGCAAGGTTTAAATTATTGTCTACGACACCTCTAAATTTTTCATAATTTTAATTTCAGTACATTCGGAAATAGAGAGTGAGGGGGGGGGACATATTTTTGCACTATATATTCGATGATATCTCTGAAAATATAATGCCTAAAATTTAAAAAAATGTACTTTTGAGTTCAGCCAAACGAAAGCTTTCACACGATTCCCCACATGATATACAAAGAAAAGATTTTCTTTCTTCAAGTAACTTAATTAGCCCCCTCTATATTTGTAAATATGTGGGTCAATAGTCTATATTACATCCCCCAATTTTATTTTTTCTATGTTTTATACTTTTCGAACACAATGACTGTGCCAGACGGACAGACAGACATAAGAGTGATCTTATAATGGTTCCGTTTTCATTATTTAAGTACGGAACCCTAAAAAAGCTTAATTTTCTTAATTTTATACAAAACTTATAGGCAAATTATTAGATTATCAATCTTTAAGTTCAAAGACAATCTCACTTGCTGAAATAATTACGATTTAAGAGTGTTTTTTAAAATTGCGAAATATAAAAACGTATGATCAAGAAACAAATAAGAGACAGATTTGTAGAGAAATATAATAATAACGAGACTTTCTTTATTAAAACGAAATGTATATTACAATACCAAAAACTGTACTGGAATTTTGGACGTATTTATAAACAAACCACGTTAGCACATAAACAGAAAAGAATAAAAATTATAAAAATGTTCTAAAAATAATTTATTTTGCCAATCTTATGCCCGTTAATATTCGCAAAATATATTTAAATACACGTTATTACTTCCTTTGTTGTCATTCAAGCATAGAGCATTTGCCATCTGTGTCTTCCCATGTCAGTTCTTCCAGTTTACTCATTTTAGTGTCAACTGTGACTGTAAGAAGCTGAAAGGAGATAAAATGCATAATTTATAAACCACAGAAAAATATACAAGTATTCTTTAAATGCTATTTCTTTTCATAAACATTCGAAAACGCAATAAAACTTTTTTTTTTTTTTTTTTTGTGATAAACATGACAAGTATATTCAAACATATAAATCCAAACGGGTTTCTTTCGCCTAAAATATTTTAACATAACACTTCTATCTTGTGTTAACTAGTCCATTTAATATGCACCCATAAAGAAAACATTCTTCATCGTTATATTAGTGTTCAATTAAATAACTTTAGAAAAAAAATTATTATCTTTTCTTTCAAATTAATCAGGGATAAAGAAAATGTAAATAAATTTCAAAATTTGATAAAGGGCAATGACCCACCCACCTCTACATCTCCTTGTCGGGGCCCAGGACCATAATCGTGCCAGTAAATTGATGCATTACTGAGAACTCGTAGCGTGTTAATTCCAATTAATCCATTTATTAAGTAAAGTGCGTTTCTCCGATAGATTCAGGAAGTCAACTGACCTCCTTAAATTCTTTGTTTTTAAGTGGTCTTTGATGTTCAAACGGCTTTTAACTATATATTTATTATGCACCAAACTTTCAAAATCTCTTATTTAGAAACTACACAAGGTGCCATGATTGTCGATTTTTTTATAAATGTAGCAAATGCTGCAAAAAAATGCTGTCAAAAACGGCTTTTTGCATTAAATTTTCCGCATCGAAGATCTGCGAACGAAAAAAAAAAAGGGTCACGCTGAGAAAATAATTGTTTATAAATCAAATTCTAATGGATTGACCGAAGAATGAAATCACACGGCATCTTATACGTCTCTTCAAAAATCCCCACAGCAAGTTTCATGTCTTTACCATTAAAAATGAGCATGAAAATGTATCAGAAAATTTTGACCCGTTGAAGTTTCTCCGAAAAATAATTTCCGAACCCCTAAAACTATTCAGGGCAGGGTCGTAGCTAGAAGTGAACAATAGGGGGAGGTGGGGGGGGGTCAATTTTTTTTTCTCTCTGTCTGACGAAAAAAGATAAATGAGTGCCTATTCACATCGTAGGTACTATGTTTCTTATTAAAGTGTTATAATCACTTCATTTTATTCTAAGAAAAGTATATGATGATGAAAATTTTGAGTATATAACTGGTGCAAAATTAAACATCATGTTAGCTTCCTATGTACAAATAGTATGAAGGAGTGTTGAAACACTTATTTTAGATACAATTTAGTAATTCTGCAAAACTATAAAAGGGTCTCAAAACTAAATTATATTTTTGAACAGAATTTTACTTGAATTTTTGGAACAGAAATTCCTTTAGCGACCTTAGAATCTTTTCCAGGGGGTGGGGCTCAAAATATTTTAGGGGGAGCGCTCCCTTAGCAACGGTCCTGATTCAGGGATTCATCTTATCAAAAGGACTATATCCATAATTGCAGCAGATCGATTAATTCAATCCGTTTATCTAATTTAAGGAAGGGGATAAGTTGTCCGCTGCCCTATTAAACTTAACAACAACAAATAAAAACCTAAATTAATCAATAAAGCGCTTCATTAAAATGAACTTATGTCCAAACTTTGAAGCAAATCGGATAATTCTCTATAAAAACCCATTTATGTAAAATAAGGAAGGAATAAATTGTCCGTTTCCCCTTATACTTAGCTATAGAACCACCTAAATTAATCAATAAAGCGCCTCATCAGAATGAACATATCCAAAAACTGAAGCAAATCGCGTAATTCTGCATGAAAAACATATTTGCCTAAATTATTGGGGACATTCTTCCCTTTATACTTAAACATTGATACCCGCAAAATTATAAAGGAAGCGCCTTACCAGAATAAACCTATATCCAAAATTTGGGCAAATAAGTAAATTTTGCGTGAAAAACCCATTTACTCAAATTACGGGGGATAACCCCATTATCCTCTTTCTTTATACTTAAACAATGAACACCCACAACTAATCATGGAAGCCCCTCATCAGAATTCTCCTATATCTAAAATTCGAATGATATCTGCTAATTATGCATGAAAAAACGTTTATTTAAATTAAAGGGGGGGGGACGAATTAGCTTCCCGTTCTTCCTCCCCTTTATTCTTTTTTCAATGAACTCCCAAAAGTAAATCGGGATAACGCCTCATTAAAATAAACCTATATTCAAAATTTGAGTTATTCAAAATCGAGTGTTTGTATAAAGAATTATTGCGTTACGTACGTACATACATACAGAACCTGCGGGTACATTAGCTCTGAGACTTTGATAGATAAAAACACATCAAATTGCATTCGTCTAGGGTAAACTAGATCAGAATAGGATAAACTAGAAGTTGGCGCCGAGATGGCCTTCAATAAAACCATGCCAAATTGAAATGGCCCGGATAAACTAGATCAGCCTAGGATAAACTAGTTCAGACCAAAGAGTAGCAGGCTAAACTGGTTTGGCCTAGGAAAATCTAGATTGTCCGATGAGCCTTAAGATGGACTAGTTTGTCTTAGGAAAAACTAGTTTATCCTATGGGCGTTATAGGATAGACTAATTTGGCCTAGGAAAAATAGTTTATCCTATGGGCGTTAGGATAAACCGGGTTTTCCTAGGAAAAACTAGTTTATTCGATGGGCGTTAGGATAAACTAGTTTGGCCTAAAATCGGGTTTGGTCGGTAGCATATTCATTGATTAGAGTCAATATAGCATACACAATATATTGCACGTATGATGTGTATCTTTTATATAGATATGCATCTATATGGAAGAGGAAATTGTATTTAAAAGAAAGGATTTAAACTTAAAAAAAAACCTGGTTTAAACCAAATAAACCGTTTTTTTTTCTTTTTTTTTTTTTTTTTTTGTAAATCCTAGAAGTAAAATTATATTCGATCCGTTCAGCGGTTGTTTTCCCCCGCTTATTCTTACTGCGATCAGTTGGCAATTTATTAAGAATGTTTTCTTTGATATATGCATATGTATTTTTTTAATTAGATCAATACTTTAAATGTAAATGCATCACCCATAACTTACATTTAGTTCCTCATTAATTGTAAACGTATAATTGCCGGAATTTTTTTCGACTTCCTTGACCTTGAAAATGAAGATTTTGTTCAAATGAGGTTCGACTCGTTTGAAATTCTTTTTTTCGTCACTAGAAATCTCCAGCGTACACTACAAAAAAAGAAAGATAAAAATGCTAAAAATACATACTTATATACGAAATATACATTTGATAAATATGAAAAATACATTTAAAGGGGAAAACGTGTTTAAATTAAAATCGTTCTGAGCAAGTTTTTCTTTATTGTTTCTCTTTTTTACAAGAGTTATCAGAGGTAAAAGTTATGCTGAGGTCTCACCATGCTCTTATTTTTGAGCGAATAGTAATCCAGGAAGTTAAAATATCTTTATAACATGTTCCTCCCCCCTCTTCAATAAAGGTATACCCCCCCCCCCCCCCAATCTCATATTTTGGGTTTCCTTCATCTCACGAAATCGTAATAGTCTCGCTTTGTTGTCTGTCCGTCAAAGCACTTATACTCAAAAATTACTTAAACAGCAGACTTCGTTTTTAAATATCCTCTTTCATATCCAAAATCATAAAATTTTGAAAAAAGCCTTATATTATTTTAACTAAATGAATTCGTTCTTTTTCGATTTAAAAATATAATGTCAGCTAATTTCAGAGAGTATCCGTAGCGCAGTAATGGGTTTAAATCTGCCAGGTGGAATTATAAAATTTTAATTTGTATCATTGTTAAACTTTTTATTTATTTATTTATTTATTTTCATTTTCTTTATTCATTTTCTTAAGAGACCTAATAAAAAGAAAATTCCTGTTTTGAGTCATTTTAAAAAATTATTTTATTGTTTTGCGCAGCGGTCCTTTTCAAAATATTTTTTTTTTCAAAAAAAAAAAAAAAAAAACCCTTGAATTTTAATTTAGAATTAATATTTTTCTTTTCTACTGCCGACTACAGGCAATTTTTTGAAATTTTTTTATTTTGTTGCCATCTAATGAGTGTTTGGAGACACAAAAAATTAATATGGATTTTCTCTGAATTATTTGAGAATTTTAAATACATTTAAAAAAGTTTTTTCCTTTTAAAATTTTTATATTTTATTTATATTGGCGCTAATTTTTTTAGTTTCTGAATTTAAAAATATTCAGGTTTCTTAGTTTTATTTAAATATTTTTAAATAAATTTAAAAATATTTTTCCAATTATTTAAAAATTAAATGTAATGGTTCTGCCATTTATGTAAGGATTTAATAATTATACACAGTCCAGTGATATTATTGTGACCACTTTGAGATTTCAGTCGTTTTCTTAAATGTCTTGACACATACCTGAGGCATTACTCTGAAACTTTAGGTTTGTTAAGAGATTAGAACAGGCTATACATTTTTTGAACATGTTTTTCCGAAACCCCATAGGGCACCATCAACAAATTGAATATATATATATATTGGATAACCCTGTAAAATCTAATATAGCAAAAGCGTTCAAACTGCAGATTATGATTAAATGGGTTACTGTAATAAACTGTGTTCATTTTTATGACATCATGTATACTTGCAGAGAAATTAAGGTTTTTATAAAAACAGCCCCACATTTTGCCACGTTTTTGCTTATACACTCATTGTCATAAAAATTTGCGCACCAAGAAATAATTGTGGGATCGTAACGAAACTTGGCATGAAGGTACATATCAGGGAGATATGCAAATGATTAGAAACGCAGTGTGATTGCGCATTGCATAATGCTACTAGAGGGCCTTGAACTTCGTCCTCCTTGGAGTATAAAACTGGTAAGCAGAACTTGTCTGAGAGTACCTTTTCTTTTGCAAAGGAAACCCTGAGTACTCCAATCAAATAAGCCCTTTTGAGGGCAGTTTGCCATAATAAATGCTAAGGAAATGAAATTTGGCACAGTTGTTCCTTGATAGCTACTGATGACTAGGTAAAAAGTCCCCATCGTTGGGATTGTGAGGCGTTAGGTAGGGGCAAAAATAAGTCCTCCCCCGTCTTTTTTAGGTTTTTGAAAATATCTCAAACATTATGGGTTTTTATAATAATAAAAAAAAACACTCCAGCTTAAATTAAAGAGCATAAAATTCTCTACAAATGACATGCATGCGCAGTGGAACCTCGGTTATCCGTCACTCACGGAGCCGGAACCTTGACCTTTTTCGTCCAATCATATATTAGGAAAGTTTGCCATAATAAGTGCCACAGAGATGAAATTTGGAACATTTATTCATTGATGGCTGCTAATGACTCTTTAAAAAGTCCTAATGAATAGCAAGTGAACGGGGAGTGGAAGGGAGGGTCAAAAATCCCCTCCCCTCTTTTTAAATTTTTGAAAATATCTCAGAAACTATATGTTTTTATATAAAAAAAATACTATAACATAAATTAAAGACCATAAAATTCCCTAAAAATGACATTTATACGCAGCGGAACCTCGGTTATTAATCATTCGCGAGACCGGAACCTTGACAAATTTTCCAAAAAAAAAAAATCGTTTTTTTTTTTTGTTTTTTTTTTTTTTTTAATTTATTTACTCAACTTCTATTGAAACTGATATTTTATATTTTAACTAAAAATGCAGAAAGCAGCTTAAGAAAGAAGATCAAGTTGAGCAGCTGGAAAATGACAAAAGATTTGTAGTTTCAAAACCAATTATGACGAAGGTGGCATGCGTAAGACGAAGAAGGCAGTCCTGTACAATTTCTTTAAACTATATCAACAGACTATTGATTTTCAAAACTGTGATATTGTAGTGGATGGTGGTTTCGACCTTCACAAAATCCGATAGTCAAGAGGTTCCACTCTTAATTCAATTTGTGAAGGCTACACAAAATTTATCTCCACACATTATAAAGGAAAAGATTGTACAGTGGTTTTTGAAGACTACTTCGACACTACCAATAGCACGAAATCAGCAGAACAAAACAGAAGATGTGCATTAAAAAAGTCCGTGTATATTAACTTCAATAAATACACAGATTGAAAATTGAAAGGAAGGTTTTTTTCCACACAACTGATAGTGCAAGAAACAAGACTGAAAAACGTCATTCTAGCATGCATTCACTGGATGTGATACAACATCTGCCGTTTTCAAAAAAGGAAAAATCAAGTTTTTTAAGCCGTTTCAGCAATGTAAAGATATGTATAAAATTGCTAATGTGTTTAATAATAGGGAGTCCGGCCATAATGCTGTTGCAGAAGCAGGAAACCAACTTTTTTTGAGACTGTATGGAGCATCCTCCACAGCTTCATCTCTTAATAATTTCCGATACCACTGCTTCGCAAAATCTGTATCGAATGTCAAACCTGACATTTCATCCCTTCCGCCAACAGAAGGAGCGGCCAGACAGCATTCTTTTCGGGTGTACTATCAAGTACAGTTGTGGCTTAGCCAGGAACAACAAGCCGAACTTTGGGGTTGGGAACGAAGACAGAATCATTTTATTCCCATAAGATTCGATCTTACCCAAGGCTGTATTAAATACTATCTTCTGCAAATGCCCCACTGGGTGTGGAGCTAAGTGTGGATACAGAAAAGCTGCCATGAATTGTACAATCAGCTGTAACATCTGCCATGGTGATTGTCTAAATTCTACCCCCAAATATGTAGATCAGCATGAGACCAAAAGATGAGGAATCTATTATAAATACAATCCTGTTGAGAACACCAACTAATGCACCATCCACTTCATCTGATGATAATGTGTCAAAGAAAAAGAAAAGTACATTAACGACATGGTAAGTAACATTTGCTTAACATAAATAAGCACTTTTCATTTTTCTCTATTACGTTTTGTCGCACCAACAATGTTTCGCATGACTAAACATTTGATTAATGTTAAATATTTATCCACAGGATCAAGTCGAGATCAACAGGAAAAGGGATAATATGAGATGATGATTCTGAATCCTAACAACCCATGCACTTCCGCTGATGGTGATATTCAAGGAAAAAACAAGTCAGAATTATAAAGACTCCGTTTAAAATTTTTATCTACTTACCTAATATCGACTTAATTATAAATAAAGTATGTATTTACTTTTACTTTTCTCCATATTTTTTATACTCCCAGTTATAATGTTTCAAAAATGTTTTAATAAACACTTAATGAATGGTGAATATTTTTCTTTCTTTAATTAATTACATGCCATTATCTCGTGCAATATTGCATATTTGAGCCTTCTGTTTTATTTTGTTTATTTTTTGTGACAGTAATCAAATCGAATCAAATCGAATATAAATTAAATTCGTTTGAAAAGATTGTTTTCTTTTGTGAAAATCCGTCAAGGTTCCAGCCCGTGAATGACGGATAACCGAGGTTTAATTTTGTATACCCATTATTTGTAGAGAATTTATGCTCTTTAATTTATGTCAAAGCAATTGTTTCATGGATACCCACAATTTCTAAGATATTTCCAAAACACTAAAAAAGTGGGGAGGGGGTTCCCTCCACAATTCATAAGGATTTTTACCTATACATTAATAGCCACAAATGAACAAATGTACCAAATTTCATCTCTGTAGCATTTATTATGGCAAAGTATCTTAATTTAAATGGACGAAAACGATTTTCGTTTGTGAAAATCCGTCAAGGTTTCGTTTCCGTAACTGACGGATAAACGAGGTTCCACTGCATATAAATGTTATTTGTAGAGAATTTTATACTCTTTAATTTATGTTGGAGTATTTTTTTTTATAAAAACACAGATTCTGAGATATTTTCAAAAATCTAAAAAGGGGGACTTATTTTTGACCATCCCTCCTCCTCCCCGCTCACTGACTATTCATGAGGATTTTTTACAGAACCATTGGTAGCCATCAATGAACAAATGTTCCAAACTTCATCTCTGCGGCATTTATTATGGCAAACTTTCCTAATATGATTGGACGAAAAAGGTCAAGGTTCCAGTTCCATGAATGACGGATAACCGAGGTTCCACTGCGTATGCATGTCATTTGTAGAGAATTTTATACTCTTTAATTTAAGCTGGAGTAATTTTTTTTTATAAAAACCCATAATGTTTGAGATATTTCCAAAAACCTAAAAAAAGAGGTGGAGGACCACTCCCTCCCCCCGCTCACATGCTATCGATGGGGACTTTTTACCTAGTCATCAGTAGCTGTCAAGGAACAACTGTGCCAAATATCATCTCCTTAGCATTTATTATGTCAAACTTTCCTTCTTTTATTGGACTAGAGGTAGACATGCCGTTACGCAGCCATCGAAGACAATATCAGCAGCTGTCAGAGCTGAAGAGGGGTGGGGATGGTGGCTATCGGGATGGTGGAGCGAGTAGCTCGTCAAGTAGGCCGTTCTGATTTTACTGTGAGAAGGTGTTGGGATCAGTGGACTGAAGAGACGTCATTTACATGGCGACCAGGCTCGGGACGTCCTCGACAGACCAGTCGTCGAGAAGACCGTCACATCATACGAAACGCACACGTAGAGCTAACTGTCTCATTGGCCGCTATCCAGACATAGGCAGCACCTTCACTACGGATCCCTGTGGCTTGTCGAACAATCGCAAGTCGCCTGGCTAAAGGACATCTGGTATCGCGGCGCTCATTACGTGTGCTTCCAATGACACCCACCCACCGACGGCTCCATTTGGAGTGATGTCGCTCACGACGGGATTCGACTGCAACGGAATGGAACCAGTTCGTTTTCAGCGACGAGTCTAGATTCAATATGAGCAGCGATGACATTCATTCGTGCAATCCTGCCTTCGCTTTACAGCGACACAACGCTCCCACAGCTCGTGTGATGTTATGGGGTGCCATTGCTTACGACACATGGTCACCCCTAATATCGATCCGTGGCACAATGACAGCCCAGCAGTACGTCCAGGATATCCTTCAGCCACATGTGTTGCCTCTCGTGGCAGGACTAACAGGGGCCAGTTTTTAGCAAGACATTGCTAGGACACACACAGCAAGGATGTCACAACCCTGCCTCCGCCACATTACCATCCTTCCATGGCCCTATTCGATCCCCAGATTTATCACCAATCGAGCATATCTAGGATCATTTGGAACGGCAAGTTGGACACCCTATGAGTTTGGTTGAACTCAAGGCGCATTAACAGCAACTGTGGAACGAGATGTGTTAGGACATCATACGGAACTCGTATGCATCAATGCCCGCTGGTATCGCATCGTGCATTCGCGCGAGACAGTCTAACAGAGTACTAAAATTTCCGTTCATTTGTACTTTTTCCTGCAATAAATGATCTTTTTTCTTTGGTTTTCTAATCGCTTACTTACACCACAATAATACTTACGCGTGTAAAATTTCGTTTCATTTGGACGTCTTTTTCTTGGTGCACAAATTTTTATGGCAATGAGTGTAATTTGCAGAATTTTTACTATAGAAAAAGTTCTTTTCAGAAAACATTGTACAGAATACATTGTAATAACTAAAAAATAATGAAAATTGTATGAATATTGTGTAGATTTACTAAATAACTTTTGACTTCGTATGCGTGACAAAAATAAAAATATTATTTGCATAATGTGTTAGATAAATGTATAGAGCAACTTTTATGAAAGTCTCAAAAACAAAGCTTGAAAATTCGAAAAATTATCATCGGTAGAATAAGTTCGAAATCCTCTGTTTCTAAAAAGAAGCAAAAAGACGAGAGGTTGTATCCATATGTCCATTGATTAGTGACAGTAGAGCATACATGATATTGCACGTACTACTGTATTTGGATACAAACACTCATATTTTTGCTTTATTTTGAGATCAACGGATTTTGATCTTACTATATAGATGATAATTTTCAAATTTTTCGAGCTATGTTTTTGAGACTTTCACAAAAGGTATTGTATAAATTTAACTAACGCATTATGCAAATTATATTTTGATTGCTTTCACGCATGCGTAGCGAAAAATGTTTTCGCAAACCTGCTCATTATTCATCCAATTTTTATTGTCTTTTAATTCTGATTACAGGGTTTTATGTACAATGTGTTTTTCTTATTTTCGGAAAAGAACATTATTTTATATTATGAACTCTGCAAATTATAAGCAAAAAACTTGGAAAAATTTGGGACTATTTTTATAGAAACTTTAATTTCTCTACGAGTATACATGCTACCCGCATAAAAATGAACATTACAGTAAGCCACTTAATCATAATTTACAGTTTGAACGCTTTTGCTACATTAGTTTTGACAGGATTATCCAAAAGATATTCGTTCTTTTTCCATTTGTTGGTGGCCCCCTATGGAATTTCGGGAAAAATCTTCAAGGAAATGTATGACCTATAGTGTTATGTTTACACACATAGAGCTTCAGGATGATTCCTCATGATTTTTTCCAGATATTTAACAAAGCATCAAAAATTGCAAGGTGGTCACATTAATATGACTACACTGTGTAAATTAACAATTTTCATTTATTGATTTAAGGATAAAGTATTTAAAAAGAGATACTCAACGAAACTCTCAGTGCAATGTGAAATAACACTTACCCACTTGTTGTCTTGTGCGCTGCCGACGGATTTTCCCTATGCGACAACCTATATTAGACTGAATTATGTTTATTAATGCCCGGTGTCTTTATGACAAAAATGTAACATGATTGCAAATATTGGTATTTTTATGACTAAATTTATACGAGCAACTTACCATCCAGATGAAAATTCTCGATTTGTGCCGAAATTGTAATTGATGAAAAGTATTTGAGTTGTATTTTCTCCGAAATGAACATAAACACATACACAAACACACATTTCATTTAGGAGGGAAAAATTACATTTCAGGGCCGTGTTACTCTTATATAGTAGACTTTCGATTAACCGGGATCGGATTATCTGGATTGCGGCTTAATTGGAATTAGTAAAAAGCAGCATGGTTAAGAAATCATAAACATCAATTTTATCGGATGAAAAAATTAATTTCTACTGAAAACGACGAGAGTACTGATTCGCAGAGAATATTTGAGAAATTTTAACTGTTTTGAACATGTGTACAAAGAAACCTTTAGAACAATGGATTAACGAAGATTCAACATTGATATTGTGTTGCGTGTCGCTTGTGGTTCACAAGACATAAGAAATTTCGAACAGTGTCCTGAAAGTGATAAAGAAAATCTTCAGTAAGTCATCAAAAATGAAATCATGGTGATGCAATAGTACACACTGAAGTGTTCATTAATAACTTAAAACAAAAAGATGAAAGCATACTTGCTAAAAGAAACGATATTGAAAAATTTGCGTAGTAAAATTCGTCGAAGAGTAAATTAAAAACGAAAACACACTTTTATTATTTCATATTTTACAGCACTGTGAAGCAAGATACATTTTTCTCTTTATTTCTTATTGTATTAATTATAAATCTAAATAACATTTAAGTACATGTTAACTATATTTTCTTTTGTATTAATTAAATTATTAATGCCCTGCTATATAATAATTGTAACATTTCCTATCCCTTTTTTCAAAATTCGATTATCCGGGATATTCGCTTATCCCGGCCGTACCAGTTTATCGAGAGTCTACTGCATTCGTAAGCTGAAAGCAAATATTGCTTTCTGATTCCGTCGGTTCTTAAAAATGTCAGTTACAGAATCACTTTAAAAACAAAGTAAACAGAATTTAATTTTTAATTTAATAAGCGTTATTTATTAGACTTTAATGAATAAGGAAAAAATGCTATGAATTCGCATGAAAATGTTGAGATGTGTAGTTCAGTTACAGGGAAATCAAAAATATTCGCTACATTACGGCCAATGGGAAGAATAGTTTCAAGTAATTTTAATCATGTTACATTCTTTCGAATATAATAGAATTGATATGAATTTGTAAAGCATGTGCTAAAATATACAATCTGTGCAATATATGACGCCAACTTTAATTTTCATTGGAAATTTTTACTTCAGTCAATTAATCGCAGTAAAAACGAGTAAATGTGAATCATGATATTTAATAAAATCAATAGTTTTCCCTTATTCTGTTATCATCAACTGTTTGCAAATAACCGGCTTAGCAGGACGCGAACTCCCGTCTCTGCACGAGTTGATGGACAATAGAACGATGGAGAATCGAAAAAATTATACAAAAGGCGCTATCACATGCTCGTTTCCCACGGAATATTTCCAAATTCAAAGAAAATCTGTTGGCCATAGCCAAAATCATATATCAATATTTTTAAAAGGAAATAGTAATATCTGTAAACATTTGAAGAAAATAAAAATGAGTCGGAAAATTAAACGATTTTTTTAATGCAAATCAAGCAACTGGTTAACGATTTAAACAAATGCGTAGGATGAATGCTGGAGAAGCAACTATGGAGAAGCTTACTATGAGAAGCAACTTTAGAGTTTTCAAAAGAAAATATTATTTTTCAGAAAATGTTATGTGGCGAATCTCATACTGTTGATTTAAAAACAATAGATTCCAATTCAGTAGATCCCCCCCCCCCCCAACAACAGTACATACTCAAAAATACCACAGAAATTCTTATTTTTTGGCCAATCAAAATAAAAATGCAAATTAATTACAGTGTATCTTCTCATCATGTGTAGTTTAAGAGCCATTATTTTGAAATTCACACAAAAAAATAAAATTTTGATAGTTGTATTTTTTAAATGGCTTGACATTTTTTTTTTTTTTTTTTTTTTTGAAGTAAGCCATATTTGATGAATAATCTGCAATTTTGAAGCCCTGAAAAAATTTCCTCCTCCCTATAGAAAATGTCAAAGTTCAAGGCCGTGAATGCCATTTTTCATGAAAATGAAATGCCAGTAATGTTTGGAGTGTTATTTCTCTGGAAAGTAACAACATCCCAATTTTTTTTTTTTTTTTGGCATAGACTATTAGTATAACACTACTTACTTATTTTTTTATTTTGTTTCCATGGGGTATAGTTATTTTACATTGTTATGTTGCCACAAAGTATAGTCAAGATGACGTTTTTGTCCATCTTATTTAAGTAATGGTACCCCAAACTTTTTCTTACAGAATATGAAAGTGTACTACTAGGCCAAGCCGAATTATGTAGTACCGCATCAAGATATTCTTGCTGTTTGTAGATATAATCTGTTAAATATCCGAAATTTTCAAAATCTGCAACATTTTAAGTAGTGTTATTTCAAAAAGATATCGTTGATTGAGGGAGCTGATTTTTAGTTGCTCTCTAAAAGCAGCTAAATGATAAGGGATTGACAATTGCGGAAATTAATCAAATTCATTACTTGGCATCCAAAATGCAATAACAGAAGTCATATTCATTATTTTATTACTCTCTAAATCTTTTCCTGTGACTTATTTTTACATGCATGTAATTTCCCACTGCCATATTTTTAAACCTAATAAACAACTAGTCGTTGGGGACCACCGTAATACTTACCCATCATATATATCATATCATAAAACAAAGTTTAAACGTGTATATAAATATTTTTATTATGCATAGTAATGCTCTATTAATGAGTTGCTGATGAATCTATTTCGACAAATTATATAGAACACGCCAAACTACTCAAGTAAAACTGGATTGCGAAAAAGAAACATCCTTATAACTCCAAAAATAATAATTGTATGGACTAAAAATTCACAGTTTTGGATAAAGCGTCCCATTCTCCATAAAAATATATCTTTGAATTGAAATTTGAATGAAATACAGGGTCATGAAAAATTGAAGAATGTGGAAAACAGGATTACAGATAACTCGGCAACTAATAATCTGATCGACTTCATTCTTTATGCAAAATTTGTGTTATTTTATTTCCTTTTACGATCACTCCTTAAAATAAAAAAATTCGAAAATTTTTATATACCTTTCATCAAAATGAATTTTTCGAGAGTCCGAAAAAAATAGTTCCGAATAATCGAGGTTACTAATATTAAATAGACTTTGTCCCATTCTTACATACTAAGTACATAGAAAATTCCAAGCCTCTATCTCAATTTGTCCGGGAGATAGAGCGTGTACAGACAGATAGACGGCAAATTTTTTTTCTAAAAATATGTTTTTCGAAATCTCCAGTGTCAAAAAAGTGTAAATACGTCAAAAAAAAAAGAAAAAAAAATCGATTTTAGAAACGATTGCAAGACTTACCCTATGATGGGTAAGTAAAAAATAAAGTAAGTTTGATTCGTGAACTTTAAACCACTGATTATTTTTTAATTCAATTTTTTTTTCTTTTTTTTTGGGGGGGGGGGGGCATGTTATAATCACGTAAAATGTTTGTTGAATGAAAATTAGCACGTGGATATAAAAAGGTTTTCTCTTGTCTTGCTTTAGGTCTTGCTTTAGCGTAATGCATATAGTAAATTTTGTCCACTGCGATTTTGACTTTCTAGGGGGTTTAAATATAATTTTTAGCATCTTCTTACGTTCCGCGGCGGCTTTTTTCACATTCGGTTTTCAACTTTTTGTCTAATACAGTAAACTTTGTCCTCCACAATTTTTGAAAATTTTTGGATTTTTAATGCTATTTTTAAAGCAATCGTTGGGATTGTTTTGCATTCTATGGGAATTTTTGTCATTCGTAAAAGGAATACAGTTTCGAATTATTTAGCCTAACATAGAAAATTTTGTCGTAACTTTTTTAACGGTTTTCCGCTTTTCGAACCGATTTTTTTAAATTCGTTAAAGAATTCCTCTTAAAATTTGACTTCTTAATAAAGTTTATTCGTAATTCGCACTGTGAATTTTCAATTCTTCTAGATTTTTTTATTGCATTTTGTTATTTCATGTTTTATGCCTTTTTGGCAGGCCCAAACAGCGCCACCGGTGGGTAGGTAACTGTAGGTAACTAATAGGTAACCTCGGTAGGTAACTGTATAGATTAATATTTATACAGTTCCAATTTCTCCAGTATACTCGATAGGTTTAACCTAATTTTTATGTAACATTGATTTAAAGAGCAATTAAATTTTCTTTTCGTTCAAATATTGTGCATTACCATATGTGAAAAATCCCTTTAATGGGATTTTTTAAAAACTTTGTTTTGATTTTTTTTTTTTAAATAGTAGCATAGAATCCTATTAATATTTTATATACATAATTTAGTCTAAATCAATGTAATTAGTAAGTGAATTAAGTATCTTTTTCTTTTGAAAATATGCTTTTTCTAAGATGAAAGAAGGAAAATAACACTTACTGTTTAAAGAATTAAAATTACAGTAAAATATGAAATTTACATTTATACATTAAAACAAACTGTATGAGCATAATTTATTACTTAAATTTTAAATTTGATATGACGGCAACAAAATTATGTTATCATAATTAATTTAACTTTTTCTTATTTCTAGGCTTTTCTTTTCTCAGCATAAAAAATGGATGAATAAAATAAGTTACACGGAGTGCTATAATTAATATATAATATACGAATCTTTTTTTTTTTTAATTATAGTATACTTACATTATCTTTTTTTAATTTGAAGTCATATAATGCATATGCTTTCTTTTCAACAGTATCTGAAAAGAAAGGGGTATTCATGCATAAGCATATAGTCATTTAAGTTCTGAACATAAAAAATATAATATAAGCATATGAATATTTACGTTTTCTTTGTTCTTCTACATGTATATAACAATAGAATACTTAAAATAAAAATTAAAGATATAAATGACGTTAAATGTTCATTGAACCTCCTCATTATTTATACGACATTTAGATAGCATACATATTGATATTTCAATAATAATGTCAACAAATTAAAGAAGCCAAAGATAGCGAAATAAGTCGTTGACTACAAATAACTTCCGTTTCGAAGAGAAATGGAGATGCATTTGATAATATTTTAAAAGCATGTAATTTTTTCAGAGTACAAAAGTAAACATATTTTGATTATTGACAAATTTATCTATAATCGGCGACCTGTTGCCCGATTGTTTTCCTTCCACAAAAAGATCACCAAACTGTAATCCTCTTTTTAAACTTACAGTTTCAGTTTCTTCAATAGAAGAACAAAATTAAACATGGTTGAATTTTTTCTACTGAATTATAATTTCTAAGAGACTCAGTTTTTCTTATTAACCCTCTGATCACCCAACAAAAGAGCAAAATTGTAATGTTGTTTTCTCTGTAACATATTTATAATGCTTAAAAAAGATATATTTTCCAACATGATATAAAATATTTTAATATGTATAGATACACGAGTCTTGATAGTATTGATCATAGCTTATATATTTTTTAACTAGATTATATCTGTAGAATTATATTAATTTAAATAATGCATGCATTGCAATGAAACCCGAAGCTCAGTGAATAGATATATCAGCTCGTGGCAGTGAGTAGGTTGAAATTGCTTCTGTTAATTTTGTATAAAATAATTCTCAGTTTTTAACAATTCTTCACATTTCACTGTGCCATAAGCTTCAGATCTTTTCAGTTCCATTACAAATCCTTTTACTCAAGCATTTATTCTTATTAATTTTTACAAGTTACTAAACTCATTTTTATCTATATAGGATTATTAAATTATTCAACATTCAAATTGCATACAATCACATTGCAGTATGTCATTATGTTTCTTTTCATATTCTATCCCGTTCATGCCTGTAATTGAACTATAGATCCGATTTTCATAAAACTTGAAATGACTCGACAAAATTATGTAATAATTATATATTTTTAATTTCATTGATTTTAATTTCAAATATTGTTAATTTACGGATGTCAAAATAACGAGAAAACATCTAAATTGTTCATTGCGATACCTAAAACTTTGAGATGAGTTTCAAATGTTTACAAATTATCTGGAAATGACTTTTTTACCGATTTAGAAAGTGGCTTTTTTTCTGCGTTCTAAACTCACGAGTGCTTTGGGATGAAGTGGGTAGGGGGGTGGGGGGGTGGGATAAAAATATACATTTTCATATATTGAACTTCATGCAAAAAATACCCAAATATTTCGTAAACGCCGCGCGGACATAGATTTAAATAAAGTAATCTATATATGAAATGTTTTTTCAGAAAATTTCCTAGATTTTAGATTGGTTTCGTACTATTGCAATCGTTATCATGATGAAAGTTCTGAAAAATCATTTCATAACATTCCATTATATGACATCAGGAACCCGAAATCACCCCCGCCTAAAAAGTTTATATATACATTTATGTATATATATAAATCTATATACATTATTACTGACCCATTTTGTATTAAAAAAAAAGTTAGAAAAATCATGCGTTAAGCATAGATTATGAAGCACTTTCCAACACTTAATGAAATCTTTAACAAAACTTTGTTATTTAGGGAAATAATAGTGTATAGCCAAATATGTATTCAAGTACATTAGAACAGCCCTGTATTTCATATGTCAGTTCATATAATGGGAAAATAATTTAGCTTAGCAAGAAAATACCCAGTAGCTTGAAATTTCTTTTTCAGCAATTCATACTATTAGATGGAAACATACTTGAATACTTTTGTTCAGCGCTGTAGTTTACATTGTACCTTTATTACACGTCAGCATTAGGCTAAAATTTATTGTAAACTAAAACACTTTTAAAACAACTGAAATCACATTCTCATAAATCATCATTCATAGGCGTCCATGTACCGAATTCTTTGCGTGGCCCAGTATATCCTTTTATCTATATTCTGCAAACATTTCTCAGTAAATTGAATGAAGCTCAGCCTAAAAATACATAGCTTATTTAAGAACCACGTTTAAATACTTTACGCTCATATTCAGTAACGTTGATGAGCTCTTTTGGGTAGCCCTGTATATCAACTATAACATTTATACACACCATATAATGTGCATATATTTAGCGAAATATAAACGCAAATATCATAATTAAAATGCATTTCATCCCTCCATCAGCCATCATCGGACACATATACGGTACTTCGGAAAGAATATACTATTTGAAATCTTTTGTATGGCCCTGTAAATGCTATGTACTTCATATTATGCAAGACAGTAGCGTATAATTTATATTAAGCTTCAGTGACATATATTAATTTTATTATACATGAAAAAGCTTAATATATTTAAAATATGCCACACACAATTCCCCCTTTTACCATTATCTAATGGAATTCTTTTGTGTGGCCCTGTAAATGAATAATAGCTACATTTTCACCTTATATTTTATAGAATGAATATTTTAATATGTTTGACAGGGTATAACATCTTTAAAATTCCTTTGAAACGATTTTTCCCCATAGGCCGTAATGTAATAGGAAACTTTTGATTCGCCCTGTAGATAAACTAATCATGGTAGAAACTTCATTTTCGATAGGACTTGTGCTAGGGTAAACGTCAATAACGTCCCAAAATTTCATGGCAATCCGAGTATATTAACGATTTTTTCCCATGGGCCGTAATGTAATGGAAAACTTTTGATTCGCCCTGTAGATAAACTAATCATAATAGAAACTTCATTTCCAATAGGGTTCGTGCTAGGGTAAACGTCAATAACGTCCTAAAATTTCATGGCAATCCGAGTATATTAACGATTTTTCCCCAGAGGCCGTAATGTAATGGGAAACTTATGATTCGCCCTGTAGATAAACTAATCATGGTAGAAATTTCATTTTCAATAGGACTTGTGCTAGGGTAAACGTCAATAACATTCTAAAATGTCATGGCAATGCGAGTATATTAACGATTTTTCCCCATAGGCCGTAATGTAATGGGAAACTTTTAATTCTCTCTGTAGATAAAGTAATCATGGTAGATACTTCATTTTCAATAGGGTTCGTGCTAGGGTAAACCTCAATAACGTATAAAAATTTCATATCAATCCGAGTATATTTACGGGAGTTAGAGCGCGGACAGACGGCCATCCGGACAGACGGACAGACGGCCAGACAAACCGAATGCATAAGCACTTTTCAACTTTATTGGAAAGTGCTAAAAAACGGTTTGAGATAAAAATGCGCGGTTTGCTGTATTGTTATCAGAAAATCAATAAATTTGTAAAAATGCACTTTCTTCAATAGTTCGAATTTTGGCCAACGGATGGTGCTAACGGCTACAGGCTCCGAAATTCAGATATTATTCTAGTTTTCAAATGCATGAGCTTTTCGGCTCATTATGCAGAATCGAATCCCAGTTGACATGTTGAATCGACTCTAGATTCACCTGGAAAAATAGAGTTTGTTGGATGGAAAGATAAAACAATATTTGTGATTCAATAACGTCTATTGTACTTAATAAAAACCTCAAAACATACTTTTTAATAAGCATTGATTTTTCACACTTTTACCAAAAATAAATTGTATTGAAAAAAATGTTTTTGTAACCGGTTAAATGATTCTCTTTTTACGTATAATAAATTCAAAATTTGGGGTAAACACCACTTTTTTGAGTTAAAAAAATTGTGATATTTAATCTAAACATTCCTTCCTTTAAATTCCTTTAAAATATGCATTTTCATATATTGAACTTCATGCAAAAAATACCCAAATATTTCGTAAACGCCGCGCGGACATAGATTTAAATAAAGTAAACTATATATGAAATGTTTTTTCAGAAAATTTCCTAGATTTTAGATTGGTTTCGTACTATTGCAATCGTTATCATGATGAAAGTTCTGAAAAATCATTTCATAACATTCCATTATATGACATCAGGAACCCGAAATCACCCCCGCCTAAAAAGTTTATATATACATTTATGTATATATATATATATATATATACATTATTGCTAACCCATTTTGTATATAAATAACCAAAAAAATAAAAATAAAATAAAAATAAAATAAAAAGAATATTGCCCAATTAAACTGATGGCATTGAGCTCACAGGCTACGCATACTAATTGCACATTACAGCCTTATATTTTCAAGGGTTAATTCTGTTCAAAAAACAAATTAAGTAGAGGAAACAGCTCTCCCCTTTCTCTTTTTTTATACTTAATCATTGAACCTCCTAAAATATCAAGGACAAGCTTTATCATAAAAAAAATCTATATCCAAAATTCAGAGCAAATCGGATAATTCTTAATAATAAAAACCCATTTAGCATTTATATAATTTAAGAGGAGTTATTCCCCTCTTTTATATTTAACCATTAAACTTCCAAAACTATTCAGAGATTTGAACGAAATCTGACAATTCTGCTTGACAAATCCATTTATAAAAGTTAAGAGGAGGGGCATTAGAACCCCCGTTCCCCCTGTTTATACTTATTCAATGAACACCTAATAACAGCTATCACGGACTCGCCTCATCAGAATGATCTTATATCTAAATTTTGAACGAAAACTGTTAATTCTGCATGAAAATCCCGTTTATTTCAATTAAGGGGAGGGGCATGAGCCCCCCCCGTTCCCCCTGTTGATACTTATTCAATGAACACATAATAACAGTCACGGAATCGGCTCATCAGAATGATCCTATATCTAAATTTTGAACGAAAACTGTTAATTCTGCATGAAAATCCCGTTTACATCAATTAAGGGGAGGGGCATGAGCCCCCGTTCCCCCTCTTATACATATCGAATGAACTCCAAAAACTAATCAGGGAAGCGCCTTATCAGGATATACATATATACAAAATTTCAAGTGGATCCGATATTTTTATCATGAGTTATCGCGTTACGCACGAACATACGAACATACATACAGAACGGACGAGCACATAAGCTCTCAGGCTATGATAGCCTGTGAACTAAAAGACGGTTTGAGATAAAAATGCGCGGTTTGCTGTATTGTTATCAGAAAATCAATAAATTTGTAAAAATGCACTTTCTTTAATAGTTCGAATTTTGGCAAACGGATGGTGCTGACGGCTACAGGCTCCGAAATTCAGATATTATTCTAGTTTTCAAATGCATGAGCTTTTCGGCTCATTATGCAGAGTCGAATCCCAGTTGACATGTTGAATCGACTCTCGATTCACCTGGAAAAATAGAGTTTGTTGGATGGAAAGATAAAACAATATTTGGGATTCAATAATGACTATTGTACGTAATAAAAACCACGAAACATACTTTTTAATAAGCATTGGTTTTTCACATTTTTACCAAAAATAAATTGTATTGAAAAAATGTTTTTGTAACCGGTTAAATGATTCTCTTTTTACGTATAATAAATTCAAAATTTGGGGTAAACACCACTTTTTTGAGTTAAAAAAATTGTGATATTTAATCTAAACATTCCTTCCTTTAAACAGTATAAAATTGTATTGAAAAAAAATTAGTGGTGTCAAAAAGCTTTAAGTGATGAATCAAGGACACTCTTCTTCCTTGTACGTCGTGCAGTGAAATCAATTAAGTGGTTAAAACAGTGGTAAACAGTTGCCGCTAGCGCCATCTGTTGGTCGAAATTCGAACTATTTGAAGAAAGTGTATTTTTAAAAATATATTGATTTTCTTATAACAATGCAGCAAACCGCGCATTTTTATCACAAACCGTTTTTTTTTTTTTTTGTGTGTGTGTGTGTATGTGTGTTTTATTTATATTCAAAATGGGTCAGTTATTTACTGGACACCCTGTATGTACTATGTACTAAATTTTGTCTACATGATAAAAGTTGCAATTATGCAAAGATCGTCTTCAAACTTGCCAAAAACATTCAGATGATTAATATCTTGGTGGTGATTGTAAATGTGCAAAATCAGCACAAGGAGGTGGAAAAATTTGAATACCGCCTTAACATGGCTCTGATAAAATCAGCTTTTACAGAAAAATAACAGGAATTTTTTTTTTCCGTTATAGCAGTTGTCGACAATTTTTTTAAAAATGTAATAAAATTCTTACCACAACAGTTTTTCTATTGCAAGATTTCAGACTGGAAAATGAAAAAAAAAAAAAATAGTTTGATGAATAAAAAAAAAATAAATAAAATAAAAAATAAATAAATAAATATTTCGTCATATTTTTTCTATAGCAAGATTTACATGTGAATACTGAAAATCAAATAAATAGTTCAATAAATTTTTAAAAATGTGCATACATACTGTGAATACTATCATATTGGAAATGTTGAAAGATATCACCAGGTGAATAGGTAAATGAGGTGGTCATGTGAATTTGAGAAAACATTAAAACATGATAAAAACCCGACTCTGAAAATATTAGCATATTTTAACGTTTCGAGGTTCTCTGAATTTGTTTTCGATAGTTTTAAATCTATTCCAGATACATTTTCATGTGTGTAGGCGTGTATATTAGAATTTTCACAAAAGGTTTAGGTCTCTAGAGTGAAAAAAATGGGCTTATCTCTAATAGCATTTAGTTTCTTTGATGAAATTAATATTTAACTTCGAAATCTTTCTCCGCCTGTAGGCCGAGCCAGCAGGTTTTTTTTTTTTTTTTTTTTTTTTTTTTTTTTTCTCAAAATTTTCATTACAAAACAGAATGTGTAAAAGCTCAGCATACATAAGAGAACGTGGTATTTATCTCGCGTGCGCGAATTCATTGTTTACAAAATTGTTATAAATAATAGTAATTGGTTTTCGATATTTTTATTATTTTATTTTATTTTATTTTGTAATGTTCCCAGCTCAGAAAAAAGTTATGTAAATATTTAAAAAATAAAAAACTAGATAGCAACATAAGAAAAAATAAAAAATTGTTATTTAACAAAATACAACGGCTATTTGGAAAATAATATTTTCAATGACTATAATTTTAGACTTATTAATGATTTCTATATTTAAAAAAAAAACAATATCATTTTTATGATGATCACAACGTAGCTTACATAATAACAGTCATATTAATATGCCTGGACATTTAGAGTCATGTTAATATTCCTGAGCCAGTCATAAACAAATTAATGAAATTTCAGTTTAACAATTTTCGGTACTATAAATTTTTTAAATTTCTAAACATCGCACATTTTTAATTTTTTCACTGTCGTGTACAGAAAAAAATTTAAATACAACTTGTTTGAAACCCGTATCTAAATTTGTTATTGAGTTATTATTATTATTATTATTATTATTATTATTATTATTATTTTGTAGTTTTTAATCTTTTTTTTTTTTTTTTTTTTTTTTTTTTTTTGTCATTGTCACAACAGAAGTATTCCATTTTTGGACATTAAACATAGACCAATCAGAAAACGAATAAAATGTATTCAACCAATAAAAACATTCGGATATACTTCAGATTTCCCAATTCTCTACCGAGGACAAAAACTATTTTTCAAACAGTTAATAAAACTATTCACCTTTTGAAATACCATCATCCATAAAAAGTTCTCCTTCTGCCGTTCCATTCTCTGGAAATACATAAAGATCAATTGTTCTTGTTGTCACATTGCTGTAAGTAGAAGAGACACCGTGATCACATTTTTAACTTAAACCAATACGTTGAATTTTAAACAACATCTTCTTCTAGTGCTATGTAATAAATAAACTAGTTGTTGGGGGCCACCGTAATACTTAACCATCATGAATATGCACGCACAGTATAATATATGAAAATAAAACATATGTAAACTATTTATAAAATACATTGCAATTCCAAAACAAAATTTAAGCGTGTATTTAAATATTTTTAATATACATAGTAATACTCTATTAATGAATTGCTGATGAACCCATTTCGACAAATTATATAAAACGCCAAACTACTCCAGCAGTACCGAATAGCGTAAAAGAAACATCCTTATAACTCCAAAAAATATAATTATATTAACCAACAATTTACTGAGTCGGATTAAACGTCTTATTTCCAATTAAAATATAACTTTGAATTGAAATTTGAATGAAATACAGGATCATGAAAAATCGAAGAATGTGAAAAATAGGATTACAAATATCTCGACAACTAATTATCCGATCGACTTCGTTCTGTAAGCAAAATTTGAGTATTTTATTGTCTTTTACATCCACTCCTTAAAATAAAAAATATCGAAAATTTCACATACTTTTCATCAGAACAAATTTTCGAGAGTTCCCTAAAAAAAATTCCGGATATTCGAGGTTACCGATATTAAATAGACTTCGTCCAATTTTAACATACTAAGTACATACAAAATTTCAAGTCTCTATCTCAGTTTGTTCGGTAAATAGAGCTTTTACAGACACACAGACAGACGTACCTTCGGACGATTTTTTTTTTTTCTAAAAATATGTTTTTCGGAATCTCCAGTGTCTGAAACGGAAGTAATAACGCCAAAAAATTTTTTTGATCTTCAAAACGATTGCAAGACTTACCCTATACTACATATATGATGGGTAAGTAAAAGGTGGACAGGAAAGGAAGGAACTCATTGTGCTCATGTCTTCCCTTCCCTCCTTTTATTTAAAATCAGCGCATATTTTTTTAATTACGAATTTATATAAGCTAAATCAAACACTATTACTTTCTAGTTTTACATCATATTTTTTAATTATTTACATTAATTAAGGCATTAATTTTTATATAAAAAATATTTAATGTAAATGAAATATTATTCTAAGAAATATTTAATTATTTCAAATAATGATAATTAATCAATAATTTTTATTGTTAGAATATGACATTTAAACCCATTATCTTAAAATATTAGATCTCTGGTAAGATTTTAAATACTACCTCTGACAATAAAGTTCGGTGAATGAATCCATAACGACCGATCAGGCAACACTGGGGAAACAAAACGCTGCACCTGCATAGAGGCAAGTGTAGACCATCTTACCCCACCGTTGTTCAGTTGAGCGTCGTTTATGTTATGTGTAAGACATGCTTTACTAAGTGCTTTTTCAGTGTGTTGGTTCTTAACTGATAACAGGAAAACGAACGAATAAAATATCATTTTAAAGTTTGGTTTTAAGCTTTGCAAGACACCGAAAGAAATTCATGAGGGATGGTTCAAATTGAATACCTACCATACTCGCCAGATTTCAATCCTCCAGACTTCTAATTTTCACGCCTCAAACTCTCTTTGAAAGAGATTTGACTATATTGCTGACATCCAAGAAATGTGACGAAGCTTTTGAACTTCATCCCAAAAGAAGACTTCTTGCGTATTTGCCAGGACAAGTATAGCAGATTTCAGCCCTGCATAGTTATAGAAAATGACTATTTTGAAGTATGGTAGGGTAACTTTCGTTAATATTTCATCTACGTTAATGCTACAGGACTTTGCACCGAACTTTATTGTCAGAGGTAGTATAAATGCATTTTTTTTCTTGATTCAGAAAATTTCCAATCTAGAAAAAAAAAAACAATTCTATGATTGAACCAGTGAAAATTAAACGTATATTAAAAATTTTAAATATGTTTATGAAATAATAATTATTGTAGATAATGGGCACAGTCGGCTTTAAGATAAGTAAAAATCGAACAAAAATAAAACTTTTGGATTTTATTCGTAACATGCTGAAATAAAAAAGAAATAATAATAATTCGCCATATACAAGAAAGAATGTATGATTTTATATCTCATAAATATAAGCAACATGAATAACATATCACAATGCATTTTCAATGCATTTATCAAAAAACAATTTTTTCAAATAACATCCATATTTAAAATACTTTACGAGTTTTCATTTTTATTCAGAATTCTCAATTTATCAAAGAAGCAATTTTGCTGCACATTACAGCAAACCTCTTCATTCTTTTTGGAATGTTGATTGATTAAGATTATTAAATCTATATGAATAAAAATGCAAACGTTCGTTTGTACAAAACCACTAATTTCCAAAAATTCATCACCGATTGCTTTGAAATTCAAGGATTGTATTGTATTTGAATACTAGTGTGTTCTTATATTCTTATTATGAACCTCGATTCCAACCCCGCCCTCAATTTGCCACCCCCCATGAAGGAGCGCTTTTTTATTTTTTCCGAACCCCATCATGTCATTAGAAAGCGTATTGACCACTCTTTCATATTACGCATATCACATCCCTTTCCAACAATTCCCTCCGGAGGGGGGGGGGGAGTACATTACTGAAATTTTTCGTCATTTTTTTGTTTTTTGGTTTGTGTTTCTTCCCATTATAGCTCGCAGAGCTAATTTGCTTGCAGGTTCTATATGTATGTATGTATGTATATTATCGCGTGCTTATGTATGTAGGTCACGTGATAACTCTTGACAAAAATATCAGATTTGCTTCAAATATTTGTAGATAGGTTCATTCTGATAAGGCGATTCCCAGGTGCTGGATAGGGCTTGTTGAGCTCGAACCAATTGATAGGCCTGCCCACCTGGCTGAATCTGAAGGCGCTTCCTAGGTTATTTTTGGAGTTTCATTGGTTAAGAGTAAAGAGGGTATGGGAAGCTGACCCCCCTTTAATTTAGATAAGTGGATTTTACAGACGGAGCCTAATTTCCCCTTAATTTATATAAATGTGTTTTTCCAGTAGAATCATCCGATTTGCTTAAAATTTTGTAAATAAGTTTATTCTGATAAGGCACTTTCCTTAGTGTTCGTTGATGAAGTATAAAGGAGGGAACGCGAATTATCTCCAACATAATTTTGGGAGAATTATAAACCGCATATGGCGGAAAATATTTTCCGTTGGAATTCAAATGGGACATGAATTTCACAGTAGAAAATACAACTAAGCATTCGTAGGGTTGGGAGTTGTATTCAGAACTCACGAATAAAGTTCTCGGTCAGTCTGGAATGCCATCACCAAATCAATCAGCTGCTACTTTCGTTCTATGTAGAATTGTCTTACGAACAAAATCACCCGATTTTTAATTTAATTTGTGCAATATGAGACAACAATGCTTAGGGTCAATTTTTAGAACTCTACTATTTAAATCTAGAGACGTATTTCTTCTCATACAGACAATGTGTTCTAGAACCGGCCAACCAGACAATTTCTATATCTGTACAGGCAGTATGACAACAAGGAATATTGTAAACCCACACCACCAATGTGAAATTAAACATGTTAGAAACGTGTTTCTTCTCTTTTCTTTCTATCTATTTAATCAGACTGAGCCACAGCAAGGTATGGCTGGGTACAGCTAATTGTTAATAAAGTATATTAAAATATGGATTTTAAATGAAAATTCACTTTCAAGCCAATTTTTGCACAGTCTCAATTAACTAACTTGATTTATGGATGTTAAGATATGATTTTGAATTCATTTGTACACTCTCCCTGCTGTATTAGATTTTTAGAAATAGTACAGGGTTCTGGATTTCCAATGCCAAGACAATATTTCAATATTTTCAGAATGATCAATTAATGATTCATTCAATCATTCAATCATGATTAGACTTAGAGGAAAAAAATTCTGAAACGGCCCCAGCACCCTTATATAACTTTTTCTAGCTTTAAAATATCTTTAGCATTAAAAAGATACGCAGACAGGGAAAAACAAAGCAATTTTGTTAAATGACAAAGTTCTAATTATTTATTTATTTATTTATTTATTTATTTAAATAATAATAATAATATAAATAAATTATTTATTGCAAAATATCCCTGTAAAATGACAGTATGTGCTACACCCAGGATTTGGGTATACGTCCTCTTATAAAACACTTCATAATCATTTATAAAACCAACTTTTGAAAACGAAATTAATTTGGTTTTAAAAATAACTCTCATAAAATAAAAAAATAATGTACTCACTCCTCTTCAGGATAACTATCCCAATCATATACAGCTATTGGTAGAATGGTTCCTCCACGTACGAATACGGGGGTGTGTTCATCTGCGTCTGTTTCAATTATCCAAGTTTCCGAGAATTGCTGGAGTGTACTCTGATCAAGGAAAAAGAAAAACAGGACAAGCTATTGCAATTTTAATATTTTATTCATTCAGTTTATACCTACATAATATGGCCAAAAGTCAGCGAACACTTCTGATTTTCGGTGGTTTATCAAATATCTACAGAAATGCTTGACAAATTCTTCTGGAACTTCATAAATAAAAAGAACACATATTTGATCTCGTGTTTTTCAATGAAGATTTACCACGAAAACAAACAGGAAACAAACGACAAATCGAATAAAAAAGACTGATATTTGCGGTCACCCTGTAAATGCTCGAAATGGTCTGTATCTGAAGCACATGACTACGTGAATTATGCAAAACATATACGTAAAAATAGAAGGTATATTTATGGTGGTGTTTAAAAATGCATGACATTTTTGCATGTTTTTGTTTTTAGCATGCAGGATTTTCAATCAAATTTTTTGTCATTTTCAGAAAATAGCATAAAGAATAGTAAAAACAACATACTGCAATTGCAATATAATTACATCAAATATTTAATGAAATATTACTATTTATATGAAATAACTTTTAAGGGTCAAATTCAAAAGAGCTACTTTCTGACATATTTCTTAATTTATTTATGTTCGGGTATAAATTTGGCAAAAATCTTATTTAGAAACTATATAATCGCAAAAGACTTTTTAGAAAATGCTGTCAAAGTTAGCGTTTTGATCGGGATTTCCGGACATGGCGGGAGAAAAACAGGTTATCACGTAATAGAAATCAAAACTCCATAAGTATTTAATTTATCAAAAAAAATGGAAAACACATTTTGATTCCAAATTACTTCACTAGCATGTTTTGCCAATTTTATGCATTTACGTTTAAAATTGAATCAGAAAATATGTCAGAAAATTTATTGTTCAACAGAGAACAGCAAAAATGAAAACAAAAGCTTTTTTGCATGATTTTATCGACAACAGTATTAAGCAAATCATAAGAAAAGGCCAAACAGTTTATCTCGAAAATACAGAAAAATATCGCTAATTATAACTAGCTGAATTTTAGTTGTTGTCTAAACGTAGCGATAATATCGGATTTTTCACAAGCTGTTGGTTTCTATTATTCTTAGTGAAATTTTTTATTTATTCTTCAGTTCTCCTTGGGCAAACCATCAAAATGAACCCATTGAAAAAAAAAAAATCAAATCGAAGTATCTGTTTAAAAATTACACATGCGCTTACCTTACATACTTACTCATTTGTTAGAAATTGGTTAATAAATAATGACAATTCATGGAACATCTTTTATCATCCAAATATCTTTAAACATTTATAAAAAATTCATCTCACTGGATAAAAGATAATTTTCTGAATCTTCACAATATTCAACTAGCCTTTTACATGCGTTGCCCAATACAGTTGACTACTAAACCAAACCATACTTAATTGCTACGTTATTCAAGAAAGTCTTTCTTTAATTATTATACATGCACAGTTTAACAAAATTATATACAAACTAGCTGACCCGCCCGGCGTTGCCCGGGTCCGTTATAATAATGTTAAACGAACTTGAAATTTTTATGATTTTATCTTCAACTCAAAATATGTGTTAATACACTGTTAAGAATTTGACCCTTTTGCTGCATCGTCACTCCACCACTTTTATAGAAAATGATTACTTCAGCCTATTTTAAAACATTGTCATAGGTCAAAAGAGATATATTCTATAAAAGCGGGGGAGTGATGATACAGCAAAAGGGTAAAATTTTTTACAGTGTACATTATATTAAATACGTGCCCCCTGACTGTGTCAAAAATTGGTTTAAAAAAAAACTAATATTTAGCTGCAAAAATACCTAAAATGACTGCAATGGGAAACGCAGGAGGGAATATGTGTCCAACGATTTCGTGTTGATATTTATCCTTAAAATTACTGTTAAGTGACTTAACTAAATACTTTTTTCACATAGATATCCCAAGTGAAATATTTTGAATTTCAAACTAATTATATATCACTCTTAAATCTGACTATACCGCGAATGAAATCGATTCTCGATGATTCGCTAAAAGGTTAGTATATAATATTATAAATTCAGAGCCATTTTACAAAAATAGGTGTATATTTTTTATCAAACATGCGTAATGTTCATTCTATGAACAAAATCCTAACCGTAACCTAATTGTATCGGAATCATAACTTGTCTGTAACTTAGCTGTATCTTAACAGTAACCTAACTGCAAGTTAAATATAACATAAATGTAACTTGGCCGTCACCTAATCATAACCTACCCATAATCTAACCACAACCTAACCGCAACTTAACCTTAACCTAACTGTAACTTAACCTTGACCTAACTGTAACCTAACCGGAAAATAAAATAACAAAAGGGTCACCGGAACGTAATTGCAACCTAACTGTTATCTAACCGTAACCAAGTTCTAATTTAACATTTACTATAAACGAAATATTTTAACCATCTCGCGCTAAGTACTTAGTTTCACTTTCCACCGCTACTGAGCGCATTATGTTTTGTAGAACATCCGAATTTTAGGTTCGGATTGGATTCAAGTTCATGGAAATTATTTTGTCTTCTTCGGATACAGTTATGGTTGTTTGGAATATTTGTGTTCAGTTTAGATTCGGTTCAATTCAGATTTCGTGGGGTTTTTTTTCCCCTTCAAATGGGATTTTTAAGTTCGGGTCGGGTTGTACTTATATGAAAATTATTTTACCTAGTTCCAATGAGGTTATACTTCACTGAAATATTTTTGTTAGGTTCAGATTAAGTTTGGTTCAAATTTCGGGATTTTTTTTTCTTTTTTTTTACAAATTTTTTGGTTTGGAATGGGGATTATGTCCATGGAAATTATATTGTCTTGTTCGTATTTGGTTATAGTTATTTGGACTATTTTCGTCGGATTCAGATTTGGTTCAATTCAGATTTTAGGTATTTTTTTAAATTGATTTTTAAGGTTCTGGTTGGATTCATGTCCAGGGAAATTATTTTGTCTTGCTCGGATCGGGTTTTGGTTCTTTGGAATATTTTTTTCGGGTTCAGATGTCGTTCAATTCAGATTTCGGCTTTTTAATGGAATTTTTAGGTTCAGGTTGGGTTGCGCATCAACGGAAATTATTCTGCATTTTTCGAATAAGGATATGCTTCTCTGGAATATTTTTGTCAGATTTAGATTTTGTTCATTTTTTAGGTTCGGATTGGGTTCATGTTCATGGAAATTTTTTTGTCTTGTTCAGGTCCGGGTATGGTTCTGTGGAATATTTTTGTCGATTCAAATTTCAGGTATTTTTTTCAAATGGAATTTTAGGTTCCGATCGGTTTCATGTCCACGAAAATTATTTTCTCTTATTCGAATCCGGTTATGGTTCTTTCGAATATTTTGATCGGATTCAGATGTAGTTTGCATAAAACTTCAGGCTTTTTTTTCAAATGGAATTTTTTAGGTTCGAGTCAGGTTTATGTTCATGGAAGTTTTTTTGTCTTGCTCTTATCAGGTTATAGTTCTTTGGAATATTTTTATCGATTTCAGGTTTCGTTCTGGTAATTTTTTGGGTTATTTCAGAGAAAAATTTTAGGTTCGGGTCGGGTTGCATATACACGAACATTATTTTTCTTTGATCGAATTGGGGTATGCTTCATTTGAATATTTTTGTGGGATTCAGATTTGATTCGGGTCAAATATCAAATCCATAGTTTTTTTTTCAAATGGAATTTTTAGGTTCGGGTCGCGTTTATGCTCATGAAATTTTTGTCTTGCTTGGATCGGAGTATAATCTGTTTTTTTCTGGTTGGGATCGGGTTATGTGTTAATACGCCTAAATATTATGTTTTGCTACTATTCTTTTAGTGACTATTTTTTATATATAATTTATTTTGCTATTTGATAATTTATTACTGTGTATGAATCGTCTGCCTATTCGAACAATTGTACGTTAAAGAGCCATTTCATTTTTGTTTTAAAAACAAATTAAAGTCTTAATAAAATTTTAACTTAAATAAATGCATTCAAATTTAATCAATGATTTAAAAAAACTGCTAAAAAAGCCTCATATATACATATACATATATTAACTGCAACTTAGCCAACCACAAATACATTCTAATGTACGAAGTACCAACGATCTGACGTAATAGCTATGTCCAAAAATCCTAAGTTAAACTGACATTTTGCCAGTCTATGAATTTTAACCCGGGAGAACGCGCGCTTTTCAAGGTATGAATGATTTTTACTTTGCCACCAATAAAATCTAATTATAACAGTCACTTTATTAAGACGGAGACAATTCTTACAAATTTTGCGATAAAATAAATTGACAATCACTTTTAAAAAATTAGTGGTTACAATTGTAAAAACCACACGCACTCAGGGTCTTTTAGGCCCTGCGCGCGTCCTCGCGGGTTAAAGGTCTTTGGGAAAAAAACAGTCACTTTTGAAATGTCAAAATCTCAAATTGGTTTCTTTTATAGAGTAAAAAGAAATTAATAGAGTGGAGGTATTATCTCTGGAGATGATGCTTAAGATGTAACCCTACATTAAGTCCAATTAAGTACCAACAAAAGCACCTGCTTTGACACGCCTATCAATTGGCGAAATTTTAAAATGAAGGGCCAAAATCACAGTCAAGTGAAATCCAGCCACCCCATTGGTCGTGTGGTAAGGGTGAAAATCACGAACTTGTTTCTCCATTTGAAAAAGGTGAGAGGGAAAGTATTTTTTAAGCGATTGTTACCGCCTGTTCTTATTTAAGATAAACCATCGAAATTAACTCAATTAAGATATTTTGATGCCATTTTATAAAATGAGAGTGAAAAATTTAGATTATAAATGAAAAGAGATAAGATTTACTTCAAAACTGCCGCTACGATTTTTTTCTCGGAAAAAGGAGTATGACAACATTTACCCAACTGCTAAGAGATTGTTCCCTGAAAAGGACGCGGCTCAATGACCAATGAGGTGTTTGGATTTCACCGGACTGTGATTTTGGCCCTCCATTTTAAAATTTCGCTATCAATTAAAACAGGTTTAAACCTGTATTTTTTTTCTCTCGTTTTTAAAAAAAGAACTAATTTATCGCTTCACCGGTAAAAATTTATTAATTATTTTATCATATGTGTTTTAAATATCAATATAGAAAATTATTTCAACGTTTTGCTTGAAAATATAACATTATTTTGTTAGTACATTAAAATCGTCTGCAGTCAGAAATTTATATTTTAGATTAATATTTATTACTTAAGTTTTCATACATGATTTTAAAAGAATGTTTTCATCATTATATTTTAAATATTTATTTACATGCAATTATTAAGTCATAAACATTTTTCATCTACGTTATAAAATATTGAAAATTACATTAATGAAGGAAACTTTTAGTTATACAATTTTTAATTCGTATCAAATGTTTTCAATATCTTATTTAATTTTAATTTGATATTTAATTATTGCTAATTTTCCAATTTCCTTCATTTTAAAAGCGAATATTTATTCTAATAAATAATAATAGAACGAAGACCATTTTAAAAATTTGCTATTTCCTCTTGAAATATGCTTCAACTGTAATTCATTTCTTTCAATTCGTCTTATAATACAAAATCTCTTCCACGTCCTTTTGTTTGCCACATTAAATTTGAGCGATAAATGGTTTCATATCGCAAACCTTTTTTGAGCTTACTTCACCTCCACTTATCTTATTCCTCCATGGGTTTCTTTAATTCTGTCTCAGCTTTCTTATTACTTCTGCGAAAATTTTTACACAACCAACCAACCGTAAACAAATGAAAGAGAAAAAAATTTGGAAAAAGATGATTTTTTATGAGAGTGACCTCTTGATTTTAATTAATTACTCAGTTAATAATTGGAATTTTGAAATTCTGAAGCTCAGGTGCATCAGGAGAGATATTGGGCTACTCTCAAAAAAATTTTGAGCTTTGTACGTGCTGTAGATTTTGCTAGCCATTGCAGACACACACACAGACACACACACAGACAGAGCGTTTTGTTCTTTTATTAGTATAGATACTCATTTGTCATCAAATATTTACTATCTATACTAATAAAAGAACAAAACGCTCTGTCTGTGTGTGTGTCTGTGTGTGTGTCTGCGATGGCTAGCAAAATCTACAGCACGTACAAAGCTCAAAATTTTTTTGAGAGTAGCCCAATATCTCTCCTGATGCACCTGAGCTTCAGAATTTCAAAATTCCAATTATTAACTGAGTAATTAATTAAAATCAAGAGGTCACTCTCATAAAAAATCATCTTTTTCCCAATTTTTTTCTCTTTCATTTGTTTACGGTTGGCTGGTTGTGTAAAAATTTTCGCAGAAGTAATAAGAAAGCTGAGACAGAATTAAAGAAACCCATGGAGGAATAAGATAAGTGGAGGTGAAGTAAGCTCAAAAAAGGTTTGCGATATGAAACCATTTATCGCTCAAATTTAATGTGGCAAACAAAAGGACGTGGAAGAGATTTTGTATTATAAGACGAATTGAAAGAAATGAATTACAGTTGAAGCATATTTCAAGAGGAAATAGCAAATTTTTAAAATGGTCTTAGTTCTATTATTATTTATTAGAATAAATATTCGCTTTTAAAATGAAGGAAATTGGAAAATTAGCAATAATTAAATATCAAATTAAAATTAAATAGGATATTGAAAACATTTGATACGAATTAAAAATTGTATAACTAAAAGTTTCCTTCATTAATGTAATTTTCAATACTTTATAACGTAGATGAAAAATGCTTATGACTTAATAATTGCATGTAAATAAATATTTAAAATATAATGATGAAAACATTCTTTTAAAATCATGTATGAAAATTTAAGTAATAAATATTAATCTAAAATATAAATTTCTGACTGCAGACGATTTTAATGTACTAACAAAATAATGTTATATTTTCAAGCAAAACGTTAAAATAATTTTCTATATTGATATTTAAAACACATATGATAAAATAATTAATAAATTTTTACCAGTGAAGCGATAAATTAGTTCTTTTTTTAAAAACGAGAGAAAAAAAAATACAGGTTTAAACCTGTTTCAATTGATAGCGAAATTTTAAAATGGAGGGCCAAAATCACAGTCCGGTTAAATCCAAACACCTCATTGGTCATTGAGCCGCGTCCTTTTCAGGGAACAATCTCTTAGCAGTTGGGTAAATGTTGTCATACTCCTTTTTCCGAGAAAAAATCGTAGCGGCAGTTTTGAAGTAAATCTTATCTCTTTTCATTTATAATCTAAATTTTTCAATCTCATTTTATAAAATGGCATCAAAATATCTTATTTGAGTTAATTTCGATGGTTTATCTTAAATAAGAACAGACGGTAACAATCGCTTAAAAAATACTTTTCCCCTCACCTTTTTCAAATGGAGAAACAAGTTCGTGATTTTCACCCTTACCACACGACCAATGGGGTGGCTGGATTTCACTTGACTGTGATTTTGGCCCTTCACTTTAAAATTTCGCCAATTGATAGGCGTGTCAAAGCACGTGCTTTTGTTGGTACTTAATTGGACTTAATGTAGGGTTAGATCTTAAGCATCATCTCCAGAGATAATACCTCCACTCTATTAATTTCTTTTTACTCTAAAAAAGAAACCAATTTGAGATTTTGACATTTCAAAAGTGACTGTTTTTTTTCCCAAAGACCTTTAAAATTCATAGACTGGCAAAATGTCAGTTTAACTTAGGATTTTTGAACATAGCTATTACGTCAGATCGTTGGTACTTCGTACATTAGAATGTATTTGTGGTTGGCTATGGTGCAGTTAATATATGTATGTGTATATATGAGGCTTTTTTAGCGGTTTTTTAAAATCATTGATTAAATTTGAATGCATTTATTTAAGTTAAAATTTTATTAAGACTTTAATTTGTTTTTAAAACAAAAATGAAATGGCTCTTTGACGTACAATTGTTCGAATAGGCAGACGATTCATACATAGTAATAAATTATCAAATAGCAAAATAAATTATACATAAAAAATAGTCACTAAAAGAATAGTAGCAAAACATAATGTTTAGGCGTATTAACACATAACCCGATCCCAACCAGAAAAAAACAGACTATACTCCGAGCCAAGCAAAACAAAAATTTCATGAGCATAAACGCGACCCGAACCTAAAAATTCCATTTGAAAAAAAAAAAAAAAACTATGTATTTGATATTTGACCCGAATCAAATCTGAATCCCACAAAAATATTCAAATGAAGCATACCCCAATTCGATCAAAGAAAAATAATGTTCGTGTATATGCAACCCGACCCGAAACCTAAAATTTTTCACTGAAAAAACCCAAAAAATGACCAGAACGAAACCTGAAATCGATAAAAATATTCCAAAGAACTATAACCTGATAAGAGCAAGACAAAAAAACTTCCATGAACATAAACCTGACTCGAACCTAAAAAATTCCATTTGAAGAAAAAGCCTGAAGTTTTATGCAAACTACATCTGAATCCGATCAAAATATTCGAAAGAACCATAACCGGATTCGAATAAGAGTAAATAATTTTCGTGGACATGAAACCGATCGGAACCTAAAATTCCATTTGAAAAAAATACCTGAAATTTGAATCGACAAAAATATTCCACAGAACCATACCCGGACCTGAACAAGACAAAAAAATTTCCATGAACATGAACCCAATCCGAACCTAAAAAATGAACTAAATCTGAATCTGACAAAAATATTCCAGAGAAGCATATCCTTATTCGAACAATGCAGAATAATTTCCGTTGATGCGCAACCCAACCTGAACCTAAAAATTCCATTAAAAAGCCGAAATCTGAAATGAACGACATCTGAACCCGAAAAAATATTCCAAAGAACCAAAACCCGATCCGAGCAAGACAAAATAATTTCCCTGGACATGAATCCAACCAGAACCTTAAAAATCAATTTAAAAAAAATACCTGAAATCTGAATCGAACCAAATCTGAATCCGACGAAAATAGTCCAAATAACTATAACCAGATACGAACAAGACAATATAATTTCCATGGATATAATCCCCATTCCAAACCAAAAAATTTGTAAAAAAAAAGAAAAAAAAATCCCGAAATTTGAACCAAACATAATCTGAACCTAACAAAAATATTTCAGTGAAGTATAACCTCATTGGAACTAGGTAAAATAATTTCCATATAAGTACAACCCGACCCGAACTTAAAAATCCCATTTGAAAGGAAAAAAAAACCCCACGAAATCTGAATTGAACCGAATCTAATCTGTACACAAATATTCCAAACAATCATAACCGTATCCGAAGAAGACAAAATAATTTCCATGAACATGAATCCAATCCGAGCCTAAAATTCGGATGTTCTACAAAACATAATGCGCTCCGTAGCGATGGAAAGTGAAACTAAGTACTTAGCGCGAGATGGTTAAAATATTTCGTTTATAGTTAATGTTAAATTAGAACTTGGTTACGGTTAGATAACAGTTAGGTTGCAATTACGTTCCGGTGACCCTTTTGTTATTTTATTTTCCTGTTAGGTTACAGTTAGGTCATGGTTAAGTTACAGTTAGGTTAAGGTTAAGTTGCGGTTAGGTTGTGGTAGATTATGGGTAGGTTATGATTAGGTGACGGCCAAGTTACATTTATGGTATATTTAACTTGCAGTTAGGTTACTGTTAAGATACAGCTAAGTTACAGACAAGTTATGATTCCGATACAATTAGGTTACGGTTAGGATTTTGTTCATAGAATGAACATTACGCATGTTTGATAAAAAATATACACCTATTTTTGTAAAATGGCTCTGAATTTATAATATTATATACTAACCTTTTAGCGAATCATCGAGAATCGATTTCATTCACGGTATAGTCAGATTTAAGAGTGATATTTAATTAGTTTGAAATTCAAAATATTTCACTTGGGATAACTATGTGAAAAAAGTATTTAGTTAAGTCACTTAACAGTAATTTTAAGGATAAATATCAACACGAAATCGTTGGACACATATTCCCTCCTGCGTTTCCCATTGCAGTCATTTTAGGTACTTTTGCAGCTAAATATTAGTTTTTTTTAAAAACCAATTTTTGACACAGTCAGGGGGCACGTATTTAATATAATGTACAATGTAAAAAATTTGACCCTTTTGCTGTATCATCACTCCCCCGCTTTTATAGAATATATCTCTTTTGACCTATGACAATGCTCCAAAATAGGCTGAAGTAATCATTTTCTATAAAAGCGGTGGAGTGACGATGCAGCAAAAGGGTCAAATTCTTAACAGTGTATTAACACATATTTTGAGTTGAAGATAAAATCATAAAAATTTCAAGTTCGTTTAACATTATTATAACGGACCCGGGCAACGCCGGGCGGGTCAGCTAGTATATATATATATATTAATATCAGCAAGTTGTTTTCATGTACTTGGTTATGTTTCTTGACAGTGGCGTTAGATTTCGATGAAAACTTTGCGTGTTTTATAAGCAAAAAACATGCAAAATATACCGATTTATTTTTAAAAGACCGTTATATCCCCATGAATATCCATATTTTTCTTACACAAACTAACCCAAATGTTAAACAGGACCCATAGTGACGCGATATATAGCTACAAATTATTCGGAACATTTATTTTGTAGGGTTATCGCAATTTTTTTAATTCAATTTTTATTAGTCCCCTATTTTCCCTTGTGGTTAAACCCTTGATGAAAAATTTGGCTTGAAACATTTACTTTACATCCTTTAAGTTTCAGAATAATTCGATGAATATTTCTCTAGAATATTACCTCTAAAACAGAAAGTGTCCGGTGACTTTTGAACGCAGAGTGTATATAAAAACTCTCAAATAAGTTCCATAGCAACTATTTATGAGACCGAAGCTAATATATATATATATTCATGCGTCACATTTTTAATCTTTAAATATACATCATTGAATTTATTTTCGTTTAATTCAAGTCTTTATAATTAGAAAACGATACAAATCGTCCCCAAGAAGATATTTCAGTTAAACAGAATTAACAAAGTTCATTTTTTCAGCCAACTATTACTAAAAATAAAATTTCTATTAAAATAAATACTTAAGGAGACAATGAACTTCGAAAGAAGCAAAAATACGAATTTTTGTTCTTGTGCTAAAATTTATTGTTAAAAGTTTCGAAATATCAATATATTGCATATGGCATAAATTTGATAAAAATAGCACACCACATTATATTTCAAAAGCATTTTTCTAAAAACAAAAAAGTTAAAAACATAAAATAACGGCAGTCTATACATTTTTAAAATGATCCATGCGTTTTTGTTAAAAAATCTCAACATATTATGAAAAAAATCTTAATACATCCTAAAAGAAATCTGTGGATTCGTTTTGGAATGTTGATTAAGATATTGAATAAAACAATAACATCAACTGACAAGTGAATATTCAAAGAAAATTTAGTTTCCTGTTAGTTTTTTGTGCTTGTAAAGTAACCTGACTGATGAATTAACAAACACAAAATGCGTACCATCTTAGTTTTGCCATTAATATACAATGGCGCCAACTAATATGGGCCCATGGGGCGCAAGTCCACTCAATAATTTGATATCTCCATCCACCCATTATTAATTGAGCTCACCCAATATTTTTTAAAAGTTGGCACCACTGTTAATATGTATACCATATATGTGTGTGTATGTTATAAATACTCTGTGTTAACACATTCGCTGCCGATCACGCGCCAGCACGTGATGTGGGGTGATGTCCAATAGCCAGTCACGCGCTGGCGCGGGAAATCTTTCACCGATTCTTTGTTATAAAAAGTAAATCGGTTTCTGGGAAAAAACCCACTTCTAGAGTGCGGCATTAACTATCATCACATCTTCACGTAAGCGGCAGCGAACGTGTTAAATATGCATTCTTTTCATCAAACATGATTTTTTTTTTCAATTAAGGCAATATTCTGTTACAGCAGTATCTTTTATTACATTTAGGTGTTATTGCATAATTTCGTTGTTTTACAGGATCAACATTCTGACAATCGTTCATAAAAGGATATACTGTTGAAAATTATAAACAGTGAATCAAATATAATTAACCAGCTAAAACAGAATCCTAAGGCACCAGAGAAACAAATCTCTTTTAGGAAATTTCTTAGTTTAACAATACATCCAGCTTAACCAGTCTATTGAAGTTATATGGCATCCTTTTAAGACAGGATATTGTTATGGGCAAGTTCTCTTTTTGACAGGATTTACTGTATAGTTATCTATATTTGATTCACTTAATGAGTTTCGAATAAACTTTATATACGTAAGATGGCATGGGGAGGGGAGACTTTTTGGATTTCATATCAAATGTTACAAAGTTTTTTTTTTTTTTTTTTTTTTATTTATTTTTTTTTAATTATTATTTAAGAAATAGGCTTATGAAGGTTTTAGAATTAGACACTTGTGAACTTTTAAAACCCCATGATTGTAGTTTTTTTTTTTTTTTTAATAATATATCAGGAGTTTCTGCAATCTCTCAACAGCAGATTAACAAAAAATACAGTTTTTTTTTTAATATGAATTAAATCTTTATTCATTTAATGAAGTTTTAAATAAAAGATTAGAAGAAAAACACCTTTAAGCAGACAAATTTTTTAAAAAATAATTGGATACTTTTCACCAGATTCTACACGTATGAGTTTGCAAAATATGGTTGAATTATCATGCTTAGTTTTGGACTTACGAAACTTAAGTAACTGTACTCTTTTGACTGACTTCAACATTAATAGTGCTTACAATATTTTTTTGATTTAAAAATTGCCTGATTTAGTATATTTATTAAACATTTTTCTATAAAATTAGCAGTTTACATGTTTTATGTGCAATAGTTTTTATGGACAATCTAAAAAAAATAATGTTGTGGAAGAGTTAAAAAATGCTTTAAATTATGTTAGCATACATATAAAGATATATAAAGATTTCATACACACGCATGTAAAAGAAAGAAAGAAACAAGTGTATAAATATGATCCCAAATCGCACACAGGGTTTCGTTTAATATATCTTTTAAAACACTTTATCCTTAATTAACAAATAAAAATTGTTAATTTATAATTATTAAAAAGGTACATTGGCAGCACCATTGTATTTAAATTTTTAAAAATATATTTTTAGACCAAATTAAAAATATCAAAGTAAAATCATTTAAAAAATATATTAAAAAAATCGAATACTTTTAAGTCAAGCAATTTCAAAAATTTAGCGGAGGTAAATAAAATATTAATTTTTTTCAAAGAAAAAATCGTTTAAAACATATTTAAAATGTTGAAATAACTCTGAAAAAATTCATATTAATTCCTTCACTTTCCTCATATTTCCGAATAGATGGCTCAAAAAAGATGTTAACATTTTAAAAAATTCTAAAAACCCTTAAGATGGCTAAAAAATACGAATATTTTCTTTTAATTAAATAGATCGGACAGTTAAATGTAAGAAACTGAAAATCTCAACTTCCGCTGATATGCTTTGAACCCGGGACCAACTCTCTTAAAATGTCAGCGAAAAAAATAACTCAAGTTGAGCCGAAATTCGCTCATCTCACGTTTTGAAAGGCAGCTTCAATAAAGAGTTGAGTAAACAACTGAGTAGTTTGTAAACAATTTAAATCAAGATGAGTTATTTAAACAATCAGTTTAAATCGAGATGAGTAAAGCATTTAAAAAACAACTCATTCACGACTCAATAATTTACAGTTCTTTTCTGAGAAGCCAAATCCACTCTTTCGTTTTAAGAGTGTATCGATTAGAAATAACACACTCTAACACAGAATACCGAGTTCAGAAAAAGATGGTTGAAAATAAGATTGTGTCTTGAAATCACAAAAGTGGTATGATGTCTTTACGTTAATTTATTATTTAAAATAGCTTAACTTTTTCAAAATTTAATATTTTGGGTGAGGGACAGGAGGTAATCAACTCGATGAAGGAAAAAAAAAATCCAAATCTGCAACTTAAATCATTTTCGAGTACGAACCCTGTGACAGACAGACAGAAAAGCCAGACTATAAGAGTTTCGTGAGATGGATGAAACTCTAAACTAGTCGTTGGAGGCCATCGTAATACTTACCCATCATGGATATGCATACTATAATATATGTAAATAAAGCATGCGTAAACTATTTATAAAATTCATTGCAATTCCAAAACAAATTTAAACGTATATTTAAGTATTTTAATATACCTACATAGTAACGGTCTATTAAAAAATTGATGATGAATTAATTTCGACAATTTATATAAAACGACATATATACTCTAGTAGTACTGAATATCGTAAAAGAAACATCCTTATAACTCCAAAAATAATAATCATATTAACCGATAGTTCACTGAGTCGGATTAAGCGTCTCATTTGCAATTAAAATATATCTTTGAATTGAAATTTGAATGAAATACAGGATCATGAAAAATCGAAGAATGTGGTAAACAGGATTGTAAATATCTCGGCAACTAATAATCCGATTGACGTCGCTTCCTTTGCAAAATTTATCTTATTTTATTACATTTTACGTCCACTCCTTAAAATAAAAAATTTCGAAAATTTTTATGTACTTTTCATCAGAACGAATTTTTCGAGAATACGAAAAAAAATAGTTCCGGATAATCGAGGTTACTGGTATTAAATAGCCTTTGTCCCATTCTCATATACTAAGTATATGCGAAATTTCAAGTTTAGAGCATTTACAGACAGACGGACGGCAATTTTTTTTTCTAAAAATATGTTTTTCGGAATCTCCAGTATCTAAAATATGTAAATCCTCAAAAAAAAAAAAAAAAATCTTTTTAGGTAGATTTCGTAAGAATATACTACCTATTGCAATCGCACCAGTTATATATATATATATATATATATATATATATATATATATATATATATATATATATATCACTTTTTTATGGACACGATAACTTCTATAATTCTTCACCAATCTCCACCAAACTGGTACATAAAATCAAAGGGGATAAAATCTTGGCTAAATTCGTTAATGGGCAAAATCGGACCAAGGGGGTCGGAATAGGGGGCGTTTTTGTGAAAACCGAAAAAACGCAATAACTTCTTAATTAAAGTAGATATCGAATCGGTTTAGAGTTTATATTATTTCTTAAAAATGGTGCAAAAGTTTATGCATGACAGATTTTTGATAAATTTAGAAGTGGGCTCAAGGGGCGAAAAAAACAGGGATTTTGAGAGAAAAAAATTCATAACTTCGTCAATTTTCAAGATATCAAGTCCAACTAAATTTTTTGTAAATGTTCTTAAAATTATCTAAAACTTTTGTATTTAAATGTTTTTGATAGGACCAACTTTTACCGATGAAAAAAATTAAAAACGAAAAACAGGGTGCTGAAAAAAGAGAAAAATCCATAACTCCGTCAATTTTTAAGATATCAAATCTGATTAAATTTATTTTACAACTTCTCAAAAATATCTACAACTTTTATATTGACAAGTTTTTCATAGGACCAACTCGTATAGCAAAAAGAAATTAAACAAAAATAGGAGTTGGAGAAAAAACCTCAAATCCAAACTGCTTATATTCTGACTCATTTTTAAATTCATTTTTGATTTTAAACGCATCCAAATGGTAGATCCTCTTATTTAGAAACTGTATAAAGTGACGAATTGGTCAATTTTCTGATAAAGACAGAATATATTTCAAAGAAGGCTACCAAAAAGGGTATTTTGAACAGAATTTCCGAAAGTCATCGGGACTGAAAATTGAAGGAAGTATTCAAATAAGAAATTGCGTTTTTTTTTTCTGACTCGTTTTTAAATCCATTTTTGCTCTCATATGCATCCAATTTACAGATCCTCTTATTTAGGAACTATATAATGTGATGCATTGATCGGTTTTTTGATAAAGACAATATATTTTGAAAAAGGCTACCAAAAAGGGTATTTTGAACAGAATTTCCCGAAGTCTTCGTGATTTGAAAATTTAAGGAAGTTTTCACATAGCAAATTGCGTTTTTTATGACTCGTTTTAAAATCCATTTTCGCTCTCAAACGCATCCAATTTACTGATCCTCTTATTTAGGAACTATATACTGTGACGCATTGGCCAGTTTTTTGATAAAGATAGAATATATTTTTAAAAATGCTGTCAAAGTGAGTATTTCGCACAAAATTTCCCGAAGCAATCATGATTAAAGAATTAAGGATGTATACAAACAACAAATCGGTTATTTTATGACTCATTTTTAAATTCAATTTTTTTCTCAAATGCATTCAACTGACAGATTTTTGTTATTTAGGAGCTGTATAATGTACTGTTTTGGTCGATTTTTTAATAAATTCAGAATCTATTTCAAAATATGTTGTCAAAATGGGCATTTGGGCTGAATTTTTCTTAAGATGATTCTGATAAAACCAGTTTTTGCAGAAAAATGAAATTAAAAATTTTTTCATAAACGGCCCAAATGAAGTTATTAAACTGGGTTTATCTCTAATCATATACAGCTCATATTCAAAATATTAGAATAATTGAGAAAAAGTAATAAGAAAAAAATATTTGTCATTTATTTATTTTTTATACTAAGTAAATGCAATTAAATTTCTTATAAATTAAATCTGGAATGTTTAGATAAGATTTTAACATTTATAAAATATTAAATACAGCACAATAAATTAGGTATACAGCTTCCTTAAACACACCAGAATATTAGAATAAAATTTAGATTGGTTCAAAATATTAGAATATTTTATTTTACGCAACAATATTACCTTATGAATATGAAGTAAATGGTAGTTAATATTTTGTAGCATCCCCTTTAGCTTTCATAACAGCGTACAATCGATCTTGCATACTATATACAAGGTGTTTACAAACATTTCTATCAATATTAGCCCAAATAGACTTTATACGTGCTACTAACACAGTTTTACTTGAAGGAGGATTTTCTTGAAGTTTTTTCTTCATTATACACCATAAGTTTTCGATGGGATTAAGATCTGGTGAATTTGGTGGCCAAGGAAGTACCTTAATGTTGCGTTGGCGGAACCAATTCTTATTTGACACCGAGGTATGCGGGGACGCTAAATCTTGTTGAAAGATGAAATCATCTTCAAATAAATCTTCTGATGATGGAATCATGTAATATTCTAAAATTTCTTGATATATCAGAGAGTTAACCTTTTCGTAGACGATGCATAACTTTCCAGGTCCTTCTGCACTCATACAACCCCAAGCCATGACACTAGCAGCAAATTTTACGGAACGTTTAAGGCATTCTTTATCAAATGCTTCTTGCTTCATTCTCCAAACTCGAATACCTTGATTACCATATGAAACACAAAACATACTTTCATCAATAAATAATATATTTTTCCAATCTTCATTGCTCCATAAACGTCTTGATTTACACCAATTCAATTTTATACGCTTTTGTCTTGCAGTCATGAGAGGTTTTGGTTTCGGTACACGAGATTCAAATTTAAATTTATGGAGACGTCTTAATGTTGTCGATGTAGAAACTTCAACTCCTTCTTCTTTCCATTTTCGGTGCAAGAATCGCGCACTTTTAAAACGGTTTTTCTTAACTATACGCTTCAGTTTCCTGTCATCTCTAGCAGTTGTTTTTGGTTTTCGGCCACCATTTCGGCGATTATTTTGAAATTTTCCAATTTTTGAATATTGTGTTAGTATTTTACTAACGCTCGATTGCTAACAATGTAAATAATTCGCTAAAAGATTGATTTTTACCGTGCCGATACAAATCAATCATACGAAGTTTAGTAGATTCAGGAATATCACTCACACGGCCCATTTTAAGACGAAAAAGAAACAAACTGCAAAAAAGAATACTGATTTTAAATAAAATAGTCTGAATTTAATCAATGATGCCACCAGTTAAGAATTGGTAATAATTAAAGGAGAATTAATGTGAAATATTCTAATATTTTGAACCACTTGAATAAATATTCTAATATTTTGACTTTTCAAAATAATTTTTTTTGCAATTAATCTTTTCAAAAATGATATTAAATTTAAGATAACAAGTAAGTTTAATCAACAATAAGTTTGCATATTTTCATTAAAAGACATTAAATTACCAAACGATATTTTCAATTTCTAAAAAGAAGCTAATTATTCTAATATTTTGAATATGAGCTGTATATATATATATATATATATATATATTTTTTTTTTTTTTTTTTTTTGAAATGAGCACTCTTCGAAATCTACCTCCGCCTATAGGCCCAGCCGACAGGGATTTTTTTAAAACGATTGCAAGATTCACCCTATACTACGTATGATAGGCAAGTAAAAGGGCTTATTTTATCTCAAGATACTTCTGGCACCAATTATAAAATATTGATTTTAGAAAAAATCGCTTTTAAAGTTTTGCAGCAATTACCACTTGCCAGTTCTCTATTTTTTAAAAAATGCAATATCTTTTATGTTTAAATTTTTAAAACGAGAGAAGGTTTTAAATTTTTAAAACGAGAGAAGGTTTTATAGGTGTTAGACATACAGAAAATGCAAAAAAAAAAAATGAAAATAAAAAGTCATTTTTTGAAAACGAAATACTCCCATGCATCTTTGAAATAGGACATAATTTATCCATCGGAATAAAATTTCTTAAATGAAATGGTAAATATATTTTTCTAAATAACATTGATTTATGAAAGTAAACAGTATCAATACGTTTTCATAATAGAAGTGCCACCATTCACCCTTTGGTAGATAAATATTCAGACTCGTCCGCTCCTGAAAGAAAATAGTATTTTAATGTTTTTTATATTGGAAAAAAAATCAGCAACGTTTTATAAAATTACAAATTTACTTGTAAAAAAAGAGAGAGAGAGAGAGAGAAGGCTTAACCCCTTGAGCTCTGCTGGTAGAATTTTCTACCATATAATTTTAATTCCAAAATGTCACAATGACACCAGAAAATTTGACCAAATTTACTTCAAAAAGGTTTAATGCATTTTTTCGTGTTTATCGTTAACCGGTTTTTTTCTTTGCAAAATACTGGTGCCAATGTGACATTTGGAATTTTGAAAAAATTTACACCCCAGAGCTCAGAGTTAGAGAAAAAAGAAAAACAACAAAATTATTCAACTCGCCACTTTATCTCTCTTTTTTAATATTTAATAATATTTATTTACTTATTTAATCCTTTCAAAGGCGGTGGTTCATATTAGGAACACTTAATTTTAAATCTGAATGCTACAATACCACCACAATTTTGGTATAAAATTTTCCGTTAATTAAGTATGTGATACAAAGTTTTTTCTTATTTCTAAATAAATTTATTTCGAAATTCCAGTGCCATTCACATATTTTAACATTTCAGCAATGCCAATTACCCCTAACTTTAGCAATGGAAGTGCTTTTCCTTTGAAAAGGTTAAATGTGATAACATTTAGTCACTTATAAAGGAATAGATACACCTATTTTGCTTCCTTTATTTCTTCCTTTTTCTTTTTAAAAAGTTTTCTTTTACCAAAAATCCTATTTAACTTTTCTTACATTCTAAGATGGAATGGCTTTTTGCCCTTTCTCAACCATTATTTTATTTACAATAGAATTGTGGATTGACGCCAAATTAGAATTTTGTTAAAACTGACAGCATTTTTTGCCTTCTTCAATTAATTATCAAATCATTTCATAATTTTTTAGTGTAGCGTGATATACAACTACATTATCATGTATGATCACCGAAAAATGAAACTTAGAATCTTGTTGCTGATGTCATGCTTATCATGCATAATAAAGAGTATTATCACCATGGATTGTATTTGCTGGGTTCTAAGAACAGGAGGAAAGTTATGCTGCTGGTATTATGTTTATTTCACTTTGAAAAATATAGAATTTTACCACTTTGTTAAATATAATACTGTGAACTGTTGTTTTAATTCTGTTTCTGGATATTCAGAAACCATATTTGAAACAATCCGTCGGAAAACCACGAAAAATGCAATATTAGAGACGCTGCAGTCTAGAAGAAAAATATTTCTATGTGGAATTGATTCAAAAAAATTTTCGGCGACTTCAAAAAGAACAGAAAATTCATTTATTTATACTTCAACTTCAGCATTTGTTAATAATGCTCTGAAGGATTTTAAACATTTTCATGAAGATGTTAAGGTGCGTGACAAATTCAATTGCTCCAAGAAGCTGTAATTAATCCCAAAAACTTCTCAGTAAACATGAATAGGAAACCCGCAATTGAACTTTTAAACTCAGCTAAAGCTGGAGTAATTCAGTCAAACAGAATTAAATTTAGATCTATTTTGAAAACAACAATAGATTCTGGAACGCACGACCTTTTACTTTGTAGAAAACTTCCATCGAGTGAAAATTTCGATTTCTGCATTGATTCAAGGGGCAAAATGAAAAAAAAAAAAAGAAAAAAAAACCCAGCTGCTTAAAAAAAAAAAAAAAAAAAAAAAAAAAAATCTCCCAAGTTTGGAATGACATCGTAATTTTTTAAATGTCATTAAATTTTAAAACTACTACGTCTGAAAACTCATAAAAAAAGTCTTCCCTGTTAAAAATGTTATATCCAAATTTCCATCTGGACTAAAACCTAAACATATTTCATGCACCAATCGGTGACTTTTTAACGTTCTCCTAAAATCTTCATGTCAAAATAGGACAAAATTCGAGCCATACAGTGTTTTAGTTCATGTGACGTTAACTAAGACAAATGATTATATACGCACACGGCAAGACAGTCAAATTATACAATGGGATCCAAAATCATAATATATTTTTTCATTGGTGTAATTGAAATTTGAACAGATTGCAGTGTGACATATGTGGAGAATCATGTTTTAACGCCTAAAGGGAGATGAAAGTTTGATCTTAGCTGTACGCATGACAATCCACCTCGGCTCACGATGTTTTGTTCTGTTTATTTTTTTTTTTGCAGAGAGAAAAGATGCGAGATACAGTGTTGACGAAAGAAATTGTTATGAGATTGTAGAATCTTTAATTTCATGTAAATAATGTGTAGCATTTGTATAATATGTATATAGTTTCTTCCAATTAAATTTAAATAAGAAAAGAAGATGCCAGTTTTGAGATTATTGAATAAGTGTCAATCGCTTCAAATTAAATTTATGTTAGAATAAATGCCACTGAACAAGAATTCCCACGTAACAATGGTGCATCGTTTGCCGGGAATTAAAGAATGAATGAAGAATTAGGACGATTGTCATTTTATTATACGGGTAAGTTTTTTATTATTATTTCTCTTGATTTTAACGATTAATTGGAAGAAACATTACTATACAAAATGAATAGCGGTGAAAATTTGAAACGAAATATTACTAAACGCGGATCAATTAGATGCACAATAACGAAATTGATTAAAACAAGTTGGAAATTGCACGTGAAGCGTAGCAAATGCGGTGCGTTCGTACGATAACGAAGTTTTAAAAGTATCACTCTCATATATCTATCTCATAAAATTGTAAATAATTACAATTAAAATGCGCACCAAACAATGCTCTCCCTATACCATTATGCAATGGAATACTTTTGTGTGGCCTTGTAAATCAATAACAAATATTCTTTTCACCACAGATTATGCAAAATGTATATTACAATATGTACTTTATAGATGCATATTAATTTTATTTCGTTCGAATGAGTGTAACACCATTAAAACGCATTTGAAACATTTTACCCCATTAACCGTAATGTAACGGAACACTTTTGATTGTCCCTGTGGTTGAACTATGCATCCGATTTTGATAAAATTTGAAATAACTCGACAAAATTATGTAATAATTATGTATTTTAAATTTCAAACGATTAAAATGCATTTGAAACTTTTTTCCCCATTGACCGTAATGTAACGGAATCGTTTTGATTGTCCCTGTAATTGATCTATGCATCCGATTTTGATAAAATTTGAAATGACTCGACAAAATTATGTAATAATTATATATTTTAAATTTCAAACGATTCAGTTGGGTAGTTTTTGCGTTGTTATATGTGGACAGACAGACGGACGGACAGACAGACAGACGAACAGACGGACGGACTGAACGACAACAATAGGTGCTACGAATTTACATAATTACAAACGCACCTAAAAATTGATAACGAAATTCTGAAAGAAAGGGATTTGAAACCGGAAATAGTGGAGGACTGTTTAACAATACTGCTCGAACACAAAAGATCACTAGAAAATTTAGATGATTTGATTCAATCTGAAATCGAAAGTGCTAATTTAGAAGCTGAAATTGAAAATTGTATAGAATATAAAGAGTCGATTATTACATGTAAATCACGAGCAAATATATTTTTACATAATTTAAAGAAAACTTCTAATAATACCAGTGAACCAAAAATAACTACTCCCCCTCCCCCATATCAAATACTCAGTTAAAGTGTAACACCAAATTGTTGCGAATTTCTTTAAACAAATTCACCGGCGACATTTGCGAATTCCAAGAATTTTGACCGCAATTTAAAGTCGCTGTTCACGAAAATTAAGCCCTTCAAGAGATAGAAAAATTTACTTATTTGAAATATTTCAGGATCAGCAGCTGCTGCTATTAACGGGTTTCCATTAACTGGTGAAAATTACGCAACGGCAATAAATATATAAAAGGATCGTTTTGGAAAAAGAGAAGTTTTAATATCTACGCACACTAATAAATTATTAAATTTAAAAGCAGTGCGAAGATCAAATGATATATTTTCGTTGAAAAAACTGTACGATGAAATAGCGACACAATTAAGAAGTTTTGAATCATTGGATGTGAAATTAGACCAATATGGTTGTTTATTATTACCAATTATTTATAAATGTATAACTAATGATCTTTTATTACAATTTCAAAGAGAACAGTGCGAGAAAAAAGATGTTTGCGTAAATGATTTATTATTGTTCCTTAAGCGTGAAATCGAAGCGCGGGAAAAGGTTGTTAATGTTACATATGTCAATTTTGAGATTAAATCCCATGAAAATGAATTTAAGCAAAATTCTTCTAAACATTTTCTTCAAGGAAAAAATAGAAATCCTTCAGCATTTACATTAAATACAATTACAGAAAATCTTTGCCCTTTTTGTTCTCAGAAACATGAAGCAAATTTGTGTAACTTAAATTTGGAAGAAAGAAAACAATCTTTATCGAAACAAGCGAAATGTTTCCGATGCTACAAATGATTTAATAAGAGTAAATTTTGTAAAAATTCTAATATTCGTTGCACTCTTTGCGATTCAAAAGCTCATCAAAATTCTCTTTGTAACAAAAAAGTAAAAGAAAGATCATCAAAGGAAAATAAAATTGACCTTGTTTCAACTGAAGGGGATGAAATAGGAGGAAAGCAAAATACGCAATATGAAAAAGTAACAGTTTCTTCACTTTGTTGTAAGCCAGATGAATATGTTTATTTTCAAACTTTAAAGGGAACAATGATCGGGAAAGATAAAAATATTAATGTTCGTATCTTATTAGACAGTGCGTCGCAACGTACGTTTGTGGGAAAGAATTTGTCAAAGCATTTAAATTTAGAGGTGACAGGACAGGAATCATTAAAAATCCCTGCTGGTACGAAACCTATTGTTGACAACCATAATAGGTCGTGCCGCTACATTCATTGTGGACGCACGTCTTTTTTGCGCCTGACGTAGAAAGACTAAGTTCTTTCGAAAGGCCTTGCGCAGTTAACTTATTTTATGGTGTTTAAAGAAGTTTTTTTCATTTCAACCATAATAGAGTTAAGATTTTCTTAAAGGATAAATTTTCTGACAATGTAATATGTCTGGAAGCATTAGAAACAGAGAAAATTTGTTCAGATATAATACGCGCCCTAAGTTCAGAGTTAAATGAAAAAATAAAAGAAATGGGTATACAGTTATCAGATGTTTCAAATGAATTAAGTGATGGGGAGAACAAAATAGATTTGTTGATTGGTAGCGACTACTATTGGTCAATTATGACAGGGAAATATGAACGCATTTCAGCAACTCTTGTTTTGAATGAAACTAAACTAGGTTGGACACTTCATGGGAGGTTCTCAGAAGAAGTTAATGTAAATAATTTAGCTATGTATATATCTATTTGGGATAATAATGAAGATGATAAAATGTCAATTCAACTTGAATAATTTTAGACTATAGAAGGGTTAGGGATTCAGGAAGATAATACAAATAAAAATTTGTGTGATAAACAAATATTAGAACAATTTGAAAATTCTATTCAATTTAAGAACAATAGGTATGAAGTTAAACTACCTATGAAATATGACAATCTTGATCTTCCGAATAATTATGATGTAGCCAAAAAGAGATTTCATAATCTAATTAAATGATTTGTAAATAATCCTGCATTATTCAAGGAATATAAAGAAATCATTGATGAATATAAGGCTTTAAGAATAGTAGAAATTGTTGACCACAAGAAATATATTCACCGAATGGTAATTTGACCTATTACTTACCCCACCACTCTGTAATTCGAAGGGACAAACAAACAACTAAATTGCGCATTGTTTTTGATGCCTCATCTCATGCTGCTTCTGAGCCTTCTCTAAATGATGTACTCTTCCCAGGTCCCAATTTGAGCTCAGATTTATTTGATTTAATTTTGCAATTTCGAAGCAATAAAATTACCGCAGTGGCAGACATTGAAAAAGCATTCTTACAGATAAGTTTTGCTGAAACTGATAGAGATATGACGCGTTTCCTGTGGATCGAAGAACTCCCTCAAGATAAAAATTCCCCAATGAACTTTATAATTATGAAAATGTGCCGTGTATTATTTGGCGTAACATCAAGTCCATTTCTGTTAGGAGCTGTAATTAAACATCATTTGAAGAGGTATGCAACTTAATATCCGGAAACTTGCTCTAAAATTAACCCTGCCATGTACGTAGACGATTTGTTGTTAGGAGCACATACGGTTAATGAAGCTTTAAAAATTTCAAAAGAATCGTTAGCTATTTTTAAACAAGGAAATATGTTCTTACGAAAATGGCAAAGTGATTCTACCATTTTAAAGGAAAATTTAAAATCTTTAGATATGAATGTTTGCGCTGGTACATCAACTGATACAACTGCATTTAAAATTTTAGAGTTAATATGGGACGCGGAAGAAGGCATTTTTTAATTAGACAATCAAAGTCTGTTAGAATTTGTTCATTGTCAAGATAAGACTAAAAGAACCATAATTCGAGCAGCTGGAAGAATTTTTGACCCTGTTGGGTTTTTATCACCATTTACGATTTTAATTAAAATGATTTTCAATCATTATGGGAACATGGTATCGATTGGGATCAGAATTTGCCAGAACATTTGGAGAAAAAATGGGATAACTGGTGTGCCCAGATTCCATATCTTAGTAAAATAAAAATTCCAAGATATTATTTTCAGGAATTAGACAGTTATGACAATGTAGAAATTCACTGTTTTAGTGATGCAAGTATGGCCTATGGAAGTGTTTTCTATCTTAGATATAATAACAATAATAGTATAAAGACAAGTTTTGTTACATCAAAAAGCAGATTAGCTCCCATAAAGAAGTTAATTTTGCCGCGTCTAGAATTAATGTGTGCTCTGATTGGAGCTAGACTTGGAAAGCGAGTAATGTCTGTTCTCAAGATAAGTGAAGACAAAGAAAGTACACTATTGGAGCGATTCAAATATCGTGCTTCACTGGATCAAAAGTTCGTCAAGTACGTGGAATCCATTCGTAAGCAACAGAACATCAGAAATACAAAGTTTAACAGATCCGAAGAACTGGCGACATTGTCCCGGTAGCTCAAATCCTGCTGACCGACTTACAAGAGGACTCTCACTTCTCGACCACGAGAAAGATGATCTGTGGTGGTTAGGGCCTCCATGGTTAGTTAAAGATTCAAAACTATGGCCCAAAGAAGATAGAGAAGTAGATGAAGATATGAAACAACTAGAAGCTAAAAGAAATGTGATTTTCCAAAATGTTTGTTCATCAGAACATCAGAAACCACTTATAGAGATTGAGCGTTTTAGCTCTTTTTTGAAGGCAATTAGAACATTGGCAAGAGTTAAAAGATTTTTTTTCAATTTAAGAAATTCAATTAAACGTAAAGATACATTATCTGCTGAAGAATTGAAAGAAGCTGAAGAATTATTAATCAAAGAAGTACAAATGAAGAATTATAAGGAAGAAATCGAGTTATTAGAAAAAGAAAATTCTGTTAAGAAAACATCACGAATTTATTCCCTGTGTCCATATTTGGATGAAAATAAAATTGTACGAATAAAAACCAGACTTAATGAAGGTTTCTTTGATTCAAATGAGACCAACCCAATCATATTGCCGAAGAATGAAAAATTAACAGAATTGCTAATTATGCAAGAACACAGAAAATTGCTGCATAGTGGAGTTTCTTTAACGTTTGCACAAATCCGGAAGAAATTTTGGATTCCACAAGGAAGACAATCTATCAGAAAAAATCTAAGAAAATGTCTAATTTGTAGAAGATGCAATGCAAAGGCAGCTGACCAACTAACTGGGCAACTTCCGAAGGAAAGGATCTCGCATTCCCCTGCGTTTACCGTTATAGGATTGGATTTTGACGGCTCAATAATCATCAAAACAGATAATAAAGAGAAGTCAAAATCATATATTGCACTGTTCACCTGTGCCGCAATAAGAGCCATACATTTAGAAGCAGCCAGGGATATGACTACAAAGTCCTTTTTTTTCGTCGATTTATTTCAAGACGCGGAAACAGTAAAATATTTTTTTCTGATAATGCATTGAGCTTTAAAGCTGCCGACAAAGAACTACAACAATTTGAAAAAATCCTTAAAGATTAAGATCTTCAGGACTTTATATCAAACAAAGGCATTGTATGGAAATTTATCATCGAGCGCGCCCCATGGTGGGGAGGGTTCTACGAAATAAGACTCGTAAAAAGTGTAAAAGAACCCCTAAGAAAAAATTTGGGAAGAGCTCTCATCACATTTGGAGAATTGGCAACAATTTTGACAGAAATAGAAGCCATAATAAACATGAGAGCCCTTGCGTATACAACAAGTGATTTCGGAGAGCCAGAGCCACTTACACCGGCTCACTTTCTTCAACTCGGAAGAGAAAACATTAGTTTTCCACTACATTTTGCCGAATTAGAGAATAAAATCTCTACCCGAGAGACATTATTCAGGTGAAAAAGATATCAAACTAACTTTTTGAAACAGTTGTGGACTAAATGGAAAGAGCAATACTTACTGAATTTAAGATCGATCCATCAATTTAAAACTCCTGAGAGGCACAAAAATCTAAAGATTGGAGATGTTGTCTTAGTGGACGGAAGTGCTAAATCTAAATTGTTGTGGGACTTAAAAGTAGTTAAGGTAGGGATTCTTGGCAAAGATCAGCTTATTCGAGCTTGCATGGTAAAGACTGCTAAAGGACTGCTAAGAAAACCAGTACAACTTTTGTATCTTTTTGAACTAGATTGTTGAATGTTAAATGATTTCAGTATTTGAATTTTAAATTTATTACTTTTTTCTACTATTGTTTGAATACATAAATGTGATTTATTTCTTATTATAAATTCATAGTTGAAATATGTTTTTTTATGTGTGTATTTTGCAATTGTTAATTTATCCATTTAGAAAAAATGTTTCATTTGTGTATAATTATGCTTTATTTCAAATTGAAAGGATTATTGAAATATTAACAATAGTATTTAATTTGTTTATATTATGTATATATTTAGTTTATCTTATTAGGTAAAATATCTGGCCAGATACGTTCATGTAGCTACATGTTATTGAAGTGTCATTTTTTATTTATATTAACCATGATGTTATTTTATTGTTTAATGCTTTATATGTCAACATCTGAAGATTGATTTTTTTTTTCTGTTTTATTATTTGAGTTATGATTTAAGGATATCTTTATCATAAGAATTTGGTTTTATTGATTTATCATTATGTACTCTCATGAGTCCAGGTTGAGAGTGTTAGAGAATCATGTTTTAACGCCAAAAAGGCGATGAAGTTCTGATCTTAGCTGTACGCATGACAACCCACCTGGGCTCACGATGTTTTGTTCGTTTATTTTTTTGCAGAGAGAAAAGATGCGAGATACAGTGTTGACGAAAGAAATTGTTATGAAATTGTAGAATCTTTAATTTCATGTAAATAATGTGTAGTATTTGTATAATATGTATATAGTTTCTTCCAATTAAATTTAAATAAGAAAAGAAGATGCCCGTTTTGAGATTACTGAATAAGTGTCAATCGCTTCAAATTAAATTTGTGTTAGAATAAATGCCACTGAACGAGAATTCCTACGTAACAACATATTTGCCGAAAAAGAGTCAAAAGCAATCAAATCTATTAATGCATTGATCTGACGTATGATATTACGCTAATTTATTTAACATTATTCACTGTTTAATTCAAATGTTAAATCCTGCCATTTACCTTGGAAAAGATTTTCCTTTATAAAAAGCGCAAAAACTCATAGAGATACTGTTCCCTCAAATGCAAATTTTTTAACCCCCCCATAATAACCACGCTATTGTCTCACATTTGCCCCAACTATTTTAAACAGAATCATTTAATATAAAATCAATATAACTCTCTTCTTTTCCATAATACCCATATTAAATCTCGCAAATCCAAAATATTAGGATATAAAAGGAAATAATTAAGATATAAAAATAAAATGGATTACTTGTTCTAAAATTGGAGCAATCAGCAAAGATCTTCCCCACATAAATGCTTCATCTATGTCCCTCGTTATATTATCATCGGGAAATCTGAAAACATAACGCATTACAAAATATAAAGCTCACAATTTCCTTTAACCTCTTCGGTCCCTAAATCCCCATTCGGAGACCTCTGTCCTTTTACTTATAAAAACTAAAATTTCTGATTTTTTTTCATCATTTTTTAATAGCTGAATGTTTTTTTTTTTTTTTTTTTTTTTCTTTCTTTGCGTTGAAATGAAGAATACCTCATAAAATAAATGTTATTTTCATGTGAGTTTACAAAATGCCTAAAAATTTTAATTATGACCAAAAAAAGTGATAAAAATTCATACGTAATTTAACTTAAATCTTTTTCAATAAATCTTGTTGAAGATTTGTAGATTATTTACTTGAATAAAGCTCTTAAATTTGTTGCGTAAATTTAGGTTAATGGTTATTAAAATGATGTTTTAAGGGGTTTGTAGTTTTAGATACATATTTTTGAACCTAAATTACTAAGCGCCTAAAAAATCAATTTTAAAAGTTTTTTTTTTTTTTTTGGCCATTTACATGTTATTGTGAAAAATCCAATGAATATAAGTACTTGTGCTATTATTTAAGCTTCGGAACTGAAGAGGTTAAAGTGCTTTTTAATATAACAGATGCATTTATTTATCAGAATTACTCAAGTAACGTATGTAGAAACTAGTATTTTCAAGGATAGAACGAAATTCAGTAAACTGCAAGATTTTGGAACAGGTGTGCCTGTGGCCCGCATTATCAGAACTCCTTACACGAGACAGTTTTTAAACATATCAACATCAAAAGTACAATACATTAAAAAACACAATACACAAATTTAAAACTTAATAAATTTGAAATATTAAAATTATTTGAAATATTTCTAACTGCGTTTTGAAAACTATACTATGAATTATAAATAAATGAAATTGTTTTTTTCTTTTCTAAGTAAAACTGCACAAACACACCCACACACACACACCGATTTAAAATTATTTTAAAGTCATTTACCATAATTTAGTTTATCTATGCAAAATTAAGATAGAATTTTGTAACCTGTTTTTCAACCATTTACTGATATGTGATAATTATAAAAGTTATATTCATAAGTGTATTTCCGATGTCAGTCTAACCTGTACAGTTTTCCCATAAGATGGTATGTTGTTTAGTGGGGGGGTCAGCTTATTGTACGATGTACGTTTACATTTCTCTCGTACAGTGAATTCTTCCGTGTTTTTAGCACATTTTAATTTGGATCGTTTTAAGATTTTTCTCTTTTTCAGTTTACTTCAAAATTTCACCTGTTGTCGAGTGCTGTTAAATATTTTGAACTTGACATTAGTTTAGATACATTTTTAATGTATATATTTAAAACACTTTTAATTTAATATATCTGTATCTTAAGTTTTAATATGTTGTTTGATTTATTATCTCCTTTTTGTTTAAATACAAATATTTTTTTTTTCAAGTGTGTCGATTACGAAAATTTTCATGATCATTATTGATTTCAAGTTATATTGATTGATTTTCTTTCTAACAATTCTATTAATTTTTCATTTATAGAATTCAAATACAGTCAAACAATTTTAATGGAATAATGTGATACGAATACGTTTGAAAAATAATGTTTTAATCGATTAACTAATTAAAGACTATAAAAATTTGGCAGCGACAACTTTACTAGTACATTCAGCATAGTTTAGTATCTTTCTAGTCTAAAAAAAGGTAACTAACGCTGTCACCGCCGCTAACAATGAATTTTATATGACCTACGGTAACTCTTTGCTAATATTAAGAAAACTACTGCATACAAAAATATGAAAATTGGTAGTATTATAGAGAAATGTTTGAAAAACACGCTGATGCGGACAGTATTTTTAATTGAATAATTATTTTAAAGATATTTAATGTTAAAATGGGTCAAAATCGTTCCATTAAAAAAGTTTTATAGCAGGAAAAATTATGCATAGGAATTGCATTTTTAGATCATTTTATGCATTAGAAGTTCCCGGTGTGGAAACTGCTTTTATTTATTTTTTTCATTTGACTCATTTTATGGGGATTTATTTCCATTTTAAATTCAAATTTTCAGCTTTTTGAGAAACTTTTTTACATATTTTGGAAAAGATCATTATTTTCAATTGTTGCCAAATGATCAAATAATATTTCCTACAAATTAGAAAAAAATATATTTATACATGTGACAATTACAAACAGAAAAATGATATGAATTAAATAATTACGAGTTAATAGCGGGAATATATTGAAACCTGCGTCATAAAACTATATTTACATGTGAATATTAAAAGCGAAAGAAAATTGTAAAATAATAAATTTATTAATATGCTTTTTCATTCGTAAGTGGAGAAAAATTATATGAGCTTTAAAAAACAAAATTAGACAGTGCAAATAATAATATTTCTTTTCTAGCGATAAAAATATTTTCGCATGAATATTGCAAAAAGAAAAAAAAACAGTTTGGAGAAAATAATATTAGATTTAAAACGTTACATTTACGAATCACTTATTTAACGCCATTATTTTATAGCATTGTTTAAAAAAAACTGGGAAGTCAATACTCTCTTTATTAAATTCATTTTATATTAGCTGATTCTGAAATGTTTAACTAATCTTATTTAATCAAACGCGAAAACAGCCATTAACAGCAGCTCATAACAGCAGCCATAACCCCCAGTAGCGTAGCTATGTTTTTTGGCGCCCGGGGCCAGAAAGAAATTTTGCGCCCCCACCCCAATATAGATATATAACAATTTCTCTCAATTTGGCGCCCCTAGGCCTCTGCGCCCGGGGCGGACGTCCCCCTTGCCCCCCCTTAGCTACGCCACTGATAATCCCCCCCCACCCCTCCGTAAAACGGAAAAAAATGAAACCCTTTTATAGGGCGATTGTGGTGATGAAAATAAACACCTCCTACTAGGTACGCAATCGTGACGTGGTTAGTACGAAGGCAAATGAAAATAATATCCCTTCGGCGTTGTGAACGAAGATCGGATATTATTAATTACTGAAATTAATTCCTTAATATCATACTTAAAATTAACGTTTTGCAATAACATTAGGAACGCCTTATTTAACGTATGAATTTGTGAAAATTGGGATTGATGAGTCAATAAAAAAACTTGAGATATTAATCTACAAATTTAAATGTTAACATTCCCTAATCTGCATCTAGAAATTACCTTAAAATACATAAAGGGAGAAAACTGGAATAAAGACAAGAATAGGTACATATATACAAAATTTTATTAAAACACATAAATTGGCATCATGCAAACGCTATAAAATATAATATGCAAGGCAATAACTACTGAAATATGGTTATAGTGAAATATACAAAATATTTTATTTCATTGTTTTTTTGTTGTTGTTTGTTTATTTATTTATTTCCTATTATTCTGCTATCCTCACAGCTCATAAAACTTAAGTTCACGACACAACTTATAGGCAAAGCCCCAAATTTTCATATTTTATAAAATCGAGTCCTTCATTCTTATTATTCGTATTATTTTACTGGTATTATTAATTTATTTATTTATTCATTTTACTATTAATTAAGTTTGAGCATTAAATTCTGATAATTTTGAGCCCCAAAGATAATAATAATTTTAAAATTTTAAAATAATCAAATTTTAAATAATCAAATTTTAAAAACCAAAATTTTAACACAACATTATATCAGTAAAATAAATTGGCCAGTCACATGAACAATGAAATTTTCTCACCTTACAAGTATGTTGCTGGTATTGGTCGACGTTGGCTTATAGCTGTCCATACAGTTCGTCAGTACACAACATAAATCCGAATGCCAAGTTCCAAGTCATTTTGTTTTTAATTGACACGAATAGTAGCAACTTTTCTAATTTCACGCACTATAGTTAGCACTTTTCAAATTTCACGCACTTTCCAATCATCCGATGAATAAATAGTCCGCTCGGCAATACTCAGGTATTCCCTTTTGAATCCGCTCGGCAATGCACGCACTATAGTTAGCACTTTTCAAATTTCACGCACTTTCCAATCATCCGATGAATAAATAGTCCGCTCGGCAATACTCAGGTATTCCTTTTTGTATTAGAAATCAGTCGATGATTAGTTCTCTGTGTGCAGAGCATAGCTTCGCTTCTCATCGCTTCATCCGGGAGGCCTAAGATCACATCTCCCGATTTTCGAAGTTGCCTTATTTCATAATTTCTTCTTTTCCCCTCTCATCTTAGCGGGAAACTCACAGCAGAGAGAAGAGAAAAAATCTTTTTCTTACTTCACACTTTCAATTCTAAAACTGGACTGACACGTGTGGCGTTTTCCTTCCGGATCCTGTACGCCCCTTTTGACCCCATTGGGTATTATATTCGGACTCCAATTGGCTTTGAATATATTTCACTGTCCATTGGTCAGGTAAAAGAAACGGGGTTGGATTTTTAGACATTATTCCTCCATTATTTATTGCCGGAGCTACAATCCCGAACCGGCCACCCCAAGTAGACCACACACGAGAGTAATAAATTTGATTGTAAATCTTTCATTGTTGCTTGTGTACGTTAACGTCACAAATGGCGACTCTAGGTTTTATTGCTTCTCGTAAACATTTGTTCCTTTTATAACTAATGGTGAGAAAATCCCTTCGCTCATGTGATTTTGCTATTCCCAGGCTTTGACTAAAAGAGAGCTTATAGTATAATAAAACTTCCAAACAAACAACACATATTATTGTTATCATTTCTTGTTTACGAAAGCTAAAATAAAAATTTATTTTAATACTTTTATATACATTAATATTATTTCATTTTCTATCTCTTTCTAGATTATTTATTTATTTATTTATTTATTTATTTATTTATTTATTTATTTATTTTTATTTTTATTCTTTCTCTCTCTTTGTTTTTTTCTTTTCTTTTCTTTTCTTTTATTTTATTTTATTCTAAGCGATGTCGTGACATTTCTTTACGACAAGCTTATCCCCTCTTACTTTAAGAAAAAAAATTATTCTATCCAAAAATAAGCTATAATATATATACAGATTTATAATATAATCACTTAGAATTAAAAGATGTGCAAGAATACAATACCATTATTATAAATATATACATGTAATGACAAATGGACATAGTAATACAAAAATTGAAATAACATACACAAATACATTAAATGTGAGAAAATTATCATTGCAATGTGTTGGCCTTTGAAAACTGCCAAATATAATATGTATATAAACATATTCACCTCCGCGATACCTATATTATTCGCTCGAAATTCCTTCTGAGACGCATTTTCACTAGAATTCACTACTGTTCATGCTACTGTTTATGATTTCATTTTCATTCCCGTTTTTATTGTTATCATACATTATTTCACGATCCTATTGTATTATTCTTCTGAAACCTTTTCTATCTTCATTTTCCTTTTTGTATAACATACCGTGTTATGAAAAATTCGTAAATATAATTTTTATATATATGTATATATATTTTGTTTGAATCTAGTTTATTTTTATATTAGGTAATATATTACGACTATTCATGTAATGCCTATTTTTAATATTTATTTGTCTCTGTTATATATATTTTGTCTATGTATAGTCTCCTAAAAATATTTTCCATACCATGCGAGTTATCGACCAGCAATAAGTTCTCACATCCCGGGAAGTACGCAATATATTCCGTATGAGACCGTAATATAGCTCCGTTTTTTTTTTTTTTTTTTTTTTTTTTTTTTTTTTCATAACGTTAATTTTGTATGTAATTTGCAAGATTCGAACATTTTTAGAATTTTCTGTGTTTAATTGTAAAAATTTTTAAGTTTGGCTGATATATTAAATACTGTATATTTAAAAGATTTTGACGGTTTCAGTAGACGCTTAAAACAATTTTAACAAATTCTTGAAGTCTAAAAAATTTTTTTTTTTTTTTTTTCGGAATTTTATTTATTTATTTTTTTTATTTTGTTTTATTATTTTTTTTACTTTTTTACACTTATATTTTCTAAGGAATGATTATTTGTTTTCTGTTCTGTTTGCCATATTGGGCGCAAATAATTTAGAAATATGAATTCTAATAGGTCTCAGGTCTGGCCTATATTTGTTCTTTATGAGGTAGTTATCATTTCTGAAAATTCTCTCAATATAATATGGGCCTGAAAATTTCTGATGTAATGCCTTAGGTTTTCTCAGCATTTTCATGTAGACCTCGTCACCCAATTTTAATTCTTTGTGTTTTAACTTCGAATTCTTATTCAGTTCCAAATCCGCCTTTTCTTGATTCTTCATAACTTCATATCTTATATCGTGCATATGTTTGAGCTTATTCTGTACATATGTACTGTAAGAATCCATATTATGCGCTTCAAAATTCGTGAATGGCGTTTTTATCTCTCTACCGAAAAATAACATGCTTGGAGAAAATTTTGTTATTCTATGTACAGTTGAATTATGCATAAGTACGAAATATGGAAGTTTTATATCCCATTCGTAAGTTTTATTACACATAGAGGCTATGGAAGCTTTTAAATCCCGATGTATTCGTTCAAGTACAGATTGCGACTCCGGGTGGTACACCGACGAAGGTATTAGTTCAATATTTAAATTTTTCATATAATCTTTGAAATCCTTCGATTTAAAATAAGCTCCGTTGTCTGTAGAGATATATTTCGCTAATCCAAAAGTACTGAAATAACCATTTAATGCGTTGATTATAACCTTAGTATCCGTCGATCTAAGTGGAAATGCTTGTAGGAAGCGTGATGCTGTATCAACAATAGTTAAAACAAATTTATTCCTATTTAGAGATGTAACCAAACTTCCCACTACGTCAATAGTTAATTTATGACCAGGTATATAATTTTTATCCATTGTTTTCAGTGGAATTTTTATCGTTTTATGCTGTTTAAATGTATTGCATGTTATACATTTCGCACAGAATTGTTTTATCTCTTGATACATTCTATACCAAAAAAATCTTTCTTTTATTATGCCATAGGTTTTTAGAAAAGCGAAGTGTGGGACATGTGCGCTTTTTATAATATCTTCTTTTAAATTCTGTGGCGCAATATATAAATCATCATTATTTGAATTTTGTGATTTTCTTAGAATTAATATTCCTTCTTTATTTAAATTGTATTTTTCATATTTTTTTGCTTTTTTTTGTTGTTGTAAAGCTTGAATAATTTCGTTTAATTTTGGGTCTTTTAATTGTTCTTTTTTTATATTGTCTGCATTCAAATTTTTATTTACCGCAAAAAGGTGTTTGTTTAAATCGTCAGCTATAGTTAAGGCATTTGTTTCTCTACTACAGAAATCTGCTGGGTTATGAATACCTTGAATGTGAGATACTTCAAAATCATAATCCTGTAGCTTAAGTAACCATCGTGCTACAATTTCCGGCTGTTTTTCCAAGTGTAAGTGGTATGTTAATGCTTTTGAATCTGTTAGGAGAAAAAATTTTATTCCTAATAAAATGTTTCTAAAATAAGTTATAGTTTCGTATATTGCCAAAAGCTCTATCTGCATGCTTGGATATCTCTTTTCCGATTCTTTTAATTTTCTTCCCGTAAATTCAATTGGTATCATTTTATCTCCTTGTTTTTGCGCGAGTATACCTGATGTTGCAATTTTTGATCCGTCTGTAATTATATCGAAATCTTTATTAAAATCTGGGGGATGTATGGTAGGTTGTTCCATGATAATTTTTTGTATTTTTTCAAATGATTCCTGTGCTTTGTCATTCCATTTGAATTTTGTATTCGCTTTAGTGAGATCTGTCAGTGGCGCTATAATTTCTGCATAATTGTTTATAGTTGATTTAAAATACGTGCATAATCCAATGAATGCTCGCACTGTTTTCTGAGATGTAGGGACTGCAAAGCTTGTTATTTTTTTTATATTTTTTTCTGAGGGTGCATATCCTTTTTCACTAATTTTGTATCCCAGAAAGTCTATTTCTTGCATGTATAGTTTTATTTTAGCTGGTTCAATTGTGAGATTAAATTTTTCTAATTGTGTTAGTACTTCTTCTAGTAATGTGTGCATTTGTTGTATGTTATCAGCGGCAAGTAAAATGTCATCAATAAAGTATTGAATGTTGTATTTCTTTTTTAAATCACCTAAAACTATATCGATTAGACGAGCAAATATATTTGTCGAGATTTTAGTTCCGAATGGCATTCGTGTTATTTGAAAATGGTTATCCTCCGTGATAAATGCTAGTTTATGCTTGTCCTGCTCTTTTAATTTGATTTGAAAAAATGCAGAATGTAAATCTAGAACTGTAAATATTTTTTTTCCAGCGATGCTTTGTAAAATATTTTTTGTGTTAGGGACTGGATACGGATCGCTTTCTAATATATCGTTAAGAGCTCTAAAATCTATAGCCATTCTAAGTTTTATTAAGTTTTGATCATTGGTTTTTGACGTAGAATTTTTTTTTACGAAAATTACTGGGAAAGCATAACTTGAGTTCGTAGGCTCTATGATACCTGCATCCAATAAATCTTGAATTTCTTTCTCCGCGATTTTTTTTACATCATGCGCTAATTTGAATGGTTTCGTTTGTATAGGAAAGTCATGCATTAATTTAAAATTCGGTTTTATTACGTCCGTTTCTCCTAGAGTTTTGTATGATTTGCTGAAAGCAGTAGCATGTCTCATTAAAATTTTCAATACTTCTTTTTGTACCTTCGGTGTTAAGTGATCTATTTTAAAATCCTTCTCTGAAAGTTCTTTTTTTCGTAATTCTCTAATTTGTGTGATATTTAAGTTATTTACTTCGTAAATATTATCAGTTTTTGATTTACTTTGTTCTTTTATAAAAAAAAATCAGTGGTAATTTTTCCCATTTCCTGATCTTTGTGAAGTCTCAAGTATTGTTTAGATTTGTTTTGTACTAATATTGTGAATAAATTATTTTCGTTTTCCTTGTTTTCATGAACTGAATTTTGGATTACTAATTTCCTGTTGTTATATTTTGGTTGGAAAAAAAATTGTTGCTTGTTTCTTAATTTCCCATCAAAAATTAAATTTACTAATTTCGATTCTCTAGGTCTCAAAGTAATGCTTTTCTTTACAAATACTCGTGTATTAATTTTCGGAATGTTATTGTGTTGATAGGATTTGATTTGTTTTGGTATTGTTTGAAAGTCATCATTTTGTTGTACGGGCTTAATTTTATTCACCTCCGTAATTTGATTTTCATTGGGGTTTAATTGTATAATTGAATTATTGAGTTTAAAAGTATTATTTTCAAAATCCATAATTATTTTATTACTTTTTAAGAAATCATATCCTAAAATAATTTTGTAATTACAGTCAAATTCATCTTTAGTTACATAAAATGTGCCATTTAAGAAAGTGTTGTTAAATCTAAACTTAAATTTTACACAGTGTTTAAAAGGAATGGATTTGTTTGATAAAGTTGTAATTTTTATAGCGTTGGCTAAATATTTAATCTTTATATCCGTCTCTTTTATTTTTTCAAAGACCCCTGGAGATATTAAACTTATACTCGCCCCACTGTCAATAAGGCTGGGTATAATTAAATCTTTCTTTATTTTTAAGTCCCATATTGGTAATTCATTGTTTTTTTTTTGAGTTACAACTTGCGATCAATTTTTATGTTATATCTTTTTTTTCTTTCTCATTTTTTTTTATCATTGTCTTTTTAGTTTTTTTTTTTTCAATATTTTTAATTCCTTGTTTGATTTATTTTTTATATTATAACCCTGTTTTTTCTCAATGTTACGGGACCTACGGGCTTGTATTTCTCTCAATTTTGTAGGCCCGCTTACCGGTTTAAATGACTTTGCCCTCTGTTCCTATTATTATTATTGTGTCTGCCTCGCCTGTCTCTGTTTTCGTTAGGAAAAGTAATTGTGGGCTGATGTTCCCTATTTCCCTCATTATTTTGCGGCAAAGGATTTTGGCTATTTTGCATATTTGCGAAACCCTGATGCTGCCCTGTATATGCAATTTGTGTATTGTTTCCTTGTGTTGGATCAAAGTTTTGCATTGGAATCATATTTTGCAAATTGTAATTTCCAGGATACATTTGATTACTTCCTATTTGTGATTGGGTCAAATTTTGCCAATTTGGCATTTGAATTTGCATATCATTAAATCTAGTTTGATTGTAATAAGGTCTTGCAAAATCCAATGTTTGTGGCGCTTGAAAATGTTGTGCATAATTTTGTGGAAATCGTTGAAAGCCTCTATAATTATTATTTTGATAATAATTTTTTTGAAATCGTGGCCGAACATTGTTTTGCGCTCCCCTTGGTTGAAAGAAATTCGCACTTTTTTGATTGAAATAACAATTTTGTGTCTGATGGTTGGATTTATTACAGATATGACAAAAATTATGTGTTATCTGATTTACTTCAGCGTTGTTATGTTCGCTTTCATTTTTTTGAATTTTTAAATCTTTTATTTGTTCTTTTAATTGGTGTATTTCCGATTTTTGTTCTTGCGACATGCTAAGAAGTGCCTCGAATAATTTATTTTCGCTATTTTCAGTTAAATTGTTTACTTCTCCTGCACATTTACTGTTCAAAGCACTTTCGATATTTTTAGCTTTTTTTACTGCTTCATCAAACTTTGTGGGTGGGTATTTTTTTAATTCAAAGGAGATGTCCGGTCTTAGTGCTTCAAGATATTTAGTTAATTTAATCGTTTCTAATAATTCTTTAGCTCCATTCTTTTGTTCATGTCCTGACGAGACAAGGTATTTTTGTGCCTCAATGTTGAATTGTTTAGTAAATTCTTCAATAGTTTGGTTGGGTGTTTGTTTTGCGTTTATGAATTGCGCCTGAGCGTCAGCAAACGATCTTTCTTTTTTAAATTGTGTTATCGCATTTTCTTTGAATGTGTTATAGTTTTGTGCTTTATGCAATTCAGCTGTGTTTTTTAGAATCTCTCTCGCTTGGCCTTTAAATTTTGACTTTGCCAACACCAATTTTAAATCATCGGGAAATTGTGCCGCTGCGGCTAATTCTTCGAACTCTTCGAAAAAATATGATATATTTTGGTCTGGTTTGTCCTCAAAATTTTGTAAAGAGTTCAATAGAGTGTCTATTCCAATTTTAAATGTGTCCCTTTCGGGAGAAGACTGCCTTGCCTTATTTCTGCCTGTCATATTTATTTACCTATTTGGAAAATCTCACACAGACTGATGTTTGATACTTTTTCCTTTGTTTTTTATTTTTGAACTCTTTCACACCTCAAATTATAATATCATATACTCTCAAGATATGAGTTTTGTAATGAATTATTATAATTTATACTCATTCGAGAATAATATTTAATAGAAATTATGAAATAGCCCTAAATATTTTTATAAATACACATAAATATAATGACAAAGTAAATTTTCCGACATACGGATATATAGTAACGAAATTCTTTACAATCTTACAAGCTAATGTGTCGTGAGCTAAACCAACTCTTCTGTATATTTTTGTTTCATCTTCTCAACTATTATATTTCAATTTCGTAAATTTTTAGATATACACACAATATTTATAAACACAATATGGATAAATAATGTTTGTTAGTAGAAGGAGAAAAAGCTAAGAGAAGATAGGTAATTAAGAATAAAATCATAATACTGGCTATCTTTATTTATATTTAAATGCAGAAAATTTTTAATTTTGAATCCCAAATACAAATTCATACACCTGGTATGAGCACCATTAAACTTTCTGTAGTGTGGTGATGAAAATAAACACCTCCTACTAGGTACGCAATCGTGACGTGGTTAGTACGAAGGCAAATGAAAATAATATCCCTTCGGCGTTGTGAACGAAGATCGGATATTATTAATTACTGAAATTAATTCCTTAATATCATACTTAAAATTAACGTTTTGCAATAACATTAGGAACGCCTTATTTAACGTATGAATTTGTGAAAATTGGGATTGATGAGTCAATAAAAAAACTTGAGATATTAATCTACAAATTTAAATGTTAACATTCCCTAATCTGCATCTAGAAATTACCTTAAAATACATAAAGGGAGAAAACTAGAATAAAGACAAGAATAGGTACATATATACAAAATTTTATTAAAACACATAAATTGGCATCATGCAAACGCTATAAAATATAATATGCAAGGCAATAACTACTGAAATATGGTTATAGTGAAATATACAAAATATTTTATTTCATTGTTTTTTTGTTGTTGTTTGTTTATTTATTTATTTCCTATTATTCTGCTATCCTCACAGCTCATAAAACTTAAGTTCACGACACAACTTATAGGCAAAGCCCCAAATTTTCATATTTTATAAAATCGAGTCCTTCATTCTTATTATTCGTATTATTTTACTGGTATTATTAATTTATTTATTTATTCATTTTACTATTAATTAAGTTTGAGCATTAAATTCTGATAATTTTGAGCCCCAAAGATAATAATAATTTTAAAATTTTAAAATAATCAAATTTTAAATAATCAAATTTTAAAAACCAAAATTTTAACACAACATTATATCAGTAAAATAAATTGGCCAGTCACATGAACAATGAAATTTTCTCACCTTACAAGTATGTTGCTGGTATTGGTCGACGTTGGCTTATAGCTGTCCCTACAGTTCGTCAGTACACAACATAAATCCGAATGCCAAGTTCCAAGTCATTTTGTTTTTAATTGACACGAATAGTAGCAACTTTTCTAATTTCACGCACTATAGTTAGCACTTTTCAAATTTCACGCACTTTCCAATCATCCGATGAATAAATAGTCCGCTCGGCAATACTCAGGTATTCCCTTTTGTATCCGCTCGGCAATGCACGCACTATAGTTAGCACTTTTCAAATTTCACGCACTTTCCAATCATCCCATGAATAAATAGTCCGCTCGGCAATACTCAGGTATTCCTTTTTAGCTCACAGGCTATCATAGCCTGAGAGCTTATGTGCCCGCCCGTTCTGTATGTATGTGCGTATGTGCGTAACGCGATAACTCATGATAAAAATATCGGATCCACTTGAAATTTTGTATATAGGTATATCCTGACAAGGCGCTTCCCTGATTAGTTTTTGGAGTTCATTCGATATGTATAAGAGGGGGAACGGGGGGCTCATGCCCCCCGTTAGTTGATATAAATGGGATTTTCATGCAGAATTAAGTTTTCAAAATTTAGATTAGGATCATTCTGATGAGGCGATTCCGTGACTGTTATTAGGTGTTCATTGAATAAGTATAAATAGGGGGAACAGGGGTTCTAATCCCCCCCCCCGTTAGTTGATATAAATGGGATTTTCATGCAGAATTAAGTTTTCGTTCAAAATTTAGATTAGGATCATTCTGATGAGGCGATTCCGTGACTGTTATTAGGTGTTCATTGAATAAGTATAAATAGGGGGAACAGGGGTTCTAATCCCCCCCCGTTAGTTGATATAAATGGGATTTTCATGCAGAATTAAGTTTTGGTTCAAAATTTAGATTAGGATCATTCTGATGAGGCGATTCCGTGACTGTTATTAGGTGTTCATTAAATAAGTATAAATAGGGGGAACAGGGGTTCTAATGCCCCCCCCCCCCGTTAGTTGATATAAATGGGATTTTCATGCAGAATTAAGTTTTCGTTCAAAATTTAGATTAGGATCATTCTGATGAGGCGATTCCGTGACTGCTATTAAGTGTTCATTGAATAAGTATAAATAGGGGCAACAGGGGTTCTAATGCCCCCCCCCTCTTAATGCCCTCTTAATTTATATAAATAGGTTTTTCAAGCAGAATTTTCAGATTTCGTTCAAATCTCTGAATAGTTTTGGAAGTTTAATGGTTAAGTATAAAAGAAGGGGATAACTCCTTTTAAATTATATAAATGCTAAATGGGTTTTTATTAAGAATTATCTAATTTGCTCTGAATTTTGGATATAGATTTTTTATATGATAAAGCATGTCTTTGATAGTATAGGAGATTCAATGATTAAGTATAAAAAAAAGAGGAAAGGGGAGAGCTGTTTCCCCTTCTTAATTTTTTTTTCGAACGGAATTAACCCTTGAAAATATAAGGCTTTAATGTACAATTAGTATTTGTAGCCTGTGAGCTCAATGCCATCAGTTTAACTGGGCAGTATTCTTTTTATTGTATTAGAAATCAGTCGATGATTAGTTCTCTGTGTGCAGAGCATAGCTTCGCTTCTCATCGCTTCATCCGGGAGGCCTAAGATCACATCTCCCGATTTTCGAAGTTGCCTTATTTCATAATTTCTTCTTTTCCCCTCTCATCTTAGCGGGAAACTCACAGCAGAGAGAAGAGAAAAAATCTTTTTCTTACTTCACACTTTCAATTCTAAAACTGGACTGACACGTGTGGCGTTTTCCTTCCGGATCCTGTACGCCCCTTTTGACCCCATTGGGTATTATATTCGGACTCCAATTGGCTTTGAATATATTTCACTGTCCATTGGTCAGGTAAAAGAAACGGGGTTGGATTTTTAGACATTATTCCTCCATTATTTATTGCCGGAGCTACAATCCCGAACCGGCCACCCCAAGTAGACCACACACGAGAGTAATAAATTTGATTGTAAATCTTTCATTGTTGCTTGTGTACGTTAACGTCACAAACGGCGACTCTAGGTTTTATTGCTTCTCGTAAACATTTGTTCCTTTTATAACTAATGGTGAGAAAATCCCTTCGCTCATGTGATTTTGCTATTCCCAGGCTTTGACTAAAAGAGAGCTTATAGTATAATAAAACTTCCAAACAAACAACACATATTATTGTTATCATTTCTTGTTTACGAAAGCTAAAATAAAAATTTATTTTAATACTTTTATATACATTAATATTATTTCATTTTCTATCTCTTTCTAGATTATTTATTTATTTATTTATTTATTTATTTATTTATTTATTTTTATTATTATTCTTTCTCTCTCTTTGTTTTTTTCTTTTCTTTTCTTTTCTTTTATTTTATTTTATTCTAAGCGATGTCGTGACATTTCTTTACGACAGCGATCGCCAGTTTTTTTATTATTATTATTTTTAATTTTTCGTAATTTTTTTAAAGCCGATCAAATTAACAGATTTATGGAGGCGGGGCGGGGCTTGATGAGCGTTGCTGGTAGGGTGCAGAACTTTCTAGTCGTATAAAAAACACAATAGTCCTATTAAACCAAAACTAACTCGTGTCACTCAAATTTTTTCTTTTTGTGTGTGTGTAAAATCTTGTAATTCTAGTCTAACCTTTTAATGTTTTAAAACGTAATTATAGATGTATTATTTATAAATTTTTAACTAACTACTTTCTCGTTCTGACGTTGTCTACAAAATCAGCAAGATTAGACTGATAAGCTAACTCTTCACCTAAGCAGACTTACCGAAGTCTCATTACTATATCTATAGTTATCATTTTTATTATTACGCGTATATCATCTTTCGGCGTTCAAATGTTAGAAGCCTGTAAATAATAAAACTCTCCTAAATTAGAATATGTAATTTCATAATGTGTTAATATGTATTTTTTAGAAACAAGGGAATTTCCAATCAATTACGATTTTTTCTGTAATATTTTAACAATGACTTTTCAATAAATATTGTATGGAGAAACATCCAAATCTTTGTATTATAATTTCTGTCCGAAATAAATATTTAATAATTTAAAGATTTTAAACCAATAAAAATAAGTCCTTTTTTGCAGTGTTCATAATGTAGTTTAACATTTTTATCATGGTAATTTTAAAAATGAATATTATTGAGATAGTAGGGTCGGAAGGATTGTCGAAATCTGCATCATATTGAATTAATACGATTTACTTACTCGTGAAATATTGGCCTTACAACTGTATTTCCATCAACGTGTGCCCTGTAAAACAATGTGTACAGGTAAGGGTTAAGGGTAATTCGGCGCTCCACAGCTTTACGAGATGCTTCGGCAACGTCTTTACCAAAATAGGCCGGATCTTGAGGCTGTTCAAAATAAATAAACCAAAATGCAAAAAATTACATAACACAAATCTAAACGGGCGAATTTTTATTTATATACATGTGACCGTTATCTGAAGAATCGAAGACTTAACGTCACAAAAACATTTATTTCACGAAACACAACAAACACACACAAAACATACCACGATTACAGATGAGATTTTACACATACATAAAAGCATTCACCTTGGATAAGGTGTCGAACATTTTACATGTCAACGGTGCGACATGTTTTCAGTTGGGCTAACTCAGATCTCACTGGGGGGTAAGAAAAAATGTTCTGTCCAAGGAACCAGTGAAAAGAGCGCCCTCTGGGCTCTTGAAAGAATAGTGGAGTTGAGAGGTGCGTTACATTCTCCCCCTCTGGTTCCGAAAACGTCCCGATGAGGAACCAGAAACCTTTGGCGGTCTACCACGCTTTCGTAGCGGTTGTACAGGCAGCTCGTCGGCACCTTGATATGGACTGAGTGCGGATGTGTGGTAAGTACCTACCGGAATGTCCGGATTACTCGGATGAGCAACCTCATAAGTTGTTAAGGATCTTTGAGTTAAGATGGTATAAGGACCATCTCTGCGCGGCATGAATTTGGCACTGCGTTTTTGTTTCGCGTTACTAACTGGATGTAAGGTCACCCACACCTGATCTCCAGGACTATAATTTGGACCTGGTCGGCGCTTTTTATCTGCATAGAATTTCCGCTTATCTTGTTTCTCTTCAATTAAATCGTGTACCCTAGATGAAAATTTTGCAAAATTTTTAAGGTACGGGGTAATTTCGGGAACAAAATTATCGTTATTTATTACAACCCTTAAATCATGCGTTACATCATCGAGTGTGCGCATCTCACGCGCGAACTGCAAATACGCGGCAGTTTGACCTGTAGTTTCACATTTTGCTGAATTCATTGCGAATCTAACAGCTGGTAAACGCTCTTCCCAGGAGGCATGGTCATCTCCTACTAAAATGGCAAGTCGGGGTTTTAAGTCTCGATTTTTACGCTCAACAGGGTTCGCTTGAGGATGGTAAACGGGTATTAAACTTTGTTTAATCTCCAATAAGTAACATAACTGTTGCATAACATCGCTCACAAATTGGGGCCCATTATCACTAATTAATCTTCTAGGTAACCCGTAACGTAAAAATATTTCATTTAGAAGTGTTAATGCACATTCCCTAGCGGTAGCCTGTGTCAATGCGAACAGCTCCACCCACCGTGTTGCACAATCCTCAACAATGAAAATCCATCGTTTTCCTGTCTTGCTTTCGGGAAGGGGTCCAAGTAAATCTATAGAGAGAGTTTCCAGTCTTTGAGCATAAATTGGAGTTTGTAATAGTCCTGCAGGTTTTTGATTTGAGGCTTTATACCTGTTACAATCAGGGCAAGATTTGACATATTCTGTTATAAATTTTCTCATACCTGTCCAGTAATATCTTTTAATAATTCGCCGGAAAGTTCCTTCGGCGCCATAATGTCCAGCAGTCGGAGCATCATGGTATTCTTTCAAAATTCGTTCACGATCATGAGCTGGAACTACTAACTGAGCTTCTTCGACTTCAGAGTTAGGGGCATATCTATACAGTACACCCTGGTTCATTAAATAACCTCTTTCAGTCCAATTAATCAAGTCCGTAGCAGGAGGGCTACTCTCAAAACATTCAATAATTTTCTTCAGCTCTGGATCTTTTAGTTGGTCTTCTCGAATGACTTTAGAACTTTCAGTAGGAAAGTCCACTATAACAGCATTCACCTCACATGAATCTTGGGAATACTCTGGACGAGATAGCATATCAGCAACAACATTTGCTTTCCCTGGGATATATTCTATCTTCAGATTGTAGGACTGTATCTGTAATGCCCATCGGGCCAACCTACCCGATGGAGATTTTAGGCTCATCAGCCATCGGAGTGGTTGATGGTCGGAGGCTACGATGATTTCAGAACCTTCAATATACCCTCGAAATTTATTTAGAGCCCATACAACGGCTAAGGCTTCACGTTCTGTAGTAGAATAGTTACACTCAGCAGAATTAAGCAGTCGGCTGGCATACTCGACGGGATGTTCCTCGGATCCTTCGCCTTGGAGTAGAACTGCACCGAGAGCGTATGCGCTGGCGTCTGTTCGAATAATGAAGGGTTTGGACATATCAGCTTGTTGTAAAATAGGAGCGGTGACTAGACATTGTTTTAGAGTGACAAATGCGTTTTCTTCTTCAGGTCCCCATTTCCACTCAACATTCTTTTTAGTAAGATTACTTAGAGGACGCGAAACTTCAGCAAAATTAGAGATAAACCTGTGGTACCAGGAACAAGTTTGTAAAAATGATTGCACTTGTTTAACAGTCTTTGGGGAAGGTATATTCATAATGGATGCCACTTTTCCTTCGTCTACTTCAATTCCTTTGTTTGTAATCCAATGACCGAGATATTTGACACGTGAACAAACAAAATGACATTTATCACGGTTAGCATGGAGTTTAAATTTGGCCAGTCTTTCAAATACTAATCTCAGATCAGAAAGGTGTTGCTCGAAGGTCGATGACAGAACAATCATATCATCTAGATATGTCAAAATTTTAACACTACTAAGTCCATAGCGGAATTTATCTATTAATCTTTGAAATGTTGCCGGAGCGTTGCGCAATCCAAACGGCATTCTTATGTAGCGAAAGGTTCCGAATGGGCAAACGAATGCCGTCTTATCTCTATCAGCAGGATAGACATTAACTTGGTGATAACCAGATTTTAGGTCAATGGTTGACATGTACGCTGTGGGAGTAGTATCTTGCAATAAATCATCCAGTCGAGGAAGTGGATAAGTGCCCGGAGTCGTCTTCTCGTTGAGTTTTCTATAGTCTATACAAAGACGCATCTCACCATTAGGTTTCTCTACAAGGACAACAGGAGCTGCATACGGAGATTCGCATTCTTCTATAATACCCTGTTCTAGTAAAGCATCCAATTCTTTCTTCAACAGCTCTTTTTTCATTGGTGACATTCGGTAGGGTGGTCCTGCTACTGGTGCATGATCCCCTGTGGGAATATGATGTTCTATATAAGGAGTAGGCTCTCCCCCTGGTTTCAACACATATTCGTATTCTCTGATCAATTCGCTCAATTCTTCTCTTTGGTCTTCAGATAGATGATTTCCTTCTTCGTCACGTAGCACGCATGAATTAAAAACGTTAGGCAGGGTCTTCGGAATCAATGGGTCATTGTTTATATAAAAATCAAAAGTTTGACGAGGACTGTCATGAAAATACCACTGTCGGTTCATTACATCAAGAACAATTCCTGCCTTTTGTAAAAAATCCATGCCTAATAAAGTACGATTACCTTTAGCTTTTGGTAAAACAAGGACTTCTAACTTGAAAGATTTTCCTTTTACTTCAACTGTTACCTCTGTATATAAGACTTCATTAGTTACTGTAGTACCATTAGCTAAAGTCATTGTAATGACTTTGGTTTTAAAATCAATTCCCTGTGATTTTAATAAGTTATACAAAGCTTCTCCCGCAATGGAATTACTTGCACCTGTGTCAGTACACGCAGTTCCATAAAATCCATTTATGTGGACATCTATAATGGCAAGGTGGGTAGAGTCTGATACACACGTATACAAGACTACGCTATTAATTTCTGTAGATCCCTTTTTGTTCGTAGGATTACACTTGGGACATTTTGCGCGAATGAACCCAGGATACCCACACCCATAACACGTTAAAGGGGGCCTATGGTCCGAACGCATTCTATTGTTATCTTGAAAATTTTCCCTTTTCGGCTTAAAAGTATCATCTTTAAACCTATCATGTTTGTCGTAAATTTTATCTTTAACCGGGTATTTGTTTTTAGGGATATTGCTATATGTCTCTTTTCTAGAATCTTTCCGAATACTATCGTAACTATCTAACTTTTCCGCTAGTTCTGCTGGAGATATTATATCACCCCATTGGTCCAAAAAATGGTCCCTAAAATCAGGCGGAGCCCTTTTTTTGATCTGATCAGCTATCATGAGATCCCGTAATTGATCAAAAGTACTAATATTAAGACCTGAAATCCAACCATTAAAATAATTTTGCAACTCAAAATAAAAATCTTTCCACGTGCATTCTTGAGCTTTCCTGTGTTTACTGAATAACTGTCTAAATTTTTCCGAACTCAATTTAAATCTTTTCAAAAGCATTGTTTTTATATGTGCATAGTTTTGAGATAATTCTTCGGGTTCCCTGGCTATCAAATTAGCAATACCACTGGGGACCGAACCAATTAAATGTGTGACCCACATATTTTCCGGAAATTTTAGAAATTTTAACTGCCGTTCAAACAATGTTAGAAAAATACTTATATCGTCATTATTTGGATCGAACTTAGGAACTAATTTTTGCAATTCAAATTTGAGATTTTGCTCATCCAAAGTATTCAAAGTTGAAGCACTAGAATCAATTTTATTCTCGATTCTCATTTTTGCAAGTTCGAAAGCTCTTTCTTGTTCTAACCGACGTTCTTTTTCAGCCTGCTCCTCTTTTCTAGTATTTATTAGTATTTAACATTTCCTTTACAAAATCTTCTTTATAGTTAGGACTATTCTCTATTAAAGTTCGTAAATCAACAATTTTATGCGACGCGTCTACAGTTTCTCCTAATTCCTCAGCCAAAATCTTTAAATCTTCCTTTTTCCCTTTAGCTAAAAACGCCATTTTCCTAACTTAATTTAAAACTCAACAAATTATAAAACAAATCGAAACAAACTTTGGTTCCCTGTACGGAAAATCTCTTACCAAAAGTTAAACAAAATAATTAAAATAAACATATAAACAATATTGCAGTGAAATTTAAACAAAAATTATTCTTACTAAAGCAATAACCGGTTTTGATAACTAATAAATATATAAACAATATTGCAGTAAGATTCAAACAATAATTTTCTTACTAAAGCAAAAAACCTGTTTTGATAATACGAATGTAACTAAATACTTACGTAATTACCAACCAAATACTTTTTGTAAAATTTAACGTGATCATGTTTCAATTATTATACACATAAATACATTTTAAATCAATTAATATAACCCATAAATTCACTTAAATATATCACATCATTAAACACATTTCAATAATAATCTATACATATAATAAAACAGTAGGACCCGGTGTGTCTGTACATTGAAGATAATTGACAAAAATGGAGTCAGGGCGATAAAAGAAAACCAATGAAACACAAAAAAATTTTTTTTGAATTTTTTGTCTGTCTGTCTGTCTGTCTGTTTGTTCGAGGTTATCTTCGTAACTACTGAATGGATTTTTATGCGGTTTTCACTAATGAAGAATGCACACTCCCGGGCAGTGTATAGGCTTTGTTTCATCAAAATCGGACAACAGACAAAAAAGTAACAAAAAGAAACAAAAGAAACTATTAGGTGCGCTGCTCACGTTTTTTAGTACATAACGTTTTTTAGTACATATAAAATCCAATAGATGTCACTGTGCGATTTTAAAACGCGCTATCGTTATGTTTTCGCCAGTCTACTTAAGTATGAGAAAGTTTCAAGCTGGCTGTCGTTCCATGTGGTTTAGTCGGTAGAACGTCAGTGCGCCATACTGATGGCCCGGGTTCGATTCCCAGCATGGAATTTTTTTTCACTATGTTGGCATTAACGCCTATAAGCAATTAAAAGAATTTGAAATATTGTATTCAAGGCGAATTTTCTCTCTGGGAAAATTTCCTTGCATTAATATGTCAGTGTAATTTTTTTTTCGATTTAATTTTTTTTTTCGAAACTTTGTTTTTCTTAAAAAATTACAGTAAATATTTGATATTTCCCAACGTTTTTTGAATGATCGACTTGCTTTTTTTTTTTTTTAATGTATGTCTGAACCTTATCTAACTACTTCTTCAAGATTTCTTTAGATAAACCGACCAGCGTAGCGGGCGAAGGCCGCTAGTAATAAAATAAAGCAATTTTCTAAGTTACGTTTGTTTTACTGGTACCAGTTTGAATAACAAAAAATGAAAATAGTTAAAAAACATATGTAATCTTCAAAGATATTTCGAACAGAATAAAATAAATAAAAATAAAATTATGTCATGACTTTTTTTTTTTCCACCTAAAACAAAAAGAAAATGAATCAAATAAATATTTCACAACACCAAAGAATAAAAATAATGTTACTATGAAATCGAAAACATGATAGAATTCTGTTCTTTTAATTTTATTTCACATGAAAGATTATTCAATAATCGTAGATCAAAAGTACTGCTTGCATTTTTATTTTATTTTCTGGCGAATAAACATCATTTCTTCAATAGATTTTCGAGGATTGTTGCTAGAACATTTTTGTTCTAAAATGCATCCATGACGTAACTACTTACTTCGCTTTGAATCAGACATTCGTAAGAAGCTTTACATATGCAGCTTTTTTAATAAATAAACTACTGCCGTGAGAATCGACGTCCCACTGACAATATAAATATTTTATTTTCAGATTTTATGAAGAATCACTTGTACTTGAAGAACGTGGTGTTCTATGCCCCGAGTTGGGCCGCCACTGTTTGTGACCGTTATCTGAAGAATCGAAGACTTAACGTCACAAAAACATTTATTTCACGAAACACAACAAACACACACAAAACATACCACGATTACAGATGAGATTTTACACATACATAAAAGCATTCACCTTGGATAAGGTGTCGAACATTTTACATGTCAACGGTGCGACATGTTTTCAGTCGGGCCAACTCAGATCTCACTGGGGGGTAAGAAAAAATGTTCTGTCTAAGGAACCAGTGAAAAGAGCGCCCTCTGGGCTCTTGAAAGAATAGTGGAGTTGAGAGGTGCGTTACATACATTAAAATATTTTTTGTTAAACAGATTATTTATTTAATTGTTTCTTTTTAAAACATTTAAGATTTTATTTGGTGAAATCATTTCGAAAACTAGATAGTTTCAAATGATAAAACGTACCCGACGAGACGATGTCTCTTAAAAGAAAATACAGTGTCTCACATAAGTAATAGGACACTTGTGCTTTACAAAAGGAAACTAATCAAATAAATTAAAAAAACATGTAGACATTTTTTTTGTGGGTGTGTTTCATACTTAAATTTAGTAAAGATTATTACATAACATACATTTTGTCAAAATATTAAAATATTAATTTAATAAAAATACAAATGTTTAGAACGGAGCAAAAAATAGCTCACATAAGTGATGGGACACCATTATATATGCAACAAAAATCGTCTGAAATAAGCAATAAAAATATTTTTGGGGGTTTACTTAAAAGCAATTGGCAATAATTTATAAAATCGTCTGCAGTATTTCTCTCCGGTTTGTTTTGGAATTTTTGTGTTTTTTAGCTCTGTGTAGCCATGAATGCTAAACGAAAAGAAACTTCGCCTGAAATTCGAAAATTAGTTATTAATTTGCATATTGAAAGTGGAAAATCTATTAGAAAAACTGCTGAAACAGTTAACTTGAGTCGTTCAACAGTTTTCAATATCATTAAACGATATAAAAAGAATCATATGATTCAGGATAAAAGAAGACCTGGCCGACCATCAAAGCTATCCAATGGAATAAAGCGAATTATCGTTCGAAATATTAAAAAAAATCCAAGAAATAGTGCTTCAAAATTTGCTGCTGATTTACAAGCATTATATGGAATAATTGTTAATTCTGAGACTATTAGAAGGGTAATTCGATCTGCTGGATATCACGGTAGAGTATAGCCAGTAAAAAATTCTTCGTAAGTGAAAAGAATAGAAAACTCAGACTAGCTTTCGCAAAATCCAACATAAATAAGAATTCTGATTACTGGAATAAAGTTATATTTGCTGATGAGAGTAAATTTAATATATTTGGTTCTGACGGTAGAATCTTGGTGTGGAGAAAACCCAGGGAAGAATATCGCAAACAGAACTTGGTACCAACAGTAAAACATGGTGGAGGAGGAGTTATGGTATGGGGGTGCATGTCGTCCGCTGGAGTTGGTAATCTTGTTTTTATTGACAGTATAATGGATCAGTACAAGTATATTGATATTTTAAAGCAAAATTTGAAATATTCAGCACGAAAATTGAACCTTCATAACGATTTTTAATTCTACCAGGACAATGACCCCAAGCACACTGCTCTGAACGTTAGACTCTGGCTGCTATATAACTGTCCTGAAATAATAAAAACACCACCACAATCTACAGACTTAAATCCCATTAGAGAATATTTGGCAAGAATTGGAATCAAGAATTCGCAAACGCACCATTTCTTCAAAACAACAACTAAAATCGGTGCTTCAAGAAGAATGGGGTAAACTCACTCCAGAAATCACAAAAAAATTAGTCGAATCCATCCCAAAAAGATTAAATCATGTTTTAAAAGTAAAAGGAAATCCAACAAAATATTAAAACCTTTTAAAAAGTAAAATTTTTGGATAAATATTTGATGGAAAAGTAAGTGTCCCATCATTTATGTGAGCCCTTTTTTGCTCCGTTCTGAACAATTGTATTTTTACTAAATTAACATTTTAATATTTTGACAAAATGTATGTTATTTAATAATTGTTACTAACTTTAAATATGAAACACATCCAAAAAATATTTGCACATGTTTGTTTATTTATTTTATTGCAGTTTCTTTTTATAAAGCACAAGTGCCCCATCACTTTTGTGAGACACTGTATGTTTCACGCAAAAAAAACTGATAAAAAATTTGCATTTTTTCCCCTTTGGAAAAATTAGTTGGATGTGCATCTGCCAGTCTCAAAACTTTCTTCTATCTGAAAAGTACATCTCAATGTTTCAAAAGATAGTTATACATGTTAATACTGCAATATAATTAATTCAATACTATACCAACTTTGATTTTCATCTTTAATTTCTGCTTCAATCAATTAGTCGAAGCAAAAACAAGTTAATGTGAATCATGATATTTATTAAAATCAGTTGTTTTACCTTATTCTGTAATCATCAGCTGTTTGCAAATAGTCTATTTAGTAGAATGAAAGTTCCCGTCTCTCCATGAGCCGATGGACAATAGAACTACAAAGTATCGTGAAAATGCTGTTTCAAAATCGAGAAAATGAAACTGTGATAGCGAATTGATCACATTATTCGAGAAAATAATGAATGTGATAAAATCGCTATTACAGTTTCTCTTTTTCCACTTCATATTTCCAAATTTAACGAAGATCTGCTGACCATAGCCAAAAGCATACACAAAAAATTTAGTTCAATCCTGTACATCATTTTTTGCACTTTTTGATGGTACAATAATGGAAATAGCACGGAAATTTCCTTTACAGGGCAGATTTTTTTCAAATTTGCAAAAATAATCAAACACCAAAAATTTAGTTCAATTCTATGCACAACTTCATACACTTTTTGACGGTACAATAATGAAAATTATACAGACATCGCGATTATAGCGTCCTTTTCCGGCGGATTTGTTTCAAATTCATGGAGTGACAGCTTACTATAGCCAAACACTTACAGAATTTTTTTTTCCATTCTATGCATAATTTTACGGACTTATTGGTAGTACAATATTAAAAATGACACAAAAATAGCTATTACATTGTCCCCTTCTAGCGTTTTTTTTTTTTTTTTTTTTTTTTTTTTTTTTTTTTTTCAAAATCAGGGACGACCTATTGGCTATAGCTAAACACTTACAAAAGAAATTTTGTTCAATTTTATCCATAACTTCCTACACTTTTCGGAGATATAAATGGCACAAAAATCGCTATTACAGAGCCCCCTTCCTGTGAATTCTTTACAAATTCAGGGGGGACCTACTTAATCATAGTGAAACACTTACAGAAAAAAATTGGTTCATTTCTATGCTTCTATACTATTCGATGGTACAATGGCGACATACGGACATGCAGAACACACACAAGGACAGACAGACATTTTGTAAAAACTTTTTTTTAATCTCTGACTCCTAAAACGTGTAAATTCGTTGAAAACAGGAAGTCAAAAGAAATTTTGATTACAATATTTTCTTCTGTTGAAGACAAAAGAAAGTAAAAATCACATAAAAGAAATTTTTATAATATCAAATGCATACTATCACGTAAATACTTCCACATTTAAAAATTCATAAAAAAAAATAACCAAATTGCCATATAGAAATGGGCTTCACTATAAAATGTGGCAAATAGCCCGAATAATTGTGATAAAAAATTGTTCAAAAAGATATTGAACTATGTTTTTTTCTTCTTTTTCATGAAAAATTTGACATTATGACAAATCTTGTAGTGATAGTCCAAGAGCCGACCGCACAAAACCCTAAGTCATTGAGCACAAGAAAATTTTTTTTATTTTATGGAAGGGTAGAAAGAGGGGAATCTAATGGTCCATGTCTGACGGAACTGAAGTGGTGCATAAGCCAAAAATTAATATCTCTTCCGGTGCATTTTTAGATGCTTATCCTAAGGTATAGAGCACAAGAAAAATGAATTATGGAAAATGTTGAGCTCATTTAGTACAATAATAATATCCCGGTCTGCCATGACGCAGCCGGTGCGAAATACATGTCAGACGATCTTTTATCAAAATTATTTTTTATAAAAACCTAAGTTATCGAGTACAAGGATAATTTGTATCTTAAAATAAAGTTTAAATAGAGTTATTGCAGAAAAAAATATGTCTGCCAATGTTTAATTATTGCTAAACGTTGACAGGTTACATTATAATATGTGCGTTCATACAATTTTGTAGCGATTTATCGAATAAAATGACAAAGAAAACAACGTCATTTGAAAAAGTTTTACGTCACTTTTTTAATGCCATGGAGATTGTTAAATGATTGAGAACTCAAATAACTATTGTATTCCGGATAAATATTTTTCTAGAACTATATATAAAACGCAGTGGCGCAGCGAGGGGGGGCTGGGGGGTTAACCCCCCCCCCCCCCAGACCCATGGCAAAAGTACAGAAATTTCCATTTTTACGAACCGAATCATTTATAACAAAACTAAAGTTAGATTTTTTTTGTTTTGTTCTCGAATCGAAATCCGCAACTTTATTGAATCAAATTTTATTTAAAAGTTTGACTCGTTTAAGCGGCAATAATATATTTTCTTTTGAAAATGGGGAAAGCACATCAGCTTTTAACGATAACCAGTCACTTGTTTTGAATGAAGACGCCATTCACTTGTACTACTGGAAATCAGCCTAAGGTAAAAGAAATGGTCATTTCCTGTCACTGTCAATGCCGTCTCGGGTTTTTCAATACTGGACCATTGGGGGGGGGGGGGGGTCTTATTTAATTACATCTGTTTCTTGCTCTTTTTTTTTTTTTTTTTTTTTTTTTTGAAACGGGACTGGACTTTCGAATTCCAGGAAAAACACAAAAACGCATGTTCGCATGATTTGAAGTTGTTACTTGCTGTAGTGCTAAGGCTGTTTCCTTTATTGTGCGTTTCGCTAAGACTGATATTAAATCCTCTTCAGCGAAGAAAATTATGAAAAAGATAGATATAAGAGATCATCTTTTTAAATATTTCGAATTCTTTCAAGGGTTTTTATGCAGAATTATCCAACGTATGTCATTTTTTAGATTAGGTTTTTTTCTGATAAGGATAATTTATTGTATATAATGCCTGAAAAGTTTTGGGAGTTTAATGGTTAAGAAAAAAGGTGGAAGGGGTAACCTCTCATATTAAATTAATAGTTTTTTACGCAGAGTTATCCAATTTGCTTGGAATTTTGGACATAGGTTCATTATGATAAGACGTATATCTGATTAGTTATGGGGTTCTTTTGCTTATTATAAAGGGAGGATGGGCAATTACCTGCCCCCCCCCCCAACACTAAAATTAGATAAATCGGTTTTTATGCAAAATTATCCGATGCATTTCAAATTTTAAATAATAGGTTCTTTCTGATAAGGTGAATTTCTGAATAATTTTAAGAGTTTAATGGCTAAGTATAAAGGAATGGGGCGACAAGGGATAATCCCTCTTAAATTAAATAAATGGCTTTCTACACAGAATTTGCTTCGACATAAGTTTTGGACATAGGTTCATTATGATAAAACGTATCTCTAATTAGTTATAGGGTTCTTTTGCTTATTATACAGGAGGGATAGGCAATTACCTCCCACTCAAATCAGATAAATCGCTTTTTATGCAGAATTATCAGATGTATTTCAAATTTTAAATATAAGGTATTTGTACCCTATATGAACAGGGCTCTCAATATGGACACCCCTAATATTTTTAAAGGTAATAATTTTGATCGAGAGATGGCTCAACATTTTCGCGAAGAAAAGCAGTTCAAAAAATAATAAAGGCTAAAAAGTGTAAAAAAACGCACTGTTCGTCATTTAGGAGGAAACTTGTTGTTTCGAGATGTGCTGATCTTAATTACTTATAAGCTTAAATTCTTATTAGATATGGTAAAATTACATTAAATGTTGAAAAGTGGAGTATTTTAGAAAGCTAATAGAACATATTTTCGATTGCTATTGCATATTTTGCTTAAAAATATTTTCCTCATTCATTTGTTACAAGATTTAGTAAAACAACGCCCGGTTCCCAATATGGACAGCTTATGTCCCCATCGACTACAACTGTAAGAAAGAAGAAAATTCAATGTTGCCAAGCAATAAATTGAAAAGGCATCAAAGTGGTAAAATCTTTGTTCAACAAGATGCCATTTGAACAATCCCCCAAAAACCTTCCTCCAAAAAACCCTTGTAGAAAAATAAAAAGAAGCCCCCCCAGTAGGACATCTATTGGCGAAATCGTAGATACCAATGGTATGACTTCCTCAACAAAGGAGAGCTGGTACTGCTTCTTTTGCAGTATTGATGCTTTTTCAAACATGCGGCCATGCATCACATGTGGCAGATATGTTCATGAGGATTATGTGGGACGTACTGCCCAAGGTGAAAAAGTTTCTATTTTTCCATGCTGTGAGGACCGAGTAATAACAGATGTAAATTCGCAGACAGATGCAATAAAGCTAAGCAAAACCAACAATATTATTTCATAATATTTACTAGTAACGAAGGGGCTTTGCATGGGTCTTCGCAGGGTAAAAACCGAGAATGACCCCCCCTCCCTTTCTAAAATGCATGTTCTGAAGATATTTACTGTCCCCCCTTCTCCTTCGAATACTTTAAGATACATTTTTTTTTATCCCCTCTCCTCTAAAATCCCTTGGAATAGTGGTTCTTCTATACACACTGTGTAGAAAGTCAATAAGGAAACACATGTCCATAAAAGGGACAAGTAGTTCCTTATATGGACAATTGTAAACATTTTTTTGTTTTTATCATTTAAATTAAACCAGAATAATTAGAAGGTCGCATATTTTAATAATGGTAATCAATAGTCCAAGGATAGTGGTCACATATTTTTGGAATCCTATGACTTGTATATGGAGGTGAAAAAATACATTTTCCTTAGGGTGTCCATATTGTGTACAGGTACCTTAGGTTCTTTCTGATAAGGTGAATTCCTGAATAGTTTTAAGAGTTTAATGTCTAAGTATAAAGAAGAGGGGGGGGGGGGGCGAGGGATATTCTCTCTTAAATTAAATAAATAGTTTTTTACGCAGAATTATCCGATTCGCTTCGAATTTTGGACATAGTTTCATTATGATAAAACGTATCTCTGATTAGTTATGAGGTTCTTTTGCTTATTATAAAGGGGGGTAAGCAATTTTCTCTCCCTCAAATTATATAAATCGGTTTTTATGCAGAATTATCCGATGTATTTCAAATTTTAAATATAGGTTCTTTCTGATAAGGTGAGTCCCTGAATAATTTTAAGTGTTTAATGGCTAAGTATAAAGGCAAAAACAGAGGATCCCCCCCCCCCCTAAATTAAATAAATAACTTTTTATGCAGAATTGTCCCATTTGCTTCAAATTTTGGATGTGCGTTCTTTATGATAAAGCGTATCCCTGATTAGTTATGAGATTCTTTTGCTAAGTATAAATAGAGAAACGGACGATTATCCCCCCCCCCCTTAAATTAGATAAATTGTTTTTTATGCATAATTATTCGATGCATTTCAAATTTTCGATATAGATTCTTTCTCATAAAGTGGATACCTTAATAGTTTTAAGGGCTTAATGTCTAAATATAGAGCGGAGGGGGAGCTGGGGATAACCCCCTCCCTTAAATTACATAAATGGCTTTTTATGCAGAATTATTCGATTTGCTTCAATTTGGGATGCAAGTTCATTATGATAAGGCGTATAAGCTAATGAATATAGTTAAAATAGGAAGCAGTGCAGCAGTCCATTCAGGGAGCCCTTTCGGGGAAGAAGCTTGTTTTCCCCATTCGACGGGGGGGGGGGGTGTCCGGTAGATATCACGAGCGGCTAGTCGCTCAAAAAAGTTAAAGTTAGGAAATTTGTCGATCAGGGGATTTCCCGGTAAAGATTTGCCGGAAAAATACCCAAGTAACATAAAAAGCGAGTTGAATGCAACTGAACGCAAATGACAAATAAAAACAACTTTTCTTTATTTTTTAATTTAATGATTGAAAACAATTATGTCAGAAAACATTATAACACATTTTAGCTTTTTTCTTATAATGATTAATTTCCATTCATTTTGCATTTAAAACTGGTTTATTTATTTTTTTTTATTTGCTAAAAAAGTAATATGCTAAATCATTTGTTGTAATTGTCATTTTCATTTTTGCCTAGTATTTATTATTTAAAACTGGAAATTTACTAATTAATGTTCCATATTACACATCACAAAATATAATAAAACATTTTAAAAATACATGTTAGAAAATTTTAATGTACAAACTATGTTGTAAATTACGAACGAATGAACAAGTGAATTCATTAATTTGTAGTAAAAAAAAAAATAGTTTTTTTATTACTAGCTTATGTTAATAATTAGAAAGTTAATTGTTTAAAAACCTGTAATTCTTGATATATCTTCAGGTTTGAACGCTTAAAAAAATTAAAAAACAAATTTGAATTAAAAAAAACGATTTTAAGAAAAACAGGATATTTTTTTCTCTGTTAGGATATTTATTGAATACTGAAAAATGCTATACAAAAACATAAAACACAGTTTTAAATGCAAACAGCTATTGATGATATATAAACAAACCCTTGAAACTATTCAGGGATTCACTTTCTGAGAAAGAACCTATAGCCATAATTTGAAATAAATCAGATAATTGTGCATAAAAAACAATTTATCTAATTTAAGGAGGGACTAATCGCCACCACCCCCTTTTTAATTAACAAAAGAACTCCATAACTAATCAGAAATACCCCTTATCTTAATGAAACTGCATTCAAAATTTAAAGCAAATCGGATAATTCTTCGTAAAAAAAAACCTTTATTTATTTTAAGAGCGGTTATTCCCCATTCCCCTTCTATACTTAACCACTAAACTGTCAAAATTCTCCAGGTATTATGTACTGTGGCGACGTACTGACAACTTTAACTGTGGCAGAAGATAGATAGCAAAGTCTTATTGTGAAAGGTATACAGAGGTGAAAGTATCTTCATTCAAAAGCTGGGAAGAATAGGTGCTGTTGACCTCAAGGGACATGCCCAGAAAATGATTGCACTGGTCTAGTGGCAATGAGCTGAAGGGGACACCGGGATTATTGAGCATTGAGAGGGAAGGAAGGTAGTTGGAAGAGAGACATGTGCTAGTAATGTACAAGAAAGAACAGTAAAGAGAAACTGAGTAAAGAGAAACTCCGGTCGCGACACCACAATACTACATAAAAGCCTCATCAAAAAGAACCTACCCCACAAACACTCGAGTTAAGGCCTTAAGCTGGTTTCGTCACGGCCAAAAGGAGTTAAGGCCAATTGTACAAAAACAATGCTGTACCGCAAGTGAGCCGCCGCTAATTGCGGCAGTCATCGCCGAGCCTTTAACGGCTCGGCGATGACAGAATTGTTGCATTTACTTTGCCGGTAAACTCTTAATGGTCGGTTTCGGGCAAAAAAGTAATGGCCCTCCAACATCTAGAAAGCAGATGGCTAATATAAACTGACCAGCATTTTTATTTTATGAGAGAAAATGTATATATTTTTGGTCTTTATTTCTTTCAAAAATTACTTTAAATCTGAGTTTTAATAAGAAGAGATTTATATACGAGATATAATTTACGAGATTTATATTTAAAACAATAAAATAGATGACATATTTTATTTAGTTTGAAAATATTTATATAAAAAATAAAAATTTTGCTCAAAATGTATATAGAATTCCAAGTTTTTTCTTCACCGGCACACTGTTGCATTCATTATTTATAAAAAAAAAGTTGGAAAAAAAAGAATAAATATTTAAAATATAGTAAAATAATTTAAAATAAATATTAAAACAGAAAAACGTTTTTAGATTGTCCCTAAAGCAGTCCATGTCCACCCCCCCCCCCTCATCCCAATTACTCAGTCATGCAAAACTTTAGCATACATGCATAAAATAATTTTTAATCGTACATGCATAATATATTTCTAAAATTGTCGATTTCTGTATTTCTAAAGTTGGCTTAGAAATACAATTAGTTTCACATTTTTTTTTTTCTAGGAAAGATCATTCTAAAATTTGAAAAATGGTGTTATTAGAAAAAAAAGAAAGAATGTATTTTGATTTATTTGCATCTGCAAGCGCGGATAGCTTTGCATGGATATATTTCAGTGGTCATACTGGAAATAATGAATATATTATTCAATTTATATTGATTTTAATAGCCAAAATAAACAGAACACAAATTTTTAAGAAATTGGAACAATACAAAGATTTAAATACAGTAAGATGCATTCATTGGAAATGCATATTATACAAAATATTTACAAGATATTTACTGATAAATGTGAATTTTTTTATGTATATATTTTTTAATTCTATAAAAAAGGTATTTGTTGCAAACAAAATGGATGAAATGGCATTTAATTTGTTTCAACAAGAATTTTTTGCTGAATGCTAGTCAGTAAAGAAAAAAGAAAAAAAAGGGGGGAGCATATAAACTCTTTCTAAAACGTAAATTTTTAATATGATTTCAAATATATATGCATTTTAAATAAAATTCCCGGGGGGAGGGGGATTTAAAAGGGAAAAAAAATTCCCTGTATCTGTTAAATTCCTAACATTTATATGTATTTATTTGCTTTATTATATTTTTACTAAAAAAAATACAGATAAAGCCATCTATTGTTTTTCATATGTCGGATAACCGTCTCTTTCAAACAAAACTCATTAAAGATCAAAACACCATGTCGCCACAATAAACGATCCGACGAGTAATCGCAAAAAGTGGTCAGATCTGTTTGGGCCTTAGGAGAATACATGCTCTCCTTCAAGGTCAACAAGTACGGAGGGGGATTTTTCCAAGAATTTTGGGCGGTGTGCTGATAAGCAGATCATTTCAGTTAAACCGTCACATAAGGGAAAGAAAGCGTGTTTAACGAATGCTACTTTCAATTTGGATATTTTAACACAATATAGGTATGTTTTATTATGCTTATTCATTGAAGAATTATTAATTTATAATTCATTATAACCTCTTGAGTTTTTTTTGCATCGACATTACGATTGATTGTTTCAGGAAACCTAATAGAAAGATAGGAAACATATTCATTTTTAAGACATACGTTTTTAAAAATGCAGTTGTATTTTAACAAATATAAAATAATATTTACTTTATACTCCGCTATTCATCGCTTATTCGTTATTTTAAAGTTTTGTATAAATTAGGAAAAGCAGCTAATTTAAAATTATATACTTTTAAGAATTTTTTAAAAGTTTGAAAGTTAATCATATTTTCATATAACAATTGTTGTTTTCTACTGTGCATGTCATTAAAAATATTGCAAAAAATAAAATAGTTTAGTTTAAATAAAGTTTACACTGATTCTTAAAGGTAAAATTTATTTTTCTTTTCATATATTAGAAGTGAGAAAGAGTGATTTCATGTCTCTTGTATAAAATTGTGAAAAATACCATTTAATAGATGTTTCTTTGACTTAAAAAAATTCTTTTTTGTAGAGGTTTATTCAATTATTTTAGATAAAATAGCTATCGGTTTAATTTTAGATTCTTAAAATAGCTTCTTTAACGTTGTAAGTAACATGACTGTGAATGATGGTTTTTTCTTTTTTTTATTTTGAGCGAAAAAAATTAACAATTTTTCATCGAAAATATTTCATTCATTAAACAATTAAATAAAATTGTCAGATCATTCAAAATTTTGATACATTTTCAATTACTGTAAATAATTCTCAGCTAATATGAAAAAATTAAAATAATATATTTTTTAAATAGCAAATATTATTGTTATGTATATATATATATATGTGTGTGTGTGTGTGTATATATATATATATATATATATATATATGTAATGTTTGAATATTAAATTATTCGAATAAAATCTAAATGAAAATTCTTTTGTATATTAAAATGATGCAAAAAATATTCGATAGGTTTCATAATAATTCTTTAATGAATAAATATAATATATTGGTGACAGCCATTAACAGGCTACTTCAGTCAAGCAAAACGATTCGTTCGGTAACATTAATCCTATAGAAGAAATCAATAAAGATATCTCTTTTACATTTTAATATTTTGAAACGATATTTTTCCTATCAGATAGCTGAAATTAATCTGTACAAAGGCCGTTTTTTACTTTTTCTATTTTGTTTGCAGATATTTTTAATGAGAATGTTTTTATTTTCGGAACCGGTTACGAAAGTGAAAGCATCCTCAGAAAAAATCTACAATAAAAATCGAAAAAATAAAAAAATTGTCTACGAATCGATCTCAGCAATCTAATGCAACAGATAATAAATAAACAAAATAAAATAAATAAGTAATTTATAAGTATTGGAATGCAACCGAGATATCTTTATAAATTCCTTCTGTAGGATCGGCATTATATATTGGGTCTTTTCGCTTGGCTGAAGTAGCCTCTTAAGTCTAAAAACCAATGAAAAAAAAAAAAAAAAAAAAAAAAAAAAAAAAAAAAAAAAAAAAAACATAAAGCATTTAACTTAATACATGCATCACTAACATAAATTCTAAATTTGTTCCATAAAATATGTTTGTTGGAAGATTGTTTAAATTATAAAGTGTTTTTGCATAAAAAAAACAATATATTATTAATCATTAGGTACACTTTTCAAAAAAGTTATAAATTTACTTATCTTCAAATTTTTCAAAAATTTCCAAAACTTATAAGTTGAAAATGAATTTATTTGTTTATTATTTAATTATATGCTTTAAAAATTATTTTTAATTGCATTACATGTAAATTTTTAAAGCATATAATTAAATAATAAACAAATAAATTCATTTTCAACTTATATGCTTTGGAAATTTTGAAAATTTTGAAGATAAGTAAATTTATAACTTTTTTGAAAAGTGTACATAAAGATTATTAGTATATTTGTTTTACATGCAAAGACAGTTTATCATTTAAATAATCTTCCAGCAAATATTTTTTATAGAACAAATTTTGAATTCATGTTTAAATATTAATTCTTACAAACACAAATGTCTGGGTGAGGGGGATCTCCTGGCCAGCCTTTATTTTTAATGGCCTTTAAAAGAATAATTGTGGCCAGTTTGTGGCTGTCTGATATTTTTAATAAAAACGTTAATGGCACATTTGTGGGCAACTTCTTGTATTCATGGCCATGATCTTGCGGCCGCGTTCTGGCCGGCGTGACAGTTTTTTGACGGAGCCGTTACGGCCAAAGATGGCGGGCCGTTATCAAACACTTTGGGCCACCGCTAACGACGCCTCTAGTGGCCCACCAGTTATGTGTTTGTTGGGCTATGTCCAAAATTTCACACACGCTGGATAATTCTGCTTAAAAACCTATTCATTTTATTTAGGGCGGAGGGGGGGGGGGAGGGGTAATCGTCCGTTCCCAAAACTAATCAGGCAAGCGTCTTTTCAGTATGAACGTATATCCAAAAATTGAACCAAAACAGTTAATTCAGCATGAAAAACCTATATACCTAAATTAAGTGCCTCCCCCTGAGCCCCCCTTTCATACTTAACCAATAAATCCCCAAAATCAATTCCTTGTCACTTTTTTTCGGTAATATTTTTTCCTTGTCCCTTTTTTCCGGTAACTTTTTTCCGTGTCACTTTTTTCCGGTCACGTTTTTTCGTAGATTCAGGCAAGTTGACATCACGATTAAAAAGTTATGTAACCGAGAAATGTTCTTCATTCTTTGAAAAGATCTTTCAGAAGATGATTCTCACAGTGGATGATTTGAAGCGAATTTACGACGTGATAGTGACAAAAAGAAAAAATGGCTGCCATACGATCAAAATCGCTTATAACTCGTTAGCTAATTTATATATATATATATATATATATATATATATATATATATATATATAAAGATGACGACTTTGTTATCTATAAGCAACTCTATCCCCCCCCCCCCCCCCAGAGCCGAATTCTGGCTGCGCCACTGTAAAACGAGATTATGCAATAAGAAATAGTATTTTTTCGAGGGTTTCGCTCTTTGCGAATTTTTTTAATTGAAGGCTTGCAATTGGCCAATCTGATTTCGGCACTATGACAACATTAATCTGGATGCATACCAAAATGTGCCAGCTTTGGGTTCTGAATTCTTCAACATTCTCCATGGTATTAAGAAACTTTTTCAAATGACGTTGTTTTCTTTATAATTTTATTTGATAAATCGATACAAAATGGTATGAACGCAAATATTATTAAGTGATCTGTCAAGGTTTAACAACAACTAAACATTGCCAGACATATTTTTTCTGTAATAACTCTATTTAAACTTTATTTTAAGATACAAATTATCCTTGTGCTCGATAACTTAGGTTTCCATAAAAAATAATTTTGATAAAATATCGTTTGACATGGGCTGCGTCATGGCAAATCGGGATATTATTATTGTACTAAATGAGCTCAACATTTTCCATAATTCATTTTTCTTGTGCTCTATACCTTAGGACAGACCTAGCCAACCTTCTAGTAAGCAAGGGCGCACCTCAGCTCTTGGCACTCAATGAAGGGCGCCATCATTCACTTGACCAAAAACATGGGTCATTTTTTTTTTTTTTTAGATATGAAAATACGCTATGACTTATTTTGAATGATTGAATTTAGTTTTTATAAAAATTACAAAAAACAAAGGCAGGCACAATAGTGACCCATCCATTCAGGTGGTTCCAGAGAGAAATTTTCGGATGATTCCAAGAGTTTGAAAGTGCTTTCATAGATGAAAATTATCCTGAAAATTTTCAAGCAAAGTAAAAAACTCTGAAATTTCATTAATCAAGAACGTATAATTAAACCCCTTATCCCTTAAGACAGCCAACGGACCAGTGTGCCAGCATCAAAAAGAAAAATGCTGAACTTTCAAGCACAATGTATCTCCAAAATGTTAGGAAAGATAAAAAATGCTTTTTGGTTACTTTTTAACTATTAAAAAGATCTATTTCAGTTATTACCAAAACTTACCATATTTAAAAATCATATTTACACTTTATAAACAATAATTATAAATCGAGAAAATATGCATGCTTAAATTTTCAAAGTATGTTTCTAGTTTTTAACCCTTTGAAGGAAAGCAATTATGCTATTCTAATATTGAACTCGTACAGAATTTTATAAAAAAAAATGTTTACAAATAACGAAAGGAATTTTTACAATTATTTTTCCATCAAAAATATAAAATTAAAAATTTATTAAATGTTTCTGTTGGAAATCTTGATTAAAATTAGGTGGTACATAATATATCCCACTACCCCTCAATGGGTTTTAATGCTTTTTCTCAATTTTTGAAAATACCTTTTATGCAGGTGTTGAATCTTAAAAGGACACTAGTCATTATTTCTGTAAGTAGACACTAGATGGCAGCACCAAAACTTTGATCTTGATAAGACGAAACTATTTGACTTTAATTAATTATTATATTTCATTATTCCTAACTCATTTGTAATTTAAAATTCCTAATATGTTTTTTAATACATATATATATATATTAATCTGTAATTCATCTTTTTAGATTGTATTCTTTATTCAGCAGATTTGACTAGTTTTTAGAACATGATTCTAAAAACTAGATTACTAACTAAAACTAGATTACATTAGATTCTAAGTATGTTTACGAAATCTGAAATCGAATGATTCTATTAAAATCTCTTTAAATCTCAAATAAATCTTTTTATTTGTGTGAACAACTCATATTAGAAAGTATATAATCAATAAGCAAGTCTCAGAACAATTTTCAAGAAATCCATGATTCTAAGGCCAACATTCTGATAGAAAAGGATCCTGGTGAACGCCATTAACGACGAATGTTTCACAGGTAAAATCTTTCTTCTGATTAAGATAAATAAAATCTATATTAATTCAGTTTAAATCTCAACAGCAGGTATTAATTTTAAACAAATCATACTTTATAATAGAATTTTACTTCTAAAAAGTATAAAATCTGGAAACTTTAAAAGGGCGCCTAGAAAAATTTCAAAAGGCGCCATGGCGCCTGTGGGGGCCGCGTTGGACAGCCCTGCCTTAGGATAAGCCTCTAAAAATACACCGGAAGTGGTATCAATTGTTGGCTTATGCACCACTTCCCTTCCGGCAGACATGGACCATTAGATTCCCCTCTTTCTAATCTTCCATAAAATAAAGGAATTTTTCTTGTGCTCGATGACTTAGGGTTTTGTCCGGTCGGCTCTTGGACTATGACAACCAAATTCCCAATTGAAAATGTTGACTCATAGGACACTATGTGTAAATATACCTAGCTTATAAATTTCTATATGAAATGTTTAAAAAAAAAATCATTTCATGATTAAACTAAAAGTAGCTAGTTAATTTGAAGATTTTGCATAGACTTGACAACATACCTTTTCGATTTTTCTTTTATCAAGTAGTATACCGAAAAAAAATTATATGATTATCCAACATTTTTCATATTTGGTCTCCTGAAGATTGTTTCACGTTTTTATAATGATTCCTTATTTTCAATAGGAAATCGAGAAAACGCAATTAAACACTTTCCAGTAGTCAGAAAGATCTAGGATATAAGCGTTCTAAGTAATGCATTAAATTAAAAGAGATATTGAAAAACAATAAATTTTAATTTGTTAAAGTCCAAAATTTTATAGACGCTTTTTGTATATATTTGTAAAAGATGTTATCAAAGAATATTTTCTTTATTTGTTTTACAAAACTATTTTTTACACATAATTATCGCCAAATGATTACAAATACATTTAAAGTTCTTAGAAGACAAAATTTACGAACCTCTTCATTAATGGCATTGTGATTCCGATAAAAAGGATAAAAAGCCCCAAGTTGCATCCACCTTTTACATAGGTCTTTTTTCGCTTTTCCAATGAATCCGCAGACATCCGCTCCAATCTAGGAAAGAGAGTATTTAAACTGATTAGGGAAAACCTTAAAATTAAAAAAATATATATTGCATTAAAAATTTCTCTGCTTTTTTTATGCGCAAAATGACGTTTAAATCATGTTTCTATCTTAATTAGAAGAAGAAATATTAATTTTTTCGTTTTGGTTTCTTTTCAAAATCTAGTTTTCAAACAATGGTTGCCATAGAAATGACTTCTTGTGAAAATGCGTTTTTCTTCATAATGGATTTTTTCACAATTTCTTGGATTTAAATTGATATAATTCAAGAATCGTTAAAGATAAATACTTTAAACTTGGAACATTTTTTTTTTTACTTTTTTTTATTTAATTTTGATTCAGAAAATCTGAAAAAAAAAATATTTATCGTCGAAAATATGATTTTTTTAAATAAAAATTACATCTTTTTTTATTTTAAATATTTTTAATTAAAAAAAAAATATTTTTAAAAATACTGAATTCAAATTAAAATTTTGATATTTCTGTTTATTTAAATGTTAAGAAAAAAATGAAGTTCTACAAATATATTTTGAGTTATAATGATTTTAAATGATCCCACTTTTTTTTTTGTAAATTTTAAACACATAAGGCAATTAAAAAAAAAATTAAGTGCATCAGAAGTTTTATCAAGTTATTTTGCTTACAAATAATATGGTTAATCACCACAAAAATTTTCCAAACTTTAACTCAATAAATAAAAATTATTTGAAAATGTGTCCCGGACCCTCCCCCTCCCCCACCCCACCCTTAAGTAAAGTATAAATAAAGCTTTGAATAGCGTCAATAATTGATCGGAAATTACACAAAAAATCGAAAAATAGATAAATGATTTACTTTTATAAACTATAAATAGTAACAAAGCAATTAAAACAAGAAAAAACATACGTTAAGCATACATTATGAAACATTTTCTACAGGGTTGGAAAAAAACCAGGTTTTTTTGAAAAAAACCAAAAAAAACGTTTTTTTTTTTTTTTTGTTTAAACCAGGTTTTTTTGGTTTAAACCGGTTTTTTTTTTTAAACATCCTTTCTTATGACATATACATGCATATTTACAGATAAAAAGAGACATTATTGGTTTAAAAGCAGCATAATTTCATTTAATTTAAATTTAATAATTATGGTGAATTTATGATGAAAATTGAAAAAATTCATTTTTCAATTTAAACAGTTTTGGCAAACAGTCATATGTTGAAAGTTTTAACTGTTCTACACAGTGAACCATTGATGCCCTGTAAATCTTTCTAAACAATCTTTTGATTACTAATAATAAACGTTTGGATGTAGTTTGATAAATATTCTTTTCCACAATACTTAGGATTTTTCTTTGTGAGTGACAATTTGAAGTTAACATTTTTAGTCGTTAGATTCAGCAGATAGCAGAGAGGAAAAAATTATTAAAATGCTATAACTAGCAACCAATCTTTGCTTTTAATTCTTCAAGATAATCTCCCAAAAGAAAAATTTCTTTTACAGCTTGTGCGAAATCTTAAAAGGTCATTGTGTTACATTATTAATTGCATTAAATTATTCTGCATTATTAAAAAAATTAAAATATTTTATACTAAATATTGAATCTATTTTATCTTTGATCAAGTCACATGTTTGAAGTTTTTTCTTTAGAGCAGGGCTGTCCAACGCAGCGCCCGCGGGCGCCATGGCGCCCTTTGAAGGTTTTCTTGGCGCCCTTTTGAAGATTTCCTGCTATTCAACATTCTAGAAGTAAAATTCAATTATAAAGAATGCTTTGTTCAAATCACTAATATTTTATCAGGGATATTTTTAAAACCTGTGTTTAGCATGGTGTTGGCTTGTCGTTCTACATTAGAAACCAGAAACATAACTTAAAAAATTTAATTTTGTATATTTTTGCAATTTTTAGTTATTTGTTATATAGTGTAATTATGATAGTTAAATTTCTTAATAGTTGGTAATAGCTCTTTTCAGTATTTAAGACGTAAGAGAAAAATAAACGTTTCCACTTGTCCCCCCTCCCCTTTGAAGATACATGTGCATGAATGCTCAGCTTTTTTCTTTTTACTGTTGTCACACTGACACATTGGCTGTTTTATATAATGGACAAAAGGGCTTAATTTTTATTTCTTGACTTTTGAAATTTTAGAGGGTTTTCTTTCTTTATTTATTTCTATAATTTTGCTTAGAAAAAAACAATAAACAGTGCAGAATGATTTCCTCTATGAAAGCACTTCCAGTCTATCCCTCTGAAACCACCCACAGTGTTTGGTCACTATCATGCTTGTCTGTTTTTGTACTTTTCATAACTAATCCACGCCTTCAAAATAAAAAAAAAATAATTGTAATTTAAGAAATTACCCCAACCATTTGAAAAATGTTTCACTCGATACATTCATCTATCATTTTAAGCTAAATACCAGTTGTTTTATTGTGTATTATCCGTGCCACTGCTATAAATGACTTTATACATGCTGCAATTTGAAGGTACGGTTCGTTTAAGTTATATCACTCTATTGTCGCCAAGCATAAAAGTTGGCGACGAAAGAAACATTTCAAACTATTTAACATTGTTGGTGCAAAAGTAATCATTATTAAAATACAGCTTTGGCATATACTGTTATACTTGTAAGACTTTGGCATATATTGTTTGATTTTACAGAGCAGAATTTTGGTGATGGAGGTTTTAAACCAAAATCGATCGCAGCACATGCATCTGTGAATGGGTCCATCAGACATCGAATCAAAAAAGTTTTTTCCCAGTTTTTCCCAAGCCGATTGCTTTTTAGTTTTCTTTTTAGGTGGTGGAAAATCAAGAGTAATAGCTATAACATTTTCCGGCTTGTTAGAATCACTATTGGCACTCAAATTTTCCTGGTTAGAACCGACCGATAGTAAAACGCCATGGCTAGTGGATTGGTCGCCCTGGCGACATGATGTTTTACAATTAATCGGTTCGGCATTAAATTGCTTCCTTTTTCGTGATCGCCTTTCAACACGTAATTGGTTTTCAGCGGCTCAATAATCTTTTGATTTTATCATTTTCTGCATTGAAAGACGTTTTTGCGCCAAACCAAATACAGTATTACTCAGTTATCCCGTCGACCAATTTCGCCAAATGATACGAATCGCCAAACTAATAAGCAACTTATACATGTTGACTGTGTTTAATATCATTGAATGCGATATTCACGTTCATTCATTTCTTTGGCTTCGGCTTTTTCCGTATCTGTTAATTTCCGTCTACCCATTTTTAAATTTGTTAGTTTTCTCCTTTATTACAATGATTTTAACCATTTTAATTTACTATTCAAATAAAAATTCTTCTAAAAGTAAAGAATTTAATTTAAATTCAAATAAAAACTCTTCTAAAAGTAAAGAAATTAATTTAAATTCAAAAGTGACCACATCATCTAAACATGGTAACATCATCTAAAAGTGGTAACATCATCGGGTCCATTCTCCCGAAAACAACAACCATTTTTCAAATGGTTAATAAAACCATATTTTCACATTCTAAAAGAAACCTAGCAATATCTCTGATTTTCATATTTATATATTTATTATTATAGACGCGATCAAAGTTTCTGGCGCCTTACCCTACAAACATTTTTGATATAGACTTCTCATAAAAAAAATGTATAGTTTGAAATTTCAGACGTGTAACTCCAGAAGTGTTAGGGGTCTTTTGTTTACCGCTATGCGATTCATTTGCAGTATGTTAAGACATGCTGGTATACTAATACTATGCGATAATATTGCCACATGTTTTCAGTCACATAAATAATGGCGCCCTTTATTAAGTCTCAAGTGACAAGATGCGCCCTGGTTACTGGAAGGTTGGACAGGCCTGCTTTAGAGCAATAGACATGTTCACCAATGTGTACTGATTTGAATTCTATGCATAAAAAAATGATATAAACCCAATATACCTAATGCTTATTGCTGAAATAAAGTGTTAAAAGTAGAAATTATTTATATCCAATAATCTGAAACTCATAAATTATAAAGAAAGAATGAAAATATCATTAGATTTCTTCTAAAAAAACGATAGAAATTATTTATTTCTAATAATCTGAAACTCGTAAATTATAAAGTAAAAAAAAAAAAAAATGTCATTAGATTTCTTCTAAAAAACAAATTGCTTTTTTTATAGAAAAAACCAATTAGTTTAATCCTATGCATATAAAAAAAACTAAACCCCCTAATTATAATACTTATTACTGAAATAAAGTGTTAAAAGTAAAAATTATTTGTCCAATAATCTGAAACACGTAAATTATAAAGATAAAAAAAGAAAATGTCATTAGATTTCTTCTAAAAAAACCAATTGGTTTTTTTGAGAAAAAAAAACCATTTGGTTTAAACCGTGGTTAAAACCAATTGGTTTAAACAGTGCCAACCCTGATTTTCTAAAACATTAAAAATACTGTAAAAAAAAAAAAAAAAAAAAAAAAAAAATACTGTAAAAAAAAAAAAAAAAAAAAAAAAAGTTTCATCGTTTAAAAAGTGAAAGATTTTCTCTGGGTATACAATTTGGAAACCAAGAACATGTTTGAAAACCCGGAAAATAGTCGGAAAATATATGAATTCCTTTATACAATCCTGTGTAGGTTCTACAAGTTTGTGCATATGCTTCCTATGAAAAACTTATCAATATAAAAGTTGTAGATATTATTGAGAAGATGTAAAATAAATTTAATTAGATTTGATAGCTTAAAAATTGACGGAGTTATGGATTTTCTTTTTCTTTTTCACCCCCTTTTTCTTTTTCTTTTAAAATTTTTTCATCGGTAAAAGTTGGTCCTATCAAAAACTAGTAAATACAAAAGTTTTAGATAATTTTAAGAACATTTATAAAAATTTTAGTTGGATTTAATATCGTAAGAATTGACGAAGTTATGAATTTTTTTCTCCCAAAAATACTGTTTTTTTCGCCCCTTGAGCCCATTTCTAAATTTATCGAAAATCTGTCAAGCATAAACTTTTGGCCTATTTTTAAAAAGTAATATAAACTTTAAACCGATTCGATATCTATTTTAACTAAGAAGTTATGACTTTTTTTCGATTTTCACAAAAACCCTCCCTATTTCCACCCCCTTGCTCCGATTTTGTCCATTAACGAACTCGACCGAGATTTTATGCCCTTGATTTTATGTAAAAGTTTGAAGAAGATCTGAGCATAATTATGGAAGTTATCGTATCCAGAAGAAAGTGATTGATATATATATATATATATATATATATATATTTTTTTTTTTTTTTTTTTTTTTTTTTTTACTGATGATAATTTTGGGGTCTAAGAGTCATGATCGGTGTAGATCTGCAAAAATTTTTCAGAAATTCCAACATGGGAGAGGATGCAATAAGTAGTATTTCATACGAAATCTACCTAAAAAGAATGCCACAGCATTATGATCTATGAGGCAAAATCGTTAGCATTGTATTTACAACTATTGCAACCGAATACTACACTATTGAAAACGAATTAAAATTGAGATTAAAAAAAAAATGAAGTCCATTAGAATATGATTACTATAAAATATTGTGTGCAGAGAATGTTTATGGTTTATTTACAGGGGCATGCAAAAAAAAAAAATCGGTTACAGTAGGACCTATCAGTAACAATTGCTGGAAATGCGTTTTCAACTGTAGTTCGCATTTTTAATTTTAACTACTTTTTTGCATATTAATTAGTGTGTATAAATTCTCTAGATCCTATATAGGGCTGCACAAAAGAATTCAAGTACACTTCCGATCGTTGAATGAAATTGCTGTTGGGAATTTTTAACTGTCTTATGGTTTCCTAGCAGAACTAAATTTTTGAATGATATATAGCAGAGCTGTCCAATGCGGCGCCCGCGGGCGCCATGGAGTCCTTTGCAGGGCTTTTTGGCGCCCTTTTGAAGATTTCCTGCTATTTGTCTTTTTTCTTAAATAAAATTCCCTTGCAAAGGATACTTTATTTAAAATCCTTGATTTTTTGTTGAGAGATGTTTTAAAAATCTCTACAAGTATATTTCACGTATCAACAATTATAACATATGCAACGTATTGAAAGAAAGTCAACATCACGAGATTAGCTTTATAAAAAACTAATGTGCTGTCGCGTTTCTTCACTGATTTCTAGTTATTCTTTATAAATCTTTTTATGGTAACTATGCATATAGGAATTAATAAATATAGGCGATGACTTTTTTAATATGTTAAGAAGTAGCATGTAGAAAAAAATAATCTATCCTGGCCCACCTTTGAGTATGAAAGTTCAGAATTTCTGTTACTGTTATTGTTACATTGTTTCACTAGTAGAGCTGTTGAAAACCGTACGTATTCGTTACTAAGAAACGGGTATACGAAATACCGAATCTTTACTTAGAAATACCACTCGTTAGCCGTTATGGAGTCCATATGCAACCGAAATAAGTGGAACTAACTTCAAACGCTGCTTACGTTTGTATAATTCATGGTTTCTCGCGAGTCCGCCTCAACAAGTATATTAAGGTACATATTAAAAAGATAAATATTAATTGTGTCTTTGAATAGAAATGTCCACTAGAGTGAAATCAGTGAAACATGCGATAACGGAACCTGTCGATAACAGAAAGTAGCATTAAGCGAGTTCTTAAAAACGTTTTACCCAACTTAACATCGCAAAATTTTTCTAACATATTCATAGACTCAATCTAATGCATGAAATCATAAAATTGGTACTGATGGCCATAGAAGTGATATCAAATCGAATAGCATTTCGTATTGAAGATCAAGTTATAATCTAATATTTTTATATAGTGACCAGGGGCGTGCGAAGACAAAATTGCACCCGGGGCAAACTTACAATTTGGCGCCCCCCTCCCAAATTTTTCTTGTAATAGGCCAAAAATGACGTTAGTATTATAAATTTTGCGCCCCCTAAATCTCCGCACCGGGGCGGTCGCCTTTTCGCCCTCCTTTCGCACGGCGCTGATGGTGACCCTTCAAACATAATTCTTTCCAGAAACACTTCATTATTCCTTAATTTCAGCTATAACGAATATTTTATTCTACTATAAGCTACCATTCTTTTTATAGTGAAATTATAAGGAAATTTTAATAGATTAAATGCATAATTAAGACAACATTAATTTAATTAAACTCTTAAATGATAAACACGCGTTGTTTTTCTTTTGCTTACTTAGATCGATGGCTCTTTTTTAAATCGAAATATTAATACATAATATGTAATCCCCCCCCCCCCAAAAAAAAGCGCAATTATTTTGTTTAATTTTTAAAAATGCATAAAAAACTTCATATCTGTAAGGTAAATAGTACAAGCCCTAAACGATCTCAAAACAATCGTTCTTCTAAAAGCTTTTTTTTCTGCTTCAAAAACTGCTTCCAAATTCGCACTTACATCGGCAAAAAGAACGGATGTTGAAATAATGAAACGCATTTCTATCTTTCTTCTTCTGAATACCAAAACAACTAAATGAAATACCCGTATGTGATAATAACTTATACCGAGTCTAAAGTCCGTAAACTAACTCTCATTTTGCAGACAATACGGCTTCGTATAAATCCCGAAATGAAGGTAGTGTTTGAAATTCGTTTTATTCAGTTTTTCAGCAGCAACGAGTATTCAAAGAAACGATTCGGTATTTTGTATTAGAGATAGTATTAGTATATCAGTCGTGTTATTTCAATTATTTATTAACGAATACCTATACCATGCGGTTTGCAAAAGCTCTAATACCTACCATTCTATTTGTATTATTTATTCTCGAATCTCAAATGACTGGGATTTCATATGGCTTGTTAATTCATTTACTTATTTTATTATGACAAGAAAAGAAATAAGAAATGGATATATTTTTGATAAAGTAAATGATAATTAAATGATAAATCAAGATGCGATTCAAAATATATATCAGAACTAGGGGGGGCCCCGCCCCCCTGCTCGCTATGCTGGCCAACCCCCCGCGTAATCGCTTCGTGATTACAAATTATTGTCTACCCCTGCTTGCTGCGCTCGCCAATAACCCATGGTATGAATAAGCAGTTGCAGACCTTTCAAATGATGTGTCACACAATTGGTGTTGTAAAGAAATTAAAAATGCGCCCACTCTGAGGGCAGAAGGGAGGGGGGTTTACACACAAGGTATCCATAATATGAAAAAGCAGTTGCAGACCTCTCAAATGATGTGTCACACAATTGGTGTTGTAAAGAAATTAAAAATGTGCCCCCTGGGAGACAGAGTGGGGGTTGACACACAACACATCCATAATATGAATAAGCAGTTGCAGACCTTTCAAATGATGTGTCACTCAACTGGTGTTGTAAAGAAATTAAAAATGTGACCGCCCCCCCCCCCCCCCCTGTGGAGAGCAGAGTGTGGGGGTGACACACAAGACATCCATAATATGAATAAGCAGTTGCAGACCTTTCAAATCTTGTGTAACACGACTGGTGTCGTAAAGAAAATAAAAATGTGTCTCCCCCTGGGGAGCAGAATGGGGAATAACACACAAGACATCCATTATATGAATAAGCAGTTGCAAACCTCTCAAATGATGTATCAAACGACTGGTGTTGTAAAGAAATTAAAAATTTGGCGAAATATTACAGTTATCGCCAAGTTGGCGTCACTTTTGACAACTAATTTTGGTCGCCAAATTTGGCGATATATCGCCAAGTTGGCGACAAACTTGGCGATTGTTGGCGATGGTAACCTTTCCTCTCTTTATGGTAACCCATATGGCGATGCATAGACGGAGCCCTTTCCTGATTGGTCTATTCGACTCATGGAAGGAGTGGACAACCCGGATTCGTTAGTTCCGGAAATCTTCCACATCAGCATCATTCCAGGAGTCATTCCTTTTAAGGCTAGTTTTTTTTTACTATAGAAGGATATCAAAATATATAAGTCACACAGATTTCATTCAGATATGAAGAAATTGAAATGTTTCTCATTTTCTTATAAATGCATAAAATGATTTAGAAATGTTATTAATCATTTTGCGATAATTTTTAAGACTTGACAAACACAGAAATGTCATCATGAGGAAGAAATCAGCAGTCGCGTATGGAAATTTAGTATAAATGTCGAATTTCATGGAATGTTTGACATTTTTCATTTCATAGATTTTTCAAAACATTTTTCAATCTCATAGTTTCCAAATAAGTACATTTGCAAATTTCTCGAGATTAAAATTGCTTTCAAAAATATGTCAGATGTTACCGAATTTTGATTTGAGTAGACCTTTTTCAGAATCAGAAAGATTCGCATTATTGAACGAGGGGGGGGGGGGGTAAGGATTTGAGGTATGTTTATTTTTTAAAGTAATTTTTAGAATATTTCTGCAGTACAGCGCGCGCGCGTGTGTGTGTGTGTGGGGGGGGGGGCGTCATGAATCCGTGGCTTCACCTTTAAACCCGCTATTGCAATACGTATATGAAAATATGAACTCCACCCTACATTTTCTTGAGCGCCTCCCCCCCCCCCTCCCATTACTCATTTTTAATTACAGCCCTGTGTACAATTATGCATTGCATTTTAATTAGGGGCGTAGCTAAGGGGGTGTTACGGGCGGCTCAGCCCCCCTAAAACATTTTGAGCCCCCCCCCCCCCGAAAAGATTCCAAGGTCACTAAATAAATTTATGTTCCGAAAACACAAATGTAATTCTATTGAAAAATCCAATTTAGTTTTGAGGACCTTTCACAGTTTTGAAAAAATACTAAATTGTAACTAAAACAGGTGTTTCAACACTTGCTCATTTTACTTGCACATATAAAGCCAACATTATCTTTAATGCTGCACTAGTTATGCACTCGAATTTTCCATAATCCCCCACCCCCCACATTTTAATTATTAACTTCTCGCTAAGGCCCTGGTTTTAATATTCTATTTGCATTTTTAAAATAAAAGTTCGAAATTTCAATAAATGTAACATTTACGGATAGATGGCAGCACTAACTAATACGAATTCTAGTGAAAAAACACGGTAATCACTGGCAATAAATTGATAAATAAACTAAAAAACTTTGTAAAATCATCATAAAATGAAAAATTAAGCAGGACGTGTTTCGAGCTACAGCTACAACAACAGCATGGTGATTTTACAAAGTTTTTTAGTTTGTTTATTAATATGAATTCTTCCAAAGATTATTCTATACGATGTATGCCGTATACTCGATGACTGCGAATACCCAGTTTCTGAACAGTAACGACTAACGAAATGAATACTTTTTAACGGGTAGAGAATTCTAAATCAACGTTACCATACGGGTATTCATTTTGCCGTTATTTTCACAGCACTATTCACTGGCCATATGACTATTTTATAAGACTGAATAAAGCTGTCTTTTTCTCCTCCAGACTTTTGAAATTTTAGGTATTTTTTTTTATTATAAAATCCTGCAATGAAAAACACTTTTTTTTTCTTTCTTTTTGAAATTACCCATGATTTTGTTTCTGTACTTTTTATAAAAAAAAAAAAAATTACACCTCCCAAAAAACAACAAAAAAAAAGGCATTGCAGTTATTGCAGATTATTTGCATCCCCCCCCCCAAAAAAAAAAAACCTAACAATATGATCTGGTTACCATTATATTTTAATAATAGGGGATCTTTTTTATTCTGGCTCCTTCCAATTAAAAAATGTTTGAGATGACACCTCGCAGAAAAATGTACTATTCGAAATTTATTAGAATTGACAGTTATTTAAAAAAAAATAGCTTCATATACATAGAGGCATTATGACTCTACTGCATTGCGCATTTGCGTTTATGCATTGTTACTGATTTTAAAAGTTGATTTTCTAGCTTGTTTTGGGCCATGTTAATAATGGCGCCCTTCACTGTCTGCCTTAGCTGAAATGCGCCCCTGCTTTGTAAAAGGTTGGACAGGCCTGCATAGGACCAATTCGTATAGCAAAAATAAATTAAACAAAAATAGGAGTTGGAGAAAAAAACCTCAAATCCAAACTGCTTATATTCTGACTCATTTTTAAATTAATTTTTGATTTTAAACGCATCCAAATGGTAGATCCTCTTATTTGGAAACTGTATAAAGTGACGCATTGGTCAGATTTTTGATAAAAACAGAATATATTTCAAAAAAGGCTACCTAAAAGGGTATTTTGAACAGAAATTCCCGAAGTCGTCGTGACGGAAAATTTAAGGAAGTATTCAAATAGGAAATTGCGTTTTTTTCTGACTCATTTTTAAATCCATTTTTGCTCTCAAATGCATCCAATTTACAGATCCTCTTATTTAGGAACCTATATACTGTGACGCATTGGCCAGTTTTTTGATAAAGACAGAATATATTTCAAAAAAGGTTACCAAAAAGGGTATTTTAAACAGAATTTCCCTAAGTCATTGTGATTGAATATTTGAGGAAGTATTCAAATAACAAACTCCGTTTTTTCGGACTCGTTTTTAAATCATTTTTCGCTCTCAAACGCATCCAATTTACAGATCCTCTTATTTAGGAACTATATAATGTGATGCATTGGCCAGTTTTTTGATAAAGACAGAATATATTTTTAAAAATGCTGTCAAAGTGGGCATTTCACACAAAATTTTCCGAAGCGATCATGATTAAAGGATGTATTCAAATAAAAAATCGGTTATTTTATGACTCATTTTTAAATTCAACTTTGCTCTCAAACGCATTCAATTGGTAATTTGCTTTTATTTAGAAACTATATAATGTGCTGTTTTTGTCGATTTTTTAATAAATTCAGAATATGTTGTCAAAAAGGGCATTTGAGCTGAATTTCGCTTAAGATGATTCTGATAAAACCAGTTCTTGCAGAAAAATGAAATCAAAAAATTTTCATAAGCGGCCAAATGAAGTTATTAAACTGGGTTTATCTCTAATCATACTTTTTTGTTGTTGTTGTTGAAATGAGCACTCTTCGAAATCTACCTCCGCCTATAGGCCAAGCCGACAGGGATTTTTCAATTCTCGTTTTTCGCATGTACTTAATAAAAACCTATTGCAATTCAAACTTAATAATAATTCATTTAAGTTAAGCAATATTCTGTAATCAGGATGAACCATAGTTTTTAAAGACAGTATTTTTCAACAATAGAACATAATTTCTAATCTCTCACTAAAGATAAATAAAAAAAACCAAAGAAACAAAGAAAGAGCATGGTAGACATGCTTAAGACTGTTCTCAAATTCAGATTGGCTACTTTCAGGCACATTCCTCAATTCATTAGGGTTTCGTTCATCTCAGGAAACCCTATTCGTCTCTGTCCTCAGTTTATCCGTCACAGAGTTTGTACACAAAAACTGTATAAGACAGAGACCTCGAATTTTGTGTACTTACAACTGAATACTATCTATCATACGACAAATCATACAATTTTGATAAAGTTCTGTTATTTTATTTAAATTAATTTTTCCAATGTCATCCGTTCATTTTTGCGATTTAAAAAGAGAAGCTTAATTTGAACGTTTTGCGTATAGACATCATGGCTTGGTCGAAAAGCATCTCGCTTGTAAACAGAAGGTTCTTAGTTCGATCGCCGCTTCGGGAACTTGAAATTTTCATCCTAAGATGGATTTAATAAGAAGAAATTTCGTATTTTTGACTAATTTAAGGGTTTATATAATTAGATTTCGTTTATCTGACACTCATAATATTTTTTTAATTCAATTTTCTTTGTATTTAAAAAACATTTGCGATTTACTAGTGATTCAGCTTTTTAAATTTAATTTAAAAAATCACTTTTAGAAACTTAAAATTTTATTTATATTTCCACTAATTTTTTTTAATTTCGCATTTGCCAAAAATTTAGAATTTTGGATTTTATTTAAATGATTTGATTTGAACATTTTTAATTTGATTAAAGTAAATAACTTCCTTTTACATTTATTTTTAAATTAAATTTATTGGTGCTAGTATCTATGTAAGAATTTAATAATTATAAATTAACCGTTTGGATTTATTAATTAAAAGATAAATTGTTTCGAAAGAAATATTAAACGAAGCCCTCTGTGCAATCTGCGATCAAACTTATTCATTTGTTTTTTCACTATAAATGCATAATGCGCGATGTAAAAAGAATCAAAAAGTTTTTGAGTAATTCATATTCTAATAAATTTGCCACAGCAATTATTTCAAGATTAATCAGTCTCATTGTATAATGAACAATGATTGAATAAATTATCAGAAAAAAGTTGCATTAAAGGGAATAACAATATATCTAATTAAATTATATAGATAAAATTTTTCTGAGGTATTAAATATGAAACTATAGAGAATAACCTATCATGTATTATAATATTGGCAAATCTTGCATGTGTCTTATGTGTCTATGCATATGTGTATGTAAATTTTATCTAAAAAAGACTCGTATGGTTTTAACTAAATTTTTGCTTTATATTGTTTTGGGATACAAGACCATTGAGCTAAGTCACATGCTCGAAAAAATTTTATTAGTGGATCATTTTGGAATCACAAATGATTAAAGCATGCAATGGGAATGAAGGTTCAAAATGTTATGGAAGGTTTTGATGTGTTCAATAGGTAGTTTGCAATTTAAAATATACTGCGCAATTCGTATACCGGAGTAATAATGCCATTCATTGGCTTTATTACTCCCACTGATTCTTTTCGGGGCTGGAATTACACTCGAAGGGGATTTATTTTTATTTTATGCTCGAGAGAGCATTATTGCCATTGTTAAAAACCAAAAAGAGTACAGAAAATTTGTACGCAGTAAGTGTTATTAATTTTTTCATGTCAGAATAATAAAATATCAAATGATTATTACTGCATCCTGATCTAGCAATTAATGGTAAATAAGAGAAATGTATCGATTTCTAGGGCGGTAGAATTTGTATTGTTAGAATTGGACAATTTACATGCCTTTATCCCAGCTTATATTATAGTTTTGTTTGCATTACGTTATTACACATATGGGTACCATGTACATAATAGCACCAAATAATCACGCCATTCCATTTTATGAATACGTATCTGCTCAAATATTGTTTGTTGCATGCATATTCAATAAGGTGCTGTGTAAGTTTCTACACTTATTTTAAGAAAAAAAAAAATCTAAAATTAAGCCGTGAAAATTATTAGAATATAACGTAGCGTTATAACCCCAGGACACTGTACATAGTACTGAAATTGATGATTTCAAATAATAATGTTGTAAAATATAATTCTTTATAGTAATAATGCATCGAAAATTTATTGTTATATATCTTTTTGAATACAAAGCTAATTTCATTTGAACGTAGCTCGATCTTCCCTACTGGTTTAAATAACTAAACAGACAAAATAATTATGAAATATTAGATATGAAATTAAATAAAACTTACGTAAGGTATCCCGAACAGATTAAACTCCAGCATACCTAAAAGATACATTGTACATTATAAAATTTCCCTGTAAACTGAAAGATGTAAGTTAATGAAGTAAATCATCGCAAGTTACAGTGCTCAGCAAAAGTTTAGACACTGGTGCTTTTTAACCTTTAAATAAAAAATACGAACACGTGAGTTTTACAAATGGCTATACTTATTTTCTAATATATTTTATATAATGTAGAATAAAAATAATGGTTATAATATAAGATAATATTTAATTTAACTGAAAAACGTAAAATTTGCATATTGCAGAAGTTTAGACACTTTTTTGATTTTTAGTCAACTGTTCATGGAAAAATGCAAATTTCCAACTTATGATGTCACATGTCTGGAAAATTTAATTATACCTCGATATAGCATCAGTTAGTGAAGATGCCGCGAGCTAAAAATATTCAATTAGATGAGGTAATTGAAGTAGGAAAGCTGAAAGGGAAAGACTGTTGCAGAAATTTCAGCAGCATTGATTTGCCCAAAGTGGTCTGTCTATGAAGTATAGTCTAAGAATGACTACTTCAAAACAAAACATAATCTGGAAGATCTTGTGTGACGAGAAAATGAGATGACAAAAGGATCCAGAAACTGACATTTACACAAGTAATGATTGCTAATCACATTAAAAGTAAGTCAGAACTTTCTGTGTCGACGGAAATGATTCGTAGATGAATTAAAGAAACAGGTAAATCAATTTACAGGAAAATGATAAAACAATCAGCCAGGGGCGTAAACCACCCTTGTTATGTAGGGGGTGTAGACTCATAAATTTCCGACTCCAAGAAGGAAAATTTCCGAGTAGTATGAAAAATAAATTACCGACTATAATATACATACATACATGGATGTAGCGGATGGTATACGCGGGTATATGCCGTATACCCTCTGTTTTCCAAGAAAGCTATAGTATATATACTCTAGGGTATATCCTCAGCCCTTGAGCGTATACCCTCTCTTTAGAGCGTATACTCTCTTTTTTGCGACTACACCACTGCATACATATATGTATGTATCCGTATATACATACATATACCGTATTTACTCGTGTATAACGCGCAGTTTTTTTTTAAAAAAATTGGGCAAAACTTTTGGGTGCGCGTTATTATTATAAATTATACACGAATTTTTTTTTTTTTTTTTTTTTTTTTTTTTTTTTTTAACTGCCGGATGTAATTACACGATATACATATGAATCAAAGGAGACATAATTACTCAGAAAATCTTATTTAATTGAAGTATTACTGCATCTTTATTTCACTCCTTGCACTTTTTAACACATTAACATTATATAAACGCTAATTAGCAATTCTCATGGCCGTCATTCACTCCCTAACCGAAGTCTAAAAATGGATTTTCATTTTGTTTTGGGCCTGTTGTATTTTCGACCTCCTTTACTTGTTTAGGGGGAAATTTTCTAATATACTAATTATTTGTTTATCAGATTTTTTTCCCTTAAATTTCACGTTCCTACCTAAAACGACTGCCGAAATATGGCCATTTGATTTATAAAACGATGTCTCAACAAAACCGAATTGCACGACTTGCATTGCATTTGTTGTTGTTTTTATTTAGAAGGTGGCATAATTGATACAAAAAATATTGAATTATTTAATATATACAAAAATATTCTCATGAATAGCAATATATTAAGATTAACAACCTTAACGATTTCGTGCTATATGATCATGAGCTAGAATACTAATGGTTTAAGCAGAATAATATTAGATATTAAGACAATTGGTTATAAGGGATTCGTAGGAATGCCCACCGTGGCATAATCGTAGTTTTGTTTAGTAACTGACACGTGGGAAGGGTTAAAGTTGTCTTGGTGTGCCAAAGCATTACCTGGAAGTGGAAATAATGTTTTAACTCTTTAATTTTAAGCAATCAGTTAAAATCTTTTTAGCGTTTCTTTTATGAGTAAAATTGAAATTTGATTGCTCAAGTACTATTTTAAAAACCAAAAGCTTGTCAAAAATTCAGTTTTTTTTTATTTATTTAAGTTTATAATTTTTTTTTAATGACATACTTTAAATCTGCGTAAAAATTTGGTGTCAGCTACGTTTTTTCCGACTAAACAAAATGTAGTTATAACAATGAGGTGGAACCCGTTGAAATTCGACGAAAGAAAATCTTTAAAAAAGAACTGTTACATTGATTTATAATAAATCTGCAGAATTAGTTACAGTAAAAAATGCATCTTATATTGGTCAACCTAATTCTCAAACAAATATTATTTTAAGTTAAAATTAGCAAAATACTATAAAACACAATTATCGAAATTATTAAACGGAATAAAGCCGAAATTCACCGGATTTTATAACAGACGATATTTTAAAAATAGTATAAGCATATTAATTTATTTCTTTTTCTTTTTTTAGAGAAGGTTTTAAGAGAAGAGAGTATTTCTGTTACTACAATTGCAAAATTGGTACTAAAAATTACATTAAAAAAATTAATATCACAAAATTTCATTGAGATACATCTTTGAAACAAATTGCATTTAAAAGTACATTTTTTTTTATCTATACGACGATGCAAAAATTTAAAATACACGATGTTTAAAAGTATAAAATTTGCAATAGTGAAAATTGCATGGATAGGTGTTGCACATTTTTTTTTTTTTTTCTCAATTTAAAGAGAAAATGGGGTGATTCTGTTGTCACAGTTACAAAATTGAAACTAAAAACTACAAAAAATTAATATCTCAAAAATAAATTGAGTTACAGCTTTCAAACAAATTGCATTTAACCCCTTGCGGTACGTTGGTTTCACAGATATACCGCTTAATTTTAATTCCCAAACGCCACATTGGCACCGGAATTTTGTTAGAAAAACTTACGGTTTATTGAATGCGTGAAATATAGCCTTTTCTTATTTACAAATAAAGTTGTTTTCAAATTCTGGTGTCAGTCATTATTTTCAATACTTAAGCAATGAATTTGCTCTGCCCCGCAAAGGGTTAAAAGTACATTTTTTTCTCTATCCGACGATGTAAAGATCGAAAATGTGCAATGTCTAAAAGTTTAAAAGTTTGCAGTAGCGAAAATTGCAAAAGCGAAATTTCATGGGAAACTATACGAAATCACGTATGCGTTACGCACAGTTATGTTTGGCCTTTATAACATAGATATGAAAAAACAATCGAATGTAATTGATTAAGGAAAAAGAAAACGAACGAATTATTTCTGGTAGAAGTAAAGTCATATAGATTGTAAACTATCTAGTTTAATTCGATGTAAATATTCAAAGTACTTGGGTGTTTTCAATTTTAATCCATCAGTTTTCATTAAAATTACGTAAAGTAAACAAAATTAGTTTAAAAATTAAAAAAGTAGTTAATAGAAAAAAACCATAATTATTTTTGATTAAAAGTTAAATCCGTGTAGCTTGGAAAATATCCAGAACGATAAGGAAAAGCACTAAATATTTGCAATTCATTTTTGAATTTTCATTGGATATCACCTAAACTCAGTGATACACATTTCTTCACATTTCTTTTAAAGTTAGAGAAAACGAAGAAGTTTCATCACTTCAATCAACATATCTTAAAATTTCCACACCAAAGTAAAAAATTTTCTACAATACAGAATCTCGATAGCTCGAAGTCAAAGTTCACGGAAAAAAATCGGAATATCAAGATTTTTGATCAAAATATCAAAGTTTCATATAAAATTAACATCGCTGGAATATGTATATAAGTATTTTTTCGTCATATCGAGGTTGAGTTCACAATATTCGACAAATCAAAGTTCAACTGTATAGATTTTATCAAAAGAAGAAAATCTGAACCATTTCCGACTAAGAACAAATTTACGTAAATTTTGTTTGTTCAAAATTGTTTTCATTTCTTTTTCTTCTAATTAAAAACTACAATAAAAAAATTCTCCAATTCACAAGTTTTTATAATTTAATATATATATATTGCTTTTCACACGTACACTTTCCCGATCGAAAGGGAATTTTTTTGACTGATTTTATCATTTTCCCAATTTTTAAGTCCTTTTAGATAAATACCATTTTTCTGACTAAACGTACATTTTTCCTATAGAGCGGGAATTTTTCCGATTGATTTTTTAATTTTTCCAATTTGTAAGTCCTTATAGGTAAATACCATTTTTCCGACTAAACGTACAATTTCCCTATCGAATGGGAATTTTTCTGACTAATTTTTTCGTTTTTCCAATTTATAAGTTCTTATAGTAAATGACATTTTCCCGACTGATTTTTTTTCGTTTTTCTAATTTATAGGTTTTTTATAGATAAGTACTATTTTTTTTTCAATTAAGTGTATTGTTTACCCACCAAACGCAAAATTTTCCGACTATACTTCTCAGGGGGGGGGTGCCGCACCCCCCCTATACCCCCCCGGGATTTACGCCCCTGCAATCAGCTTTAAAATATCGCTATAAATTGGCGAAAATTCAATTAACTTGCAAACATACGTCATATGGACTCAAATGGGACGCTATGATATTCAGTAACGAAAAAAAAGTGGAATTTGAATGGCCCAAACAAGTGGGCATACTATTGGAATGACTTAAGGGTAAAGATCCTGAAACTTTATTAAGTCGACAAAAAGAAGGTGACTTTTAAATAATTTGGTCCTCACTTAGCTTTAATGCTCGTGTATCTGTGGAGTTATTCATTGGTTGCCAAGCAACACAAGACTACGTGCATACGTTGGAGATTAATTTTTAGTAATTTGGGGAACTTTTGCTGATCTAAAGTATGGATTTTAGCATCTATTCATGTTGCATATGAAAGAAGAACTTCGTATAACTCTGAAAATACTATTGATCTCAACTGGCCGGCGTGTAGTTCTGATCCGGACCTAATCGAAAACTTTTGTAACATCATATGTCGTAATGTTCATGCAAATTTTTGCTATAATTTTCTTTTAATGAGGTTCGAGCTGCTGTTGAGCATGTTTCGTACGAAATAGACCCCCAAGTGACGCAGCATTTAGTTTTTTCGATGAAAAGTCACATTCTTGCACTAACTGCAAACAATGCGGGTGCAACTCTATTTTAATTTGTAGTTATTTTTCTGTAAATACACAAATTGGCTATACTTTTGCCACAATGTTAATTTTATTTTTTTGTCATTATATTTTATGAAAAGGTAAAATTAAAACTTATTGTGTGTGAATAAAGGATAAGTCACAAGTAATATATGGCAGAGGAATTACAAACATTCGGTACATACTTCTGAAAATAGAAGCGTAATCGATCATTGTCTAAACTTTTGCTGAGCACTGTATAACATAAATGATTTTTGTGATAGACAAATAATTTTAATATCAACAACAAATAAAATTTACATTTAAATCATTAAAATTTGACGTTTAAACACACAATAAATAAAGCAGTTTGAACATGAACAGACGTATATGTTTCGTGAGTACTAGGACTCGCATCATCAGCGTAAAAATCTATTTATAAAATCAGAATCCTGTAACTCCACCCAACAAATCTAGCCAGAAAGTTGAGACAAAAGGTACACTAAACAAATAATTAACCGTGGAGTTTAATTTATTGATATCAATCGCTTCAAAAAAATCAAAATCCAGAGGATTAGTGCATTTTTTTTTTATAATCGTGGCTAAATCAAAATTGAAATTGTGTCCCTAACCCCAGCAGTGAAAGGCAATGGAAGATATTTTTTTTTCAATTATTTTCTCTTTACATATAAGCTATGCATAAGGGCGCAATTTCAGTTTTGGTTAAAAATTAATTAAGGATTTTCAGATCATTGATTAAAGATTTTTAGATAATTTTATACAATAGAAGTTCACGATGTCCAGAATGCATTTATTTTTTTAATTTGACTCATTTTCTGAAGATTCATTTCCATTTTAAATTCAAATGTTCATCATTTTGAGAGATATCTTTTACATATTTTAGAAAAGGTTATTATTTTAAAATGCTGTCAAATGGTCAAAGAACAATGTTTCCTTCAGATTAAAATATATATATATATATTTACACGTGACTATCACAAGCAGAAAAAAAACTTTCAAATGAGAATTAAATAATTACAATTTAAAAACAGAAAATATTGAAAATTACGTCATAAAACTATATTTACATGTGATTATTAAAAGCGAAACAAACATTAAATAATGAATTCATTAAAATGCGTTAACCGCCGTAAATGGAAAAAATTACACAATATTTAAAAATAGCCAAATAATAATAATGCAAGCAGTTTAAATTTAAAAATATATTTACGTGAAATATTGCGCATTTCTAAAACACATCTTTTAAACTATTGTTGCCAATTCTACAGAAGCGGAAATAAAAAATATTTCCTTACTACCAATAAAAGTATCTTCACGTGAATATGAAAAAGAGAAAGAAAACTTAAAAAAAAATAGATAAATTCATTAATGTGCATTAGAAGCAGAAAATAAAAAAATTTACGGAATATTAAAAATAACCAAGTAATATTGCAAAAGAATTAAAAATTTAAAAATATTTAGACGGGACATTTAACTTATATTTTGATATGATCTTTTTAAGTATTGTTTTGAACTTTAAGATGGCATAAATCTTTCTTTTCAAACAACAAAAGAATTTCCATTTAAATATTAAAAACCAAATGAAAAATTTTCTGAAAAGTACATCAGATTAAAAAAATATATTTAAAATGCCTTACTTAAAAAAATTGTTTTACAGCGGTTCAAAAGATACCAGGAGGCAAAGACTTGTATTTTATTGTTTAATAAAACATGTAAGTAGCCAGTAGATGTTTAACAGCAGCTGATTAGACTTTAAAATTCTTCAATGAAAGGGATATGAACAAAAACCCGTTTACAGAGCGATCGCCATTTTAAAAATATATATACACATACATATATATATTTAAATATATATACTGGGTGTCCCAAAAATGACTGATGGATTTTAAAATTCAATAACTTGCAAACGGTGACAGCTATTTAAAAAATTTTTGCAGGAGGGTTATGTATAATGTCAGGAGTTTTTACCGTAATTTTTTATTTTAGTTCGCATCTCAAACAATAGATGGCGCTGACGGCGATTGAAGGCCAGGTCGACCCCTTAGCAAAAAAAGGCATAGAATTACCATAAAAAAAAACACCATAAGTGCAATCATATGGATTTTTGCCTATGGTAAAAGTGATTCTATGGTAAACCATATAATCGTTAAGTGTATGGTAATTCTTATGAAAAACCATATAAACGTTAAGTGTATGGTAATTCTTTATGGTACTATATATTCAAAAATATATAACGATATCAACTTTGGTGGCGCCATCTTTTAGGAATACGTGGAACTAAGCTTACTAATGCACTTCGACCTTGGGAAGCAGTGGGATTTGATCCACGGACGGTGGGGATGGGAGACGAGCGTCCTAACCATTCGGCCATGCGGGGTGATGAGTTGTGCTTATAAAACGTTATATGAATAAAGCGTTTCGGTAAATCATCATTATTTGACGTTCTAAATTAATGGTTGGCAAAAGAAGGTAGTTTTAAAGGGGTTTTTTAATAAATTGTTTTATAGACATGCTTTATAAGTTAATTTATTATTTTAATGAATGGAGTAAATATCTTAGCAAATATTATTTAGTTATAAAATCCAATTAATTAAAGGAAAAAAACTATTTTCTGTTTATTAAAATTAATTAAAAAAAAATAGAAAGTCGATAAGAAATAATATTTAATAAGAATAAGAAATCATTTGATAACTTAGTATATAATATATTTTTAATGATTATATTAATGTATTATATTAATTCCTTACTTACGAGCATTTTTTAATTTTAAAGTAAAAAAAAAGTATATTACTATTTTTTAGATAATTTTTACGGAAATTTTGAATCTTTCTTTTAAATTTTAATACCAAAAAGATTAATAGATATATTCAATATTTTTATACATTGTAAAATTATTTTTAATCTTTTCAATAATTATTAACGTTTAAATAAAATAAAATAAAAACTTTGTTGTTGCATATAAAATGAATATAAATGAATATAAAAACCAAAACTAAAAAATACTACTATTGTCTGACTATTGTCACTACGAATTATAATAGAAAACATGATTTAAACATCATTATAAGCATAAGAAAAAATAAAGAAATTTTTAATGCAGCTTTTTTTTAAAGAATGTGTTTGTATTTACAGAAGTTTGTAATTACAAACTTCTTTAATCGCTGTTAGAATTTTATAGGAAATATGTCATCAAATATATATTTTTGTTAAATCATTTTATTTCTCCCATAGGATTTTTTATTTATAACGCATAGACTCTGCTCACATATATGAAATACGTAAGAACAAAATAATAACACTATTATTTCATATATTATCATAATTTGAGGTCGATAAAAATATTGGTAGATTTTTTTATATTTTTATAGATCGTAAAATAATTTTTAATCTTTTTAATAATTTTTAACTTTTAAATTAAATAAAAATCCTTGTTGTTCCAAAAAAATGACTTTAAAATTATCAAATAACGTGAATTAATTATGAACCGTTTTTTTTTTTTTTTTTTTTTTTTTTTTTTTTTTTTTTTTTACTATTAAATTTATTAATATTTAATTAACATATTATAATATATTAATATATATGTATTAATATTTTGTTGTTAATATTTTTAAAAGATATTTCAAAAATTCTTTTGGTGATTCAAATATTTGTAGGTCCTTTTTAAAATAAATTCAAAAAGATTTTCTTTAAATAATTATAGGCTATTTTTGACAATTTGTTTATTTTGAGGGGGTCCGGGACACATTAAAAAATCTTTTATTGAATTAAAATTTCGCAATTTTTTGTGATATTAAACATACCATTTTAAAACAAAATCACATGATAAAACTTTTTTTTAATTTAAAATTTATTTAAAAAAAAGTGGAGGGAAATTAAAACTTATTGTAACTCAATGTAATAATTGTAGAATTTTAGTTTTTTAGCAATTAAATAAACAGAAACACCTACATTTTAATTTTGATTCAGCCTTTTTAAAAATATTAATAAAAAATTTATTTAAAGTAAAAGTTTGAAAAAAAAATAATACTTCCAAAAATAAATATTTTTTTCAAATTTGCTGAATCAAAATTAAAGTAAAGCAATTAAAAAAAAGGGCATGTTCTAATTTTAAAGCATTTATGTTTAACGGTTCTTGAGTTATAACAATTTAAATGTGAGAAATTGTGAAAACTCATCATGAAGAAAAACGCATACATGAAGTCTTATCCATGACAATCAATGCTTAAAAGCTAGATACTGAAAACGAAAAAAAAAAAAAAAAAAAAAAAAAACACATAATATTTCCTTTTCTAAATATGATTTTTAAAAAATGTCATTATAAGCATAAAAAATCAGATAAATATTTAATGTAGTATTTTTTATGTGTGTCCCTGACTCCTTTAATCGCTGTTAGAATTTTATAGGAAATATGTCAATTATATATTTTTATTGAATAATTTATTTTTCTCAAGATTTTTTTTATTTTTAACGCATTTACACACTCATATATATGAATTATATAAGAATAAAATAATATGTTATTTTATGTTATATTAATTTGAGATCAAGGGATTTTCATTAGACTGGTTATAAGTTAACATAAGTTGTTCCTAAATAGATTTTGGTTTAAACTATCTAACCAGTGGCGTTGCTATGATTCTATTTTTTAGAAGTGCATAAGACATACATAAAGATAGTAGAAAGTATTGAGATGGCCATAACCGAGTAATTTTATGTTATAGTTACACAAAATCTAATATATTATAAACTTTCAAAAGGCATTAAGATTTGACCCAACACCATGCTTTAAAATACTATACAATTTATGGTGCAAACAATTATGTATTATTTTACTATACATCACGCTATGGAACACCATTGAATGTATGGTAAATTTCATTTCCCTATAGTTTTACCATACACCTGGTTATGGAATACCATATCATGTATGGTGTATATCATTATCCTATAACTTTACCATACACATTTCTCTGGATACCATAAAATGTATGGTATATATCATTCTCCTATAACTTTACCATAGACATTGCTCTGCAATACCATAGAGCGATGAATGTTTACCATATGAATACAATATGTTTACATATAATGACATAATTTTTTTATGATTTTCCATATAAAACCATGTGTTTCCATAAAAAATCCTATGCCATTTTTTGCTAAGGGGTACGCTTCACTCAGCACTGATCACCTGGCTTTCAATCGCCGTCAGCGCCATCTATTGTTTGAGATGCGAACTAAAATAAAAAATTACGGTAAAAAAAAAACTCCTGACATTATACCTAACCCTCCTGCAAAATTTTTTTAAATAGCTGTCACCGTTTGCAAGTTACTGAATTTTAAAATCCATCAGTCATTTTTGGGATACCCGGTATATGCATATATACATACGTACATACATACATATATACATACATACATACATATATACATACATACATACATACATACATATATACATACATACATACATACATACATATATATATACACACACACATTGGTGTGCAAAATTTAAGGACGGAGTCCCAAAATGCCAATTTTCAAGGGATTTTCAAGCGATAATTTTCACGCGAATATTCAAAAGGAAGTAATATAATTTGAATAACTACTATTCCTGCATAACAGCTAGTCCATATAACCTCTCATTCAGGTCACACATGGTCACAAGAGTCACAGTCACCACGGTGAAACAAAAATATAGGAAATTTCATACGTCTCTTTTATGAGTCTCAAATGACTACTATAAGTAACTCCACTGTCAGGTCACTGCGACTGCTACTTTGTGACGAGTCACCAGGTGACTTTACAATGTCGTTTTATTGAGACTCATGTTACTGTCATTTGGAGGCTCAATTTCAAAGTCATTGTGAATGTTGCATTATTATAAATAACCAAATAATGACACATTAAAGTCACATGGTCACTTTCTGTCACAACACTTTGTCAAATGGTAACAGAGACCCTACTGTGAAGTAACCGCTGTAAAAAGTGGTGAAAACTCACCATGTGACTTTAATGGGACATTGTTTGGTGATTTATCATAATGCAACATTCACAATGACTTTGAAATTGAGCCTCCAAATAACAGTAACATGAGAGTCTCAATAAAACGACACTGTAAAATCACCTGGTGACTCGTCACAAAGTAGCAGTCGCAGTGACCTGACAGTGGAGTCGCATATAGTAGTCATTTGAGACTCATAAAAGAGACGCATGGAATTTCCTATTTTTTGTTTCGCCATAGTGACTGTGACTCTTGTGACCATGTGTTACCTGAATGAGATGTTATATGGACTAGCTGTTATGCAGGGATAGTAATTATTCGAATTATACTACTTCCTGTTGAATATTCGCTTGAAAATCCCTTCGTCCTTAAATTTTGCACACCAGTGTACTAATATTACTAATATTTCGCAATATATAATATTTCGCATTTTAATATACTAATATTTCGCAATATTTTAATAGCCGATCAAATTAAAGTGTTTTTAAAATTTGTAGTGTCTGAACGAGGGTTGATGAGCGTAGCCCGTAGGGGGGCAGAACCTCTAGTAATTAAATAAAATACGCTTTTATGTCAAATTCTGTTTAAGGAAAAAAACGTTTTCATGCTGAACTTGCCTAAGTACGTTTAACTTAAATAAATACACTTTTATAACTAAGGATTTGTCATATACATTTTTATGTATCTATATTTAAATTTAACGATTGTTTGCCAATAGTTTAGAACAACATTTAATGGACTAAAATTGCTTCAAACTCTAAATTAAGATTCGATTTTGAGGACTGTCCATTTGGTTACGATATTGTCCAAAGAAAGATAATTATTTCAATATGTCATCTTTGAAGAAGAGCAATTACTCAGCATTTTGTAATACAGAGTTCAAATAGTAGCATTTGCTCAAGAAGAAAAACATATAATATAAGCGTTGCATAAAAATATATTTAAACTAATGAAGAAAGAATGCCCTATTATTCAACATTAGAAGCTACCAACTCAGGTATGACATTTTTACAGATAAAATTAATTGTGCTATTTAAAAGCTGCAATTTATAAAAAGATATCAACCAGAAACTTATATATGTACAAAGCTGGCTATCGATTATATTGAGGTAACTATACATATGGGATCATATCTAGATTCAGAGAGAAAACAGTTTTATTGAAAAAAAATCAAAAAATATCCGAATTCTTTATTTGTAGAGTCCAATGTAATCATTTTTCATATTTTTTCAATAACGTTTTATCAAATTAAGTAAATTTAATAAATAAATAAGATAGATTTACTTGTATTAGTTGTCTTATTTAAGATGACATCGAATTAAAGTAATAGAATATTTAATAGATAAAAGAATCTAACAGAACTAGTTGACATAAATGTAAGCGGGAATGAATTGAAAATCAATTCACAGCCTAATCAGAAAACATAAAATTTCACGATATTTTTAACTTTTATTCGTGTTTTGTGTTATGCTCACCAATAATAGAATTTTTCATGTCTGGATAATCGCTTGTGTTATCTCCAAGCCAATGTCCAGTATATCGCCCGCTTGAAGGGAATGTTGATCTTGAAATGACTAACGATCGAGTACCAGTTGCCTTTTGAGCTGCCCTATAATTAATTAATTGTAACATAACTATGATGCATCATAAAATTAATATTTTCAACTATAAAGTTCATAAAAAAAATTCCTAAATTTATGTTGAATAACAACAATAAATTGTTATATAATTTTATGAAATAATTGTGAGATATTCATTAGCATGTATTAATAGAATATAAGGTGCTCTGGGTAATAATGCTTATGCTAATATTACGCGTAATTATTAAGGAATCCGTAAGATGGCCCTTATGAGTTCTGCTCAGAAATACTCTGATTCATCTGAATCGCAAACAACCGCTAAAAGTTGATTTGTTCCATCTGTGGACCTTATCGCTGGAAAAGCAAGCAATAGTCAATGCCTGATTTAAAATTTGCGAGGTAAGTTTTATGATCTGACGACTATATATCTATTAGGAAGTACTTTGTTCATTACAGAAATTTGTCGTGTATTTCATGTACACTCAAAATGTTATGGAAGATTTTGGATGTATTTGTGAGGTAGTTTGTAGTTTAAAATATACTGCGTAATAAGTATACTGGGGGTAGTAACGCCATCCTCGCATTATTACTCCGCATCATTATTCCGGTTGATACTCTTCAGTGCTCTAACGACATCCGAAGAGGGTTTATTTTTTATTTCATGCACTAGAGAGTCTTTATTGAAAACTAAAAAAATAGGATAAAGAGAAATTTGTATGTCCGAAGTGCTGCTAGTTTTTCCATGTCAGAAGAATGAAATACCAAATGAGCATCCTGATATCGCACTTAACGATAAGTAAAAGAAACTTATGGATTTCTAGGGCAATAGAGTTTATATCTTTAAAATTCGACGCTTTACATGTAATTTTTTTATCTTAGTTTTTTTTGCATGGCGTTATTATCCATATAGATGGGTAATAAAGCCAAATAGCATTGGTCTAGAAATCGCGCCTTTACATTTTATGAACACTTATTTGATGAAATATTCTTTCACAGGGTAATAAATTGATGTATCAAATTTTTAATTTGTTTGAAAAAAAATCTAAAAACAAGTCGTAGAAAATTAACGTAGAGTTATAATCCCAAGACACCTTATATTAGAATTAAAATTTGACATTTTCAGAAAAATTTCTAATGATACAAGGATTTTTACATTGTTCTTAGCTCAAATTAATACACTTGATTCTAAAATTAAATTTATTTTAGGCAGTCTAACAGAATGGTACACTCCCTTATTTGAATATTCGATCAATGAAAACTTATTCGGGCATAGAAAATATTGTTTATATATATATATATGAAAAAAAAAAATCAGTTGTTAATCAATCTAACTATCCCCCATATTATTCAAGCACATTTTTCTTAGAAATGTCTTCATTTAAATTTTTTATTAAGAGAGCCTTCACAGTATGGTACTCCTGATTGGTTAAAAAATGAAGTAAATAAAGTTTGAGATATTGCAAGAAATAACGGAAAATAAAGGAGACACTATAAATAGATTAATTATCAGCAGGGATAAGAAGAAGAAAAGAAATTTCAAAGAGGAAAATTCCAAAATGGCGTTAGCCAGACCACTTAACGCAGAATCTTCACAAATTAACTTTAAAAATGTTAATTTATCCAACAAGATTTTATTCCCCATCCACTACCTTTTAATCAATAGAAATCTGTGTGCGTGGCAAGAAGATATGAGGAGCCCAGAAGCCAAGGGATACAAGTGACAAAATGTCGATTTGGAGTAAATTGAGTTTAAAGATAATTGATGTTAAATTGGAACATCAATAACAATTGACTAAATTGAAATAGGAAACATCTGCTTGTTGCATTCTAATCTTTGAACTCTCATTTCAATAACTGTTAAAAAAATAGAGTACAATTTTCTTTAAGTGTATAATTAATCAATATTGTTTGTTTTTCGAAAAAAGTGGTTTATCTCTATAACTCCCCAGATAATCAGAAAATGACCTACATTTCTTTACCTGAAATGAAAAAAGCATATTTCCAGATACCCTGTGCACTTAACTCAATTTTTTCAATTTTGTAACTTATACCCCTTGGCTTCTGGACTCCTCATATGCAGTAAATTAGCCTTCTATGAATTACATAGAATTTGGTACGAAATGCTTTATAAATTAAAAAACAGTAAGAAAAAATTATTCACGTTTATAAATGGCCATTCAATAAAAGCACCTGCTTTCGTTGTACGTATGTTCTCGTGGTTTTTGTTTCCTACTTTATTTTCCAATAAAATAAAAAAAAGTTTATTTTATCATTATTCATCTTGAGAATATCACTGATTTAGCGTACGGAACTAATATATCTGTTTGTTGAAGACATTCATAAGGCTGTAAATGCACTTGTATCACTTTTAATGCACATATTTTTTTAATCAAATTTAGCGAATGCTGCAATTGAACTTTTCGTTCCATATCAAAGGGAATTTTTTTCTTTCCAAATTTATTGTAAATGCCGTCTGAGTTGAACCAATTTATTTTTATTTAGTTCAGACAATACAGCACAAAAAGGGGTTTAACCCGCATTTAATATAAATGAGGATTATTTTTTATTTATTTATTTATTTTTAAACATTAAATTACAAAAAAGCACAAATTTCTCTCCAAATAAATGTGATTATAAAACATAATAAGAACTAATATTTCTATGTTAAATTAATAATTGAAAATTAACGAGGCAAATAAACAAATCTATACAAATATTTTAAGGAAGTAATGTTTGTGTGTGTGTGTTTGATTGTAGGGGATAATCTCTGATTCCACTGAATTGATTTCTAAAATAGTTGTAACAAATTTATAGTAACAGTCCTTGTTCCAACATATGCTATATTTTATGTCGATGGCACTATCCTTAGCGGTTTTAGAAACAAAAAACGTTCTAAATTGCGATTTTTATGAAATCTCAGAAAATACAAAATCAATTTCAAAAGTAACGATTCCAAATAGATGGCAAGATCCATTACTCGAACACAAAAAAACAACTTACAGTGCATCAAAATTACGATAGTTCTAAGACCCGATGAACAGATGAGAAGCGGGATATACTTTACTTATGCATAGAATAGCTTTTGTCTTTATAAACAAAAGCTGCAATTTTTTTAAGCGTACTTTTACTTTTCGGAAAATCAGAACTTACAAATATGTGATAATCAAGGAAATTCGGAAAAGAATTATTAAGCAATTAAGACCGGACGCTACCATGATTTTGGATCCAATGGACGCTGTTTTACTTAATGCCGAGATAAAATAATTCCCGCTATACTAAAAGTTTTAAGATGTTTAAAATCATTTCCTGAAAACTCAGTATGTATTCAGTGTTAATTCTCGCCATTGATGAATTTTCACTGGATCGGATGTCGTCTTACTGTTACTTTTGAGAAAAGATGCCAATAAATTAAACCAGATAGAAATGGGTATTTTAGAGGTTTACTTGTTTACCTCATTTGAAATATTAGGCAGCTTCAGTCTGTGAAAGATATCCCTGCATATATGATGCATTGTATAAAAGAAACTTTGAATTTGTGCGAACTGACAATGCTTAAGACTTTTGAAATATGCTTTATCGTAACCAAATTAATCTAACAAAGCGACGATCGACAAAAAACATTTTCAAGAGACTTTTTACTTTTTTCCCCATGGGCCAAGTTGCAGGTATCTTCTCTTATTGAACTGCGCAAAGTTATACTGCTTCCGACTGAATTTGAAAGATTTAAAAATATCATAAACCTTTTTCTCATAAACAAACAAGAATACAACCAAAGAATACAACGAAAATATATTTAGTAGATCAAAATAGCCAGGTCAAGAATATTAGCCGAACAAAACAATCAAACAGCAAGATGGTGTGGAAACGATCAGGCATCTGGAATGTAAGACAAATTTTACTTAGCAATTGGATTAATGTTATGTTATGTACCAATCTGCAGATAAACAGCTGATTGGTAAATAGTGCTTTCAGTATAGTGAAAGATATTGTCTACGGCCCAAGCCTTCAGCTTCCAGATTTAGCACAGATTGTAATAGTTGAATTTGATTATTATTATAAACCGTGTCTAACTGAAACCCTTTTCGCTGTTTATACCCATTTCTAAATCTTTTGGGGGAAATGCTCACGAATTCAGTTGCGTTTTATACCTATATATCACACTCCAACTACAAAAATGACAGAACTGAAAAACTATGCTTAATTAGTTGCGGCTGCCATTCTGCCCGGTTTTCATTCCTCTACCAATCTTCTAAAGTGGAAGATCGTGCAACATGCCCATTGAGCCGACCACAGCCTGAAACAGTTTTTCGCATTTCCTGAAAAAAGACGTTACTTGAATTATATCACTTTTGTTGCAAGGATGCAATATGCTGTTAAGCCCATATACTAATATCACATGGTTTAATTTTATCAAAAAATGCTGTAGAAATTTATTAAAAGATTTGTCACTAAGAACAACATTATAGCTGCCAGAGACGTAAATTTTCCATGTGGGTGAAAAAAGTCCGGGCCAGGATTCGAACCAGGGATGTATTGGCTGAAGCCGCCAATGCTCTTAACTGAGCCATCTCGGACACGAATACTAGCGGGCAATTTCACCCAAATAACCTCAACGATCGTATATAACCTGGTCTGATACTATGGATCAGCTCAACAGAATAAATCGAAGGTCAATATATGGAAACTGCAGAAAACGCTGCATACGAAATTACACTAGATTAATTTATGACACGATTTTTTTCAATCGGTAAATTAATTATAAGAGACGTAAATTTTCTATGTGGGTGAAAAAGTCCGGGCCAGGTTTCGAACCAGGGATGTATTGGCTGATGCCGCCAATGCTCTTCCAACTGAGCCATCTCGGACACGAATACTAGCGGGCAATTTCACCCAAATAACCTCAACGATCGTATATAACCTGGTCTGATACTATGGATCAGCTCAACAGAATAAATCGAAGGTCAATATATGGAAACTGCTGAAAACGCTGCATACGAAATTACACTAGATTAATTTATGACACGATTTTTTTCAATCGGTAAATTAATTATAAGAGACGTAAATTTTCTATGTGGGTGAAAAAGTCCGGGCCAGGTTTCGAACCAGGGATGTATTGGCTGATGCCGCCAATGCTCTTCCAACTGAGCCATCTCGGACACGAATACTAGCGGGCAATTTCACCCAAATAACCTCAACGATCGTATATAACCTGGTCTGATACTATGGATCAGCTCAACAGAATAAATCGAAGGTCAATATATGGAAACTGCAGAAAACGCTGCATACGAAATTACACTAGATTAATTTATGACACGATTTTTTTCAATCGGTAAATTAATTATAAGAGACGTAAATTTTCTATGTGGGTGAAAAAGTCCGGGCCAGGTTTCGAACCAGGGATGTATTGGCTGATGCCGCCAATGCTCTTCCAACTGAGCCATCTCGGACACGAATACTAGCGGGCGATTTCACCCAAATAACCTCAACGATCGTATATAACCTGGTCTGATACTATGGATCAGCTCAACAGAATATATCGAAGGTCAATATATGGAAACTGCTGAAAACGCTGCATACGAAATTACACTAGATTAATTTATGACACGATTTTTTTCAATCGGTAAATTAATTATAAGAGACGTAAATTTTCTATGTGGGTGAAAAAGTCCGGGCCAGGTTTCGAACCAGGGATGTATTGGCTGATGCCGCCAATGCTCTTCCAACTGAGCCATCTCGGACACGAATACTAGCGGGCAATTTCACCCAAATAACCTCAACGATCGTATATAACCTGGTCTGATACTATGGATCAGCTCAACAGAATAAATCGAAGGTCAATATATGGAAACTGCTGAAAACGCTGCATACGAAATTACACTAGATTAATTTATGACACGATTTTTTTTCAATCGGTAAATTAATTATAAGAGACGTAAATTTTCTATGTGGGTGAAAAAGTCCGGGCCAGGTTTCGAACCAGGGATGTATTGGCTGATGCCGCCAATGCTCTTCCAACTGAGCCATCTCGGACACGAATACTAGCGGGCAATTTCACCCAAATAACCTCAACGATCGTATATAACCTGGTCTGATACTATGGATCAGCTCAACAGAATAAATCGAAGGTCAATATATGGAAACTGCAGAAAACGCTGCATACGAAATTACACTAGATTAATTTATGACACGATTTTTTTTCAATCGGTAAATTAATTATAAGAGACGTAAATTTTCTATGTGGGTGAAAAAGTCCGGGCCAGGTTTCGAACCAGGGATGTATTGGCTGATGCCGCCAATGCTCTTCCAACTGAGCCATCTCGGACACGAATACTAGCGGGCAATTTCACCCAAATAACCTCAACGATCGTATATAACCTGGTCTGATACTATGGATCAGCTCAGCAGAATAAATCGAAGGTCAATATATGGAAACTGCTGAAAACGCTGCATACGAAATTATACTAGATTAATTTATGACACGTTTTTTTTTTCAATCGGTAATTTCTGCAGTTTCCATATATTGACCTTCGATTTATTCTGTTGAGCTGATCCATAGTATCAGACCAGGTTATATACGATCGTTGAGGTTATTTGGGTGAAATTGTCCGCTAGTATTCGTGTCCGGGATGGCTCAGTTGGAAGAGCATTGGCGGCTTCAGCCAATACATCCCTGGTTCGAATCCTGGCCCGGACTTTTTTCACCCACATGGAAAATTTACGTCTCTTATAATTAATTTACCGATTGAAAAAAAATCGTGTCATAAATTAATCTAGTAACATTATAGCTTTTAATAGAGTTCGCCGTTTAGCTGACATTCTCATTAAAGGTCCTTTCCCAAACGACATAGACTTGAGTAAATTACTAGAACGGGAGCACTTGCTGATAGATAAGCAATCGAACAATTCAATTAACTGATAAGACTTGAATAAAACAGCTAATGATTGATTAAAACTGGAAAGTGAAGATTTAACAGCTTTTATTGGAAGTTTACTTTTTAAACTATTAAATAGTAAACAGTAAACATAAAAAATAATTTTTTTAACAATATCGTTTAAGTTTAAGCGAATTCATGCTCTCGGTGATCGTTAGTTATAATTAGGAAACGATGAATTTCGACAGTAAATTTGTCAGCATATGCTATAGAAAATTAACCATACATTTTTTTAAATAAATATTAACCTATGAAACTTTCATTTTTTTAAGACTAAAAGAAAATAAATGAGAAAAATAATGATAATTACTCTAGAGATGGTTGAGACTGACTCCAGCCATAGAGACTATGAACATCATAATGACGATATTTTGTATCATTTATGCTGTGCACACTTTCCATACAAATAGTTTTTTCAGACAGTCTGTCACCGGTTATCTCCTTAACTAGAAAGTATGTAAAGTAAAACAAAAATAAACCAAATTTTAAAAACATAATCATTAAAATGAATAAACACTTCAGCCAATTTTTCAAAGAAATCTATCAGTCGTAATACATAAAATAGTTACTTAAAAGCTTATAAGGAAAGGGTGTGTTTACAAACAAGCAGTTTCGTCAACCAATCTACCATTACATTTCTGTCATAGCGTTCATAGCAGAAAACGTCTTCGCGATGTAGGCCAATTATATCATAGATCTCTTTTAAACGTTTACCAATCAAAGGAAAGTGAACGAGATCATGTTTACAATAAGAGTTAAATAGGACGGGTAGGTATTTCTTACCATGCCACAATGACATCAGTTGCCCTTTCCTTATACACTCTCACTATACGACATTCGTAAACTAATGTTAAACAAATAGCCGAAACATTGTTTATACTAGATTCAATTTTATAAATTATTGAAAAATTAAATGAGTAATTTATAATTACAATCAAGGTAAGTAATTGTGTTATCAAATGAAGTTCTGATCTTTGGAATTACGGAACGAAAAAAACAACAAAAATTTCGCCACTTTGATATAATCATAGAAAACTTCTTTCAATAAAATCTGGTTATGAAGATTGTATGTGTATAATTAAGAATGAAGACAAGTTTTGCTTTCTTTTTTTTTTTCTTATGTTTTATATCACATAGTACATGCTATAACACGCTATTTAAATTATGTTCATAAACATTATATGGGGAATATTCCCGTAATATGAAATATATGAACATTTGGGGATAAAACCAGCTTTTAGATCTATAGAACGTTGGGGATAAGACCCGCTGAAAAAAACACAACATGCCATAATGGCAGCTAGACCACTCGTACTCGTTGAATAAATAGGTCTTTGTTCCCTAATGCATGTCTTATTTAGACACGCCATTCTGTATAAAATTTCACATTCTCAAAGAAAAGAAAATGAACTTTATATCGCCGTACGCTAAAAATTTTATTTCAGAATTCCTTTCCGAAATCTTATAAGATTGTATTTTTTATTTCCAAATAAAGATTGGGTATCACCCCTCCTGAGAGAGTGACACCCGGGGCGGACCGCCCCCCCCTCCCCCTCCTGCTTGCTACGCCGCTGATGAAAACATTTCCAAACTTGAGGTTACGTTTTCCGACTACAACTTTGATGTGAATATTGGCACTCTCGACTTGAGATTCTCAACGTGTTACACGCGAATAAAAAAGCTAGAAGTTTATGTCTTTTAGACACATTAGTTGTATGATATTTATTTTTAACAAATAAAATACTCATTCTTTTAAATATGGTGTTATTTTCATTTATTGAAGTATTTCGCTTCTCTCAGAGATTGGTGTCACAAACTCAGTTAGCGGAATGTAAAATTATTGAAATGCAACAGCTTTATAAAAGAAATTGCATGTTTTTTAAACGTCATGTCATTTTCTGCCTATTTTTTCAAGCGTTATTTTTAATTGTAATAAGAAAATGGCATCAGTAACGATATACAGTGGCTCTCAAAAGTGTTCGTACACTTAGGAATTTCAGTGAAAAAGGGCTCTATCTACTAATTAAAATTAATATTTTAGAATGGGTATTTAAGAATAAGATCTATGACTCATTATTAACAAAACTACATACAATATTTTAAAAACATAACAAAACTTTATTTTGAAAAAAATCACTAATCAAAAAATAACAAAAAATTTACCTCACAAAAGTCTTCGTACACTTTAAAAAAATCGCTGTATATTTGTAAATATTGTAATACTTCGCTGAAGTTGTACTTAATAGGATATTATTTAGCACCACAAAAGTTTTTTAAACACCTGGGAATAGATTCAATTAGTGTTTTTGTAATTTCTGCATGAATGTTGATGCCTTCATCGAACATTGCTGTTTTTACTTCGCTTTTTGTTTAAATGCTGTGTTTTCGTGTTCTAACAACTTCCAGTTATCTCCAAATATGTTTTACTGGGTTTAAATTCAGCAACTAAGGTGATGTTTTCAGAACTTGTGAAAAATTATAAAGACGCTAGAGGCGAACGTTGAGAGCCATGTGCCTTGTATCATTAACCTGATAAAAAACAAAGTTGCATCTGTTATCCTTATATTGGCCTGATAATTTTAAATTGCCTTTTAAAATATTGGAACAAAGATCGTGATTCATTATGCTATCAATATATACCAAATTACCTAATCCTGATGCTGATATGTACCCTTGCACAAGGACAACTCCACTGACATACTTAACTGTTCCAACAAAGTTCTTTGAATTAAATTCTTAATTTTTTTTTCTCCATACTATTATGCACTCATTGGACCAAGAATGGCATACTAGATTTCATCTGTAAATAAAACATTATTTTAATACGATTCGGGTTTATTTATCAATGATTTTGCCAAAGAAATCCTAAGCTTTTAGTTTTTCGCCCTAACAAAAAATTTTCTACGGGGGCAGAATAGGCAGAATACCTATATAATGCAGCTTGGCTTACCACTCGTCGAACAGTTTCAGGTGAAAATGAACTAGAAACTGGTTCATTAAATTCTGTAGCAACTTTTATAGAACTTAAACGGGGATTTTTTAAGACTTTTCTAATTGTAAGTATTTGATCCCATTGCGTTAACTTAGATTGACGACTTTTTCATACCTAGTTTTCAATCCATTTTTTTTTCTACAAAGTCTTTTATCGCATACTTCCATACAGAATGGAATAAATTAACTAATTTTGCAATATTTCGAATCGATTTGCTACTATTATGAAGTAAAATAACTAATTTCAAACGCTATTAGTCGTGACATTACAATTACAAACCACTTTTAATTAATAAATAGAATATTACGGACCAATTCTGCAAAATATAAAGCCCAGGGATTTTTTAAATGCCAATATAATGCAAAAATAAAAATAAAACGACAAACAATATTTTTAATAATGAAATTATCCGAAAATGTTTCTGTGTACGAAGACTTTTGTGGCGTCTTCTTTCTGTGGCATCTTCCGTTTTCATTTTTTGATTTAAAGAAAAACCCCTTAATGTTAAACAAAAAGGTTGTGTGTTATTTAGAATAACTTGGAGATAGTGTAAAAAATTTCTCGACTTCATATACGAATTTAATTTCCGGGAAATTTTTTTTAGTACAAATTTTTAAAGTGTACGAACACTTTTGTGAACCACTGTAGTAATTCCCATTATTTATCTTTCTTGAGATGTGGATGACACCATTTTGAAGAAATTTCATTAATATACCGTAATTTCCAGTGTATAATCCGCGGATCGAACAATTCTTTTTTAACCCAGAAATTTTATTTAGGATTGAAGACAAATATGTACGGCAATCTAATAAGTTATATTTCTTTTTAAAAACTTTTTGGGTTGAAAAACGACTGTTTGATTTGCGAATTGTACGTCGGAAATTACAGTACATTAACATTATAAATAAAATGTAAAAATGATTTTTTTTGCAAAACATCTATTGCGGGATCGATATTTACATATGTGCAACTTTCAATTAAAAAAATATACATGTATTAAAATTGTTTTAGTAGGAAAAAAAAGATTCTGGCTTTAAATTTACACGAGATAGAAATCGTCGAAATTCGACGAAAGAAAATCTTTAAGAAAGAACTGTTTCATTAATTTATAACAAATCTACAAAATTAGTTACAGTAAAAATACATCTTATATTGGTTAGTCTAACTCTCAAACAAATATTATTTTATGCTAAAATTAACAAAATACAATAAAACTCAATTATCCAAATTATTAAACGAAATAAAACCGATTCACCGGATTTTAAAACAGACTATATTTTTAAAATAATATACGCATTTCATTTTTTTTTTTTTTTTTTTTTTTTCAATTTTTAGAGAATATGAAGTGATTTTCTGCCACAATTACAAAATTGGTGCTAATAATAAAAAAAAATATCACAAAAGCAAATTGAGATACAGCTTTGAAACAAATTGCATTTGAAAGTACATTTTTTACTCTGTACGACGGTGTAAAAATTTAAGATGCATGATGCTTAAAAGTGTAAAATTAGCAGTACCGAAAATTGCAAAATCGAAATTGCATGGAAAAGTGTTGCACATTTTAATTTCTGTTTTTTTTTTTTTTTTTTTTTTTTTCCTCCAATTTTAAGAGAAAATGGAGCAATTCTGTTGACACAATTAGAAAATTGGTACTAAAAATTGTAATAAAAATTAATGTATCAAAAATAAATTGAAATACATATTCCGAACAAATTGCATTTAAAAGTGCATTTTTTTCTCTATACAACGGTGTAAAAATTTAAAATATGCGATGTTTAAAAGTATAAATTTTGCAGTAGCGAAAATAACAAAACCGAAATTGCAGGGGAAAGTGTTGCCATTCGCAAAATTACGTATGCGTAACGCACAGATACGTTTGGCCTTTATAATATAATAGATATTAAAATATTGATTGATAAAAGCTTATTTACAATAAAACTTTTTGCAATTCTTGCGATAGCGCCTTGTAAAATATTCGCCAAAGGCGAGTTTAATCTCAAATACCATTTGTAGCTATCGTATTCACTCACAGATATACACACGTTATTAAAAAACAAGTAAGTAAAATCATGCGTTAAGCATACATTATGAAGCACTTTCCAACACTTAATGAAATCTTTAACAAAACTTTCTTATTTAGGGAAATAATAGTGTATAGCCAAATATACCCAAATATGTATTCCAGTACATTAGAACAGCCCTGTATTTCATATGTCAGTTCATATAATGGGAAAATTTAGCTTAGCAAGAAAGTACCCAGTAACCTGAAATTTCTTTTTCAGCATTTCATACTATTAGATGGAAACATACTTGAATACTTTTGTTCAGCCCTGTAGTTTACATTGTACCTTTATTACACGTCAGCATTAGGCTAAAATTTATTGTAAACTAAAACACTTTTAAAACAACTGAAATCACATTCTCATAAATCATCATTCGTGGGCGTCCATGTACCGAATTCTTTGCGTGGCCCTGTATATCCCTTTATCTATATTCTGCAAACATTTCTCAGTAAATTGAATGCAGCTCAGCGTAAAAATGCATAGCTTATTTAAGAACCACGTTTAATTAATTTACGCTCATATTCAGTAACGTTGGTGAGCTCTTTTGGATAGCCCTGTATATCACCTATAACATTTATACACACCATATAATGTGCATATATTTAGCGAAATATAAGCGCGAATATCATAATTAAAATGCATTTCATCATCGGACACATATACATTCTTCGGAAAGAATATACTATTTGAAATCTTTTGCATGGCCCTGTAAATGCTATGTATTTCATATTATGCAAGACAGTAGCGTATAATTTATATTAAGCTTCAGTGACATATATTAATTTTATTATCCATGAAAAAGCTTAATATATTTAAAATATGTCACACACAATTCCCCCTTTTACCATTATCTAATGAAATTCTTTTGTGTGGCCCTGTAAATGAATAATAGCTACATTTTCACCTTATATTTTATAGAATGCATATTTTAATATGGTTGAAAGGTTATAACATCTTTAAAATTCCTTTGAAACGATTTTTCCCCATAGGCCGTAATGTAATAGGAAACTTTTGATTCGCCCTGTAGATAAACTTATCATGGTAGAAACATCATTTTCGATAGGACTTGTGCTAGGGTAAACGTCAATAACGTCCTAAATTTTCATAGCAATCCGAGTTAGTAACGATTTTTCCCCCATGGGCCGTAATGTAATGGAAAACTTTTGATCCGCCCTGTAGATAAACTAATCATAATAGAAACTTCATTTTAATTAGGGTTCGTGCTAGAGTAAACGTCAATAACGTCCTAAAATTTCATGGCAATCCGAGTATATTAACGATTTTTCCCCATAGGCCGTAATGTAATGGGAAACTTTTGATTCGCCCTGTAGATAAACTAATCATGGTAGAAACTTCATTTTCAATAGGACTTGTGCTAGGGTAAACGTCAATAACGTCCTAAAATTTCATGGCGATCCGAGTATATTAACGATTTTTCCCCATAGGCCGTAATGTAATGGGAAACTTTTGATTCTCTCTGTAGATAAACTAATCATGGTAGATACTTCATTTTCAATAGGGTTCGTGCTAAGGTAAACCTCAATAATGTATAAAAATTTCATAGCAATCCGAGCATATTTACGGGAGTTAGAGCGCGGACAGACGGACAGAAGGACAGACGGCCATCCGGCCAGACGGACAGACGGCCAGACAAACCGAATGCATAAGCACTTTTCAACTTTGTTGGAAAGTGCTAAAAACAGCGAAAAGGATCTGTGTGGGGAGGGGAAGGGAAGGACAGAAATCGTGATGAAATTGTAATATACACGCATATATATGCACATACATAGAGAATATATTTTTAAATGGTGAAAATGGATTCAGGAAGACACTAAATTTTAAGAATGACCAGAACCAGAATTTCCATAATAGGTTTTTTATCATTATTACAATGACTTTGCTTACACAATTTGTGTCCAGAAAATAAAATAATACAAACCGGATTCAATTTAAGTTTTAATTTATGCGCCAGAGAGATTAAGATTAAAACATGCTACATAATTTTTAAACCTACTGCATTCTTAATACTTCATATTTAATGCACTATCTCTAATAATGAGGCCTTGCGTTTTATTTGATTTTGCTACTAATAGCATAAGAAATTAATATCCGCAGTAGGTTCCTTACAGCAATGATTACTTTCCATTATCTTAATGCAAAAAATTAAAAGAACTTGATTTTTGAACAACAAGAATAGAAAAAAGAAAAAAATGTAATTACTAAATTTAAGATTTAAAAAAATATATTTTTAATTTTTATGTAATTTTTAATATTTTTACTTTGAAAAGGAGTAATTATAAAAGTATTTAAAAAGCACGTAAATTTAAAAAATATGCTTTTTACCTTTTTTCTTTTTTCTTTATGATGACGAAATTTTTTTTTTAATTTATTATTAGCCTCCGATGCTATTTCTTTCAGACAAGCTTAAAAATGTCGTGTCATCAGCCCTGAATTTTCTACTTCAACCGATTTTGATAATTATTTTTTTAAATGAAATTTATTTATTTGTAGTTGTGCCCATTTTAGCTATTTTTTAATTTATTTCCATTTTTATTTTTTATTTTTATTTTAAATGCTTTTTACGATATTTCTTCAAAATGGTGGCACTCAGTTTAGCTTTTCTCTCGATAATAAAAATTTATTTTCCAAAATGATTGCGTATAATTATGCACT
>OZ025297.1:183092814-183119814 GCA_964019185.1 Maratus speculifer
TGTATAACTAACTTAAAATTTTTTAGTATGAGCCACCAAGCAAATTTTAGTAATAGCTCCAAAATTATTTTTAATAACAATTACGTGCGTCCGAACGGCAGGAGCTTCCTTCGAGCTGTATCCAGACTTCTGAAGCGATAGATTTTCGGCAAAAACGCAATAGATGGCAGCACCAAACATTGAGACCAGCTCAACAGGAAATTCATAACCCCTTTATTATAGAGTACTTACACAGCATACATTCGGGGCGTACTTGGCGCTGTCCAGTTTTGAACCCGGGACCTTTTAGCCTGGAGTCCGTTACTATAACCACTATGCTATCGAGGCCACGCCAAGTGAGTTTTAGTAATAGCTATTAAAAATATAAAACTATTAACTCTATTCGTTGCTAACTTTTTTCTAGTAATTCTTACAGATTTTCTAGTAACCGACTAAGATTACTAAACATTTCTTAGTAATTACAAGGATTACTAAAGTTTTTTTAGTAGATCGACCCTTTTTTTTTTACAGTGTAATGCTAATGAATCGTACAACGATAAACAAGAACTTCCTACAATTCTGGAGTTACACGTATTAATTTTCAAATTATACATTTTTTAATGAGAAGTCTATATCAAAAATGTTTCTAAGGTAAGGCGCCAGAATCTTTAATTGCGTCTATAATAACAATAATAACAAATAAATAAATATGAAAATCAAAAAAATTGGTAGTTTTTTTTTTTTAAGATGTAAAAATACGCTTTTATTTATTTTGAAGGTGTGGATTAGTTTTTGAAAAATTCAAAAACCGACAAGCATAACAGTGACCAAACCATGTACACTGTAAAAAAAATCTGTAAAGGTACTAAACATGTTCTAGGAAACTGGGATTCCAAGAACTTTTCATGTAATGGTAACAGGAAAAATCCATGTAACCGATTCTGAAACTTCAATTTTCGCTGTTAAGGTTACATGAAAAGTTCTTGGAATCCCAGTTTCCTAGAACATGTTTAGTACCTTTACAGATTTTTTTTTACAGTGTAGGTGGTTTCAGAGGGATAGTCTCGAATCGCTTTCATAGATGAAAATCATCATTCTTATTTTTTCTTAGCCAAATTATAGAAAAAAAATAAAACAAAAAAACCTCTAAAATTTCAAAAATTAAGCATGTTATCCTTCATATAAAACAGCCAATGTGTCAGTGTGACAACAATAAAATGAAGAAAGCCGAGCTTACATGCTCATGTACACTGTAAAAAAAAATCTGCAAAGGTACTAAACCTTTTCTAGGAAGATGGGATTCCAAGAACTTTTCCTGTAACGGTAACAACAAAAACTCAAGTTTTAGAATCGGTTACATGGATTTTTCCTGTTATCGTTACATGAAAAGTTCTTGGTATCCCAGTTTCCTAGAAAATGTTAAGTACCTTCACAGATTTTTTTTACAGTGTATCTTCAATGAAGAGGATGACAGATGAAAACTTTTATTTTTCTCTTATTTATTAAGTATTCAAAAGAGCTATTACCAATTAATTAAGAAATTTAACTATCATAATTACTCTACGTAAACAATAACTAAAAATTGCAAAAATATGCATAATTAAATTTTAAAGAAATATTCTGGTTTCTAATGTACAACGACAAGCCAACTGCAGACCAAACACAGGTTTTTAAATGTATCTTCGATAAAACATTAATGATTTAAAAAAAAAAAAAAAGAATTCTTTATAATGGAATTTTACTTCTAAAATGTTTAATAACAGGAAAATTTCTAAAGGGCGCCAAGAAAACCTTCAGAGGGCGCCATGGCGCCCGCGGGTGCCGCGTTGGACAGCCCTGGAATAGGGTATTTGGTATTTATAGAATTTAACGTTCATTTACAGGGGCACACAAAAAGAAATCGGTTACTGTACTCTCTTTAAGTAATAATTGCTGGAAATGCGTTTTCAATTTCGGCATGCGCTTTTAAATTTAACTGTTTTTTTAGATACGTTAGTAATTATATAAATGCGTATCACCTACACTCGTCTCTGGTCCGTCCGTCTGTCTGTCTGTCCGCATATAAGAATGCAAAAATTACTCTGTCGAATCGTTTGAAATTTTAAATATATATTTGTTGAAGAATTTTGTCCAGTTATTTCAAATTTTAAGAAAATGGGATGTGTATTTCCAATACAGGGACAGTCAAAAGTATTGCGTTACATTATGGCCGACGGGGGAAAAAGTTTCAAATGCGTTTTGATGATGTTACACCCGTCCGAACATAATAAAATTAATATGCATTTATGAATTAAATTAAAATACAAATGATGTAGAATATGCTGCACAAAGAATAGTTATTATTCATTTACAGGGCCACACAAAATAATTATATAACATAACGGTATAGAAGGGAACATACTTTCAGGCATATTTTAATTTTGTTACACAAATAATAAAATTGTTATAAGTTATTTAGGTTTACTACGAGTTACTTACTGTGTAATAGAAAATACGAAGTATTTATAGGGACACACAAAAGATTTCGGAAACTATTCTGCATCAGAAATGCTGTACGCTAACGATAATTGCTTGAAGTTTTTAGTTTTGATATGATTTTTTTTTTTTAAGTTTCACTAAATTTTTGCATGTTACGCTGCGTATATAATTGGTTCAAATCATATACAGGGCTACACAAAAGAATTCGCACTCCTTACAAAGTGTGTAAGTAAATATATTAAAGGTGGTTTGTAAATGAGTTATGCATTTTTTACGCTGAACAGCTTTAAGTATATTACGATATGTTTAAAGAATAGAAATGAAATGATATACAGAGGCACTCAAAAATTGGATTAATAGCCGGCTCTGGATTGTAATCTCTAGAAGTGTGATTTCATTAGTTTAAATCATGTTTCGGTTTTAAATAGATTTTAGCTAAATAATGGCGTGTTTTTAAAGATAGTAGGTAAACTATAGGGCTATATAAAAGAGTTCAAATATGTTTCCGTCTATTTAAATAAATTGCTAAATGTTAAATTTCAACTTAACATGTGTTTTTAACGCTTTCAAACATAGTTGAAAGTGTTTATGATTTCTATTTAGTTGGCCGTCTGCCTGTCTGTCTTTCCAAACTCTAACTTGCGTTGAAATAATTGAATTGGTCTCTAAGTGATAATATGTTAATGAGATTTATTATGCCGTGTTGGGTATCGTAAACAAACTATGCATAATTCATGTTTCATTTACACAAACACTCATTTTTATTTTGAAGGTGTGGATTAGTTTTTGAAAAATTCAAAAACCGACAAGCATAACAGTGACCAAACCATGTACACTGTAAAAAAAATCTGTAAAGGTACTAAACATGTTCTAGGAAACTGGGATTCCAAGAACTTTTCATGTAATGGTAACAGGAAAAATCCATGTAACCGATTCTGAAACTTCAATTTTCGCTGTTAAGGTTACATGAAAAGTTCTTGGAATCCCAGTTTCCTAGAACATGTTTAGTACCTTTACATATTTTTTTTTACAGTGTAGGTGGTTTCAGAGGGATAGTCTCGAATCGCTTTCATAGATGAAAATCATCATTCTTATTTTTTCTTAGCCAAATTATAGAAAAAAAATAAAACAAAAAAACCTCTAAAATTTCAAAAATTAAGCATGTTATCCTTCATATAAAACAGCCAATGTGTCAGTGTGACAACAATAAAATGAAGAAAGCCGAGCTTACATGCTCATGTACACTGTAAAAAAAAATCTGCAAAGGTACTAAACCTTTTCTAGGAAGATGGGATTCCAAGAACTTTTCCTGTAACGGTAACAACAAAAACTCAAGTTTTAGAATCGGTTACATGGATTTTTCCTGTTATCGTTACATGAAAAGTTCTTGGTATCCCAGTTTCCTAGAAAATGTTAAGTACCTTCACAGATTTTTTTTACAGTGTATCTTCAATGAAGAGGATGACAGATGAAAACTTTTATTTTTCTCTTATTTATTAAGTATTCAAAAGAGCTATTACCAATTAATTAAGAAATTTAACTATCATAATTACTCTACGTAAACAATAACTAAAAATTGCAAAAATATGCATAATTAAATTTTAAAGAAATATTCTGGTTTCTAATGTACAACGACAAGCCAACTGCAGACCAAACACAGGTTTTTAAATGTATCTTCGATAAAACATTAATGATTTAAAAAAAAAAAAAAAAAAGAATTCTTTATAATGGAATTTTACTTCTAAAATGTTTAATAACAGGAAAATTTCTAAAGGGCGCCAAGAAAACCTTCAGAGGGCGCCATGGCGCCCGCGGGTGCCGCGTTGGACAGCCCTGGAATAGGGTATTTGGTATTTATAGAATTTAACGTTCATTTACAGGGGCACACAAAAAGAAATCGGTTACTGTACTCTCTTTAAGTAATAATTGCTGGAAATGCGTTTTCAATTTCGGCATGCGCTTTTAAATTTAACTGTTTTTTTAGATACGTTAGTAATTATATAAATGCGTATCACCTACACTCGTCTCTGGTCCGTCCGTCTGTCTGTCTGTCCGCATATAAGAATGCAAAAATTACTCTGTCGAATCGTTTGAAATTTTAAATATATATTTGTTGAAGAATTTTGTCCAGTTATTTCAAATTTTAAGAAAATGGGATGTGTATTTCCAATACAGGGACAGTCAAAAGTATTGCGTTACATTATGGCCGACGGGGGAAAAAGTTTCAAATGCGTTTTGATGATGTTACACCCGTCCGAACATAATAAAATTAATATGCATTTATGAATTAAATTAAAATACAAATGATGTAGAATATGCTGCACAAAGAATAGTTATTATTCATTTACAGGGCCACACAAAATAATTATATAACATAACGGTATAGAAGGGAACATACTTTCAGGCATATTTTAATTTTGTTACACAAATAATAAAATTGTTATAAGTTATTTAGGTTTACTACGAGTTACTTACTGTGTAATAGAAAATACGAAGTATTTATAGGGACACACAAAAGATTTCGGAAACTATTCTGCATCAGAAATGCTGTACGCTAACGATAATTGCTTGAAGTTTTTAGTTTTGATATGATTTTTTTTTTTTAAGTTTCACTAAATTTTTGCATGTTACGCTGCGTATATAATTGGTTCAAATCATATACAGGGCTACACAAAAGAATTCGCACTCCTTACAAAGTGTGTAAGTAAATATATTAAAGGTGGTTTGTAAATGAGTTATGCATTTTTTACGCTGAACAGCTTTAAGTATATTACGATATGTTTAAAGAATAGAAATGAAATGATATACAGAGGCACTCAAAAATTGGATTAATAGCCGGCTCTGGATTGTAATCTCTAGAAGTGTGATTTCATTAGTTTAAATCATGTTTCGGTTTTAAATAGATTTTAGCTAAATAATGGCGTGTTTTTAAAGATAGTAGGTAAACTATAGGGCTATATAAAAGAGTTCAAATATGTTTCCGTCTATTTAAATAAATTGCTAAATGTTAAATTTCAACTTAACATGTGTTTTTAACGCTTTCAAACATAGTTGAAAGTGTTTATGATTTCTATTTAGTTGGCCGTCTGCCTGTCTGTCTTTCCAAACTCTAACTTGCGTTGAAATAATTGAATTGGTCTCTAAGTGATAATATGTTAATGAGATTTATTATGCCGTGTTGGGTATCGTAAACAAACTATGCATAATTCATGTTTCATTTACACAAACACTCATTTTTATTTTGAAGGTGTGGATTAGTTTTTGAAAAATTCAAAAACCGACAAGCATAACAGTGACCAAACCATGTACACTGTAAAAAAAATCTGTAAAGGTACTAAACATGTTCTAGGAAACTGGGATTCCAAGAACTTTTCATGTAATGGTAACAGGAAAAATCCATGTAACCGATTCTGAAACTTCAATTTTCGCTGTTAAGGTTACATGAAAAGTTCTTGGAATCCCAGTTTCCTAGAACATGTTTAGTACCTTTACAGATTTTTTTTTACAGTGTAGGTGGTTTCAGAGGGATAGTCTCGAATCGCTTTCATAGATGAAAATCATCATTCTTATTTTTTCTTAGCCAAATTATAGAAAAAAAATAAAACAAAAAAACCTCTAAAATTTCAAAAATTAAGCATGTTATCCTTCATATAAAACAGCCAATGTGTCAGTGTGACAACAATAAAATGAAGAAAGCCGAGCTTACATGCTCATGTACACTGTAAAAAAAAATCTGCAAAGGTACTAAACCTTTTCTAGGAAGATGGGATTCCAAGAACTTTTCCTGTAACGGTAACAACAAAAACTCAAGTTTTAGAATCGGTTACATGGATTTTTCCTGTTATCGTTACATGAAAAGTTCTTGGTATCCCAGTTTCCTAGAAAATGTTAAGTACCTTCACAGATTTTTTTTACAGTGTATCTTCAATGAAGAGGATGACAGATGAAAACTTTTATTTTTCTCTTATTTATTAAGTATTCAAAAGAGCTATTACCAATTAATTAAGAAATTTAACTATCATAATTACTCTACGTAAACAATAACTAAAAATTGCAAAAATATGCATAATTAAATTTTAAAGAAATATTCTGGTTTCTAATGTACAACGACAAGCCAACTGCAGACCAAACACAGGTTTTTAAATGTATCTTCGATAAAACATTAATGATTTAAAAAAAAAAAAAAAAAGAATTCTTTATAATGGAATTTTACTTCTAAAATGTTTAATAACAGGAAAATTTCTAAAGGGCGCCAAGAAAACCTTCAGAGGGCGCCATGGCGCCCGCGGGTGCCGCGTTGGACAGCCCTGGAATAGGGTATTTGGTATTTATAGAATTTAACGTTCATTTACAGGGGCACACAAAAAGAAATCGGTTACTGTACTCTCTTTAAGTAATAATTGCTGGAAATGCGTTTTCAATTTCGGCATGCGCTTTTAAATTTAACTGTTTTTTTAGATACGTTAGTAATTATATAAATGCGTATCACCTACACTCGTCTCTGGTCCGTCCGTCTGTCTGTCTGTCCGCATATAAGAATGCAAAAATTACTCTGTCGAATAGTTTGAAATTTTAAATATATATTTGTTGAAGAATTTTGTCCAGTTATTTCAAATTTTAAGAAAATGGGATGTGTATTTCCAATACAGGGACAGTCAAAAGTATTGCGTTACATTATGGCCGACGGGGGAAAAAGTTTCAAATGCGTTTTGATGATGTTACACCCGTCCGAACATAATAAAATTAATATGCATTTATGAATTAAATTAAAATACAAATGATGTAGAATATGCTGCACAAAGAATAGTTATTATTCATTTACAGGGCCACACAAAATAATTATATAACATAACGGTATAGAAGGGAACATACTTTCAGGCATATTTTAATTTTGTTACACAAATAATAAAATTGTTATAAGTTATTTAGGTTTACTACGAGTTACTTACTGTGTAATAGAAAATACGAAGTATTTATAGGGACACACAAAAGATTTCGGAAACTATTCTGCATCCGAAATGCTGTACGCTAACGATAATTGCTTGAAGTTTTTAGTTTTGATATGATTTTTTTTTTTAAGTTTCACTAAATTTTTGCATGTTACGCTGCGTATATAATTGGTTCAAATCATATACAGGGCTACACAAAAGAATTCGCACTCCTTACAAAGTGTGTAAGTAAATATATTAAAGGTGGTTTGTAAATGAGTTATGCATTTTTTACGCTGAACAGCTTTAAGTATATTACGATATGTTTAAAGAATAGAAATGAAATGATATACAGAGGCACTCAAAAATTGGATTAATAGCCGGCTCTGGATTGTAATCTCTAGAAGTGTGATTTCATTAGTTTAAATCATGTTTCGGTTTTAAATAGATTTTAGCTAAATAATGGCGTGTTTTTAAAGATAGTAGGTAAACTATAGGGCTATATAAAAGAGTTCAAATATGTTTCCGTCTATTTAAATAAATTGCTAAATGTTAAATTTCAACTTAACATGTGTTTTTAACGCTTTCAAACATAGTTGAAAGTGTTTATGATTTCTATTTAGTTGGCCGTCTGCCTGTCTGTCTTTCCAAACTCTAACTTGCGTTGAAATAATTGAATTGGTCTCTAAGTGATAATATGTTAATGAGATTTATTATGCCGTGTTGGGTATCGCAAACAAACTATGCATAATTCATGTTTCATTTACACAAACACTCATTTTTATTTTGAAGGTGTGGATTAGTTTTTGAAAAATTCAAAAACCGACAAGCATAACAGTGACCAAACCATGTACACTGTAAAAAAAATCTGTAAAGGTACTAAACATGTTCTAGGAAACTGGGATTCCAAGAACTTTTCATGTAATGGTAACAGGAAAAATCCATGTAACCGATTCTGAAACTTCAATTTTCGCTGTTAAGGTTACATGAAAAGTTCTTGGAATCCCAGTTTCCTAGAACATGTTTAGTACCTTTACAGATTTTTTTTTACAGTGTAGGTGGTTTCAGAGGGATAGTCTCGAATCGCTTTCATAGATGAAAATCATCATTCTTATTTTTTCTTAGCCAAATTATAGAAAAAAAATAAAACAAAAAAACCTCTAAAATTTCAAAAATTAAGCATGTTATCCTTCATATAAAACAGCCAATGTGTCAGTGTGACAACAATAAAATGAAGAAAGCCGAGCTTACATGCTCATGTACACTGTAAAAAAAAATCTGCAAAGGTACTAAACCTTTTCTAGGAAGATGGGATTCCAAGAACTTTTCCTGTAACGGTAACAACAAAAACTCAAGTTTTAGAATCGGTTACATGGATTTTTCCTGTTATCGTTACATGAAAAGTTCTTGGTATCCCAGTTTCCTAGAAAATGTTAAGTACCTTCACAGATTTTTTTTACAGTGTATCTTCAATGAAGAGGATGACAGATGAAAACTTTTATTTTTCTCTTATTTATTAAGTATTCAAAAGAGCTATTACCAATTAATTAAGAAATTTAACTATCATAATTACTCTACGTAAACAATAACTAAAAATTGCAAAAATATGCATAATTAAATTTTAAAGAAATATTCTGGTTTCTAATGTACAACGACAAGCCAACTGCAGACCAAACACAGGTTTTTAAATGTATCTTCGATAAAACATTAATGATTTAAAAAAAAAAAAAAAGAATTCTTTATAATGGAATTTTACTTCTAAAATGTTTAATAACAGGAAAATTTCTAAAGGGCGCCAAGAAAACCTTCAGAGGGCGCCATGGCGCCCGCGGGTGCCGCGTTGGACAGCCCTGGAATAGGGTATTTGGTATTTATAGAATTTAACGTTCATTTACAGGGGCACACAAAAAGAAATCGGTTACTGTACTCTCTTTAAGTAATAATTGCTGGAAATGCGTTTTCAATTTCGGCATGCGCTTTTAAATTTAACTGTTTTTTTAGATACGTTAGTAATTATATAAATGCGTATCACCTACACTCGTCTCTGGTCCGTCCGTCTGTCTGTCTGTCCGCATATAAGAATGCAAAAATTACTCTGTCGAATCGTTTGAAATTTTAAATATATATTTGTTGAAGAATTTTGTCCAGTTATTTCAAATTTTAAGAAAATGGGATGTGTATTTCCAATACAGGGACAGTCAAAAGTATTGCGTTACATTATGGCCGACGGGGGAAAAAGTTTCAAATGCGTTTTGATGATGTTACACCCGTCCGAACATAATAAAATTAATATGCATTTATGAATTAAATTAAAATACAAATGATGTAGAATATGCTGCACAAAGAATAGTTATTATTCATTTACAGGGCCACACAAAATAATTATATAACATAACGGTATAGAAGGGAACATACTTTCAGGCATATTTTAATTTTGTTACACAAATAATAAAATTGTTATAAGTTATTTAGGTTTACTACGAGTTACTTACTGTGTAATAGAAAATACGAAGTATTTATAGGGACACACAAAAGATTTCGGAAACTATTCTGCATCAGAAATGCTGTACGCTAACGATAATTGCTTGAAGTTTTTAGTTTTGATATGATTTTTTTTTTTTTTAAGTTTCACTAAATTTTTGCATGTTACGCTGCGTATATAATTGGTTCAAATCATATACAGGGCTACACAAAAGAATTCGCACTCCTTACAAAGTGTGTAAATAAATATATTAAAGGTGGTTTGTAAATGAGTTATGCATTTTTTACGCTGAACAGCTTTAAGTATATTACGATATGTTTAAAGAATAGAAATGAAATGATATACAGAGGCACTCAAAAATTGGATTAATAGCCGGCTCTGGATTGTAATCTCTAGAAGTGTGATTTCATTAGTTTAAATCATGTTTCGGTTTTAAATAGATTTTAGCTAAATAATGGCGTGTTTTTAAAGATAGTAGGTAAACTATAGGGCTATATAAAAGAGTTCAAATATGTTTCCGTCTATTTAAATAAATTGCTAAATGTTAAATTTCAACTTAACATGTGTTTTTAACGCTTTCAAACATAGTTGAAAGTGTTTATGATTTCTATTTAGTTGGCCGTCTGCCTGTCTGTCTTTCCAAACTCTAACTTGCGTTGAAATAATTGAATTGGTCTCTAAGTGATAATATGTTAATGAGATTTATTATGCCGTGTTGGGTATCGTAAACAAACTATGCATAATTCATGTTTCATTTACACAAACACTCATTTTTATTTTGAAGGTGTGGATTAGTTTTTGAAAAATTCAAAAACCGACAAGCATAACAGTGACCAAACCATGTACACTGTAAAAAAAATCTGTAAAGGTACTAAACATGTTCTAGGAAACTGGGATTCCAAGAACTTTTCATGTAATGGTAACAGGAAAAATCCATGTAACCGATTCTGAAACTTCAATTTTCGCTGTTAAGGTTACATGAAAAGTTCTTGGAATCCCAGTTTCCTAGAACATGTTTAGTACCTTTACAGATTTTTTTTTACAGTGTAGGTGGTTTCAGAGGGATAGTCTCGAATCGCTTTCATAGATGAAAATCATCATTCTTATTTTTTCTTAGCCAAATTATAGAAAAAAAATAAAACAAAAAAACCTCTAAAATTTCAAAAATTAAGCATGTTATCCTTCATATAAAACAGCCAATGTGTCAGTGTGACAACAATAAAATGAAGAAAGCCGAGCTTACATGCTCATGTACACTGTAAAAAAAAATCTGCAAAGGTACTAAACCTTTTCTAGGAAGATGGGATTCCAAGAACTTTTCCTGTAACGGTAACAACAAAAACTCAAGTTTTAGAATCGGTTACATGGATTTTTCCTGTTATCGTTACATGAAAAGTTCTTGGTATCCCAGTTTCCTAGAAAATGTTAAGTACCTTCACAGATTTTTTTTACAGTGTATCTTCAATGAAGAGGATGACAGATGAAAACTTTTATTTTTCTCTTATTTATTAAGTATTCAAAAGAGCTATTACCAATTAATTAAGAAATTTAACTATCATAATTACTCTACGTAAACAATAACTAAAAATTGCAAAAATATGCATAATTAAATTTTAAAGAAATATTCTGGTTTCTAATGTACAACGACAAGCCAACTGCAGACCAAACACAGGTTTTTAAATGTATCTTCGATAAAACATTAATGATTTAAAAAAAAAAAAAAGAATTCTTTATAATGGAATTTTACTTCTAAAATGTTTAATAACAGGAAAATTTCTAAAGGGCGCCAAGAAAACCTTCAGAGGGCGCCATGGCGCCCGCGGGTGCCGCGTTGGACAGCCCTGGAATAGGGTATTTGGTATTTATAGAATTTAACGTTCATTTACAGGGGCACACAAAAAGAAATCGGTTACTGTACTCTCTTTAAGTAATAATTGCTGGAAATGCGTTTTCAATTTCGGCATGCGCTTTTAAATTTAACTGTTTTTTTAGATACGTTAGTAATTATATAAATGCGTATCACCTACACTCGTCTCTGGTCCGTCCGTCTGTCTGTCTGTCCGCATATAAGAATGCAAAAATTACTCTGTCGAATCGTTTGAAATTTTAAATATATATTTGTTGAAGAATTTTGTCCAGTTATTTCAAATTTTAAGAAAATGGGATGTGTATTTCCAATACAGGGACAGTCAAAAGTATTGCGTTACATTATGGCCGACGGGGGAAAAAGTTTCAAATGCGTTTTGATGATGTTACACCCGTCCGAACATAATAAAATTAATATGCATTTATGAATTAAATTAAAATACAAATGATGTAGAATATGCTGCACAAAGAATAGTTATTATTCATTTACAGGGCCACACAAAATAATTATATAACATAACGGTATAGAAGGGAACATACTTTCAGGCATATTTTAATTTTGTTACACAAATAATAAAATTGTTATAAGTTATTTAGGTTTACTACGAGTTACTTACTGTGTAATAGAAAATACGAAGTATTTATAGGGACACACAAAAGATTTCGGAAACTATTCTGCATCAGAAATGCTGTACGCTAACGATAATTGCTTGAAGTTTTTAGTTTTGATATGATTTTTTTTTTTAAGTTTCACTAAATTTTTGCATGTTACGCTGCGTATATAATTGGTTCAAATCATATACAGGGCTACACAAAAGAATTCGCACTCCTTACAAAGTGTGTAAGTAAATATATTAAAGGTGGTTTGTAAATGAGTTATGCATTTTTTACGCTGAACAGCTTTAAGTATATTACGATATGTTTAAAGAATAGAAATGAAATGATATACAGAGGCACTCAAAAATTGGATTAATAGCCGGCTCTGGATTGTAATCTCTAGAAGTGTGATTTCATTAGTTTAAATCATGTTTCGGTTTTAAATAGATTTTAGCTAAATAATGGCGTGTTTTTAAAGATAGTAGGTAAACTATAGGGCTATATAAAAGAGTTCAAATATGTTTCCGTCTATTTAAATAAATTGCTAAATGTTAAATTTCAACTTAACATGTGTTTTTAACGCTTTCAAACATAGTTGAAAGTGTTTATGATTTCTATTTAGTTGGCCGTCTGCCTGTCTGTCTTTCCAAACTCTAACTTGCGTTGAAATAATTGAATTGGTCTCTAAGTGATAATATGTTAATGAGATTTATTATGCCGTGTTGGGTATCGCAAACAAACTATGCATAATTCATGTTTCATTTACACAAACACTCATTTTTATTTTGAAGGTGTGGATTAGTTTTTGAAAAATTCAAAAACCGACAAGCATAACAGTGACCAAACCATGTACACTGTAAAAAAAATCTGTAAAGGTACTAAACATGTTCTAGGAAACTGGGATTCCAAGAACTTTTCATGTAATGGTAACAGGAAAAATCCATGTAACCGATTCTGAAACTTCAATTTTCGCTGTTAAGGTTACATGAAAAGTTCTTGGAATCCCAGTTTCCTAGAACATGTTTAGTACCTTTACAGATTTTTTTTTACAGTGTAGGTGGTTTCAGAGGGATAGTCTCGAATCGCTTTCATAGATGAAAATCATCATTCTTATTTTTTCTTAGCCAAATTATAGAAAAAAAATAAAACAAAAAAACCTCTAAAATTTCAAAAATTAAGCATGTTATCCTTCATATAAAACAGCCAATGTGTCAGTGTGACAACAATAAAATGAAGAAAGCCGAGCTTACATGCTCATGTACACTGTAAAAAAAAATCTGCAAAGGTACTAAACCTTTTCTAGGAAGATGGGATTCCAAGAACTTTTCCTGTAACGGTAACAACAAAAACTCAAGTTTTAGAATCGGTTACATGGATTTTTCCTGTTATCGTTACATGAAAAGTTCTTGGTATCCCAGTTTCCTAGAAAATGTTAAGTACCTTCACAGATTTTTTTTACAGTGTATCTTCAATGAAGAGGATGACAGATGAAAACTTTTATTTTTCTCTTATTTATTAAGTATTCAAAAGAGCTATTACCAATTAATTAAGAAATTTAACTATCATAATTACTCTACGTAAACAATAACTAAAAATTGCAAAAATATGCATAATTAAATTTTAAAGAAATATTCTGGTTTCTAATGTACAACGACAAGCCAACTGCAGACCAAACACAGGTTTTTAAATGTATCTTCGATAAAACATTAATGATTTAAAAAAAAAAAAAAAGAATTCTTTATAATGGAATTTTACTTCTAAAATGTTTAATAACAGGAAAATTTCTAAAGGGCGCCAAGAAAACCTTCAGAGGGCGCCATGGCGCCCGCGGGTGCCGCGTTGGACAGCCCTGGAATAGGGTATTTGGTATTTATAGAATTTAACGTTCATTTACAGGGGCACACAAAAAGAAATCGGTTACTGTACTCTCTTTAAGTAATAATTGCTGGAAATGCGTTTTCAATTTCGGCATGCGCTTTTAAATTTAACTGTTTTTTTAGATACGTTAGTAATTATATAAATGCGTATCACCTACACTCGTCTCTGGTCCGTCCGTCTGTCTGTCTGTCCGCATATAAGAATGCAAAAATTACTCTGTCGAATCGTTTGAAATTTTAAATATATATTTGTTGAAGAATTTTGTCCAGTTATTTCAAATTTTAAGAAAATGGGATGTGTATTTCCAATACAGGGACAGTCAAAAGTATTGCGTTACATTATGGCCGACGGGGGAAAAAGTTTCAAATGCGTTTTGATGATGTTACACCCGTCCGAACATAATAAAATTAATATGCATTTATGAATTAAATTAAAATACAAATGATGTAGAATATGCTGCACAAAGAATAGTTATTATTCATTTACAGAGCCACACAAAATAATTATATAACATAACGGTATAGAAGGGAACATACTTTCAGGCATATTTTAATTTTGTTACACAAATAATAAAATTGTTATAAGTTATTTAGGTTTACTACGAGTTACTTACTGTGTAATAGAAAATACGAAGTATTTATAGGGACACACAAAAGATTTCGGAAACTATTCTGCATCAGAAATGCTGTACGCTAACGATAATTGCTTGAAGTTTTTAGTTTTGATATGATTTTTTTTTTTTAAGTTTCACTAAATTTTTGCATGTTACGCTGCGTATATAATTGGTTCAAATCATATACAGGGCTACACAAAAGAATTCGCACTCCTTACAAAGTGTGTAAGTAAATATATTAAAGGTGGTTTGTAAATGAGTTATGCATTTTTTACGCTGAACAGCTTTAAGTATATTACGATATGTTTAAAGAATAGAAATGAAATGATATACAGAGGCACTCAAAAATTGGATTAATAGCCGGCTCTGGATTGTAATCTCTAGAAGTGTGATTTCATTAGTTTAAATCATGTTTCGGTTTTAAATAGATTTTAGCTAAATAATGGCGTGTTTTTAAAGATAGTAGGTAAACTATAGGGCTATATAAAAGAGTTCAAATATGTTTCCGTCTATTTAAATAAATTGCTAAATGTTAAATTTCAACTTAACATGTGTTTTTAACGCTTTCAAACATAGTTGAAAGTGTTTATGATTTCTATTTAGTTGGCCGTCTGCCTGTCTGTCTTTCCAAACTCTAACTTGCGTTGAAATAATTGAATTGGTCTCTAAGTGATAATATGTTAATGAGATTTATTATGCCGTGTTGGGTATCGTAAACAAACTATGCATAATTCATGTTTCATTTACACAAACACTCATTTTTATTTTGAAGGTGTGGATTAGTTTTTGAAAAATTCAAAAACCGACAAGCATAACAGTGACCAAACCATGTACACTGTAAAAAAAATCTGTAAAGGTACTAAACATGTTCTAGGAAACTGGGATTCCAAGAACTTTTCATGTAATGGTAACAGGAAAAATCCATGTAACCGATTCTGAAACTTCAATTTTCGCTGTTAAGGTTACATGAAAAGTTCTTGGAATCCCAGTTTCCTAGAACATGTTTAGTACCTTTACAGATTTTTTTTTACAGTGTAGGTGGTTTCAGAGGGATAGTCTCGAATCGCTTTCATAGATGAAAATCATCATTCTTATTTTTTCTTAGCCAAATTATAGAAAAAAAATAAAACAAAAAAACCTCTAAAATTTCAAAAATTAAGCATGTTATCCTTCATATAAAACAGCCAATGTGTCAGTGTGACAACAATAAAATGAAGAAAGCCGAGCTTACATGCTCATGTACACTGTAAAAAAAAATCTGCAAAGGTACTAAACCTTTTCTAGGAAGATGGGATTCCAAGAACTTTTCCTGTAACGGTAACAACAAAAACTCAAGTTTTAGAATCGGTTACATGGATTTTTCCTGTTATCGTTACATGAAAAGTTCTTGGTATCCCAGTTTCCTAGAAAATGTTAAGTACCTTCACAGATTTTTTTTACAGTGTATCTTCAATGAAGAGGATGACAGATGAAAACTTTTATTTTTCTCTTATTTATTAAGTATTCAAAAGAGCTATTACCAATTAATTAAGAAATTTAACTATCATAATTACTCTACGTAAACAATAACTAAAAATTGCAAAAATATGCATAATTAAATTTTAAAGAAATATTCTGGTTTCTAATGTACAACGACAAGCCAACTGCAGACCAAACACAGGTTTTTAAATGTATCTTCGATAAAACATTAATGATTTAAAAAAAAAAAAAAGAATTCTTTATAATGGAATTTTACTTCTAAAATGTTTAATAACAGGAAAATTTCTAAAGGGCGCCAAGAAAACCTTCAGAGGGCGCCATGGCGCCCGCGGGTGCCGCGTTGGACAGCCCTGGAATAGGGTATTTGGTATTTATAGAATTTAACGTTCATTTACAGGGGCACACAAAAAGAAATCGGTTACTGTACTCTCTTTAAGTAATAATTGCTGGAAATGCGTTTTCAATTTCGGCATGCGCTTTTAAATTTAACTGTTTTTTTAGATACGTTAGTAATTATATAAATGCGTATCACCTACACTCGTCTCTGGTCCGTCCGTCTGTCTGTCTGTCCGCATATAAGAATGCAAAAATTACTCTGTCGAATCGTTTGAAATTTTAAATATATATTTGTTGAAGAATTTTGTCCAGTTATTTCAAATTTTAAGAAAATGGGATGTGTATTTCCAATACAGGGACAGTCAAAAGTATTGCGTTACATTATGGCCGACGGGGGAAAAAGTTTCAAATGCGTTTTGATGATGTTACACCCGTCCGAACATAATAAAATTAATATGCATTTATGAATTAAATTAAAATACAAATGATGTAGAATATGCTGCACAAAGAATAGTTATTATTCATTTACAGGGCCACACAAAATAATTATATAACATAACGGTATAGAAGGGAACATACTTTCAGGCATATTTTAATTTTGTTACACAAATAATAAAATTGTTATAAGTTATTTAGGTTTACTACGAGTTACTTACTGTGTAATAGAAAATACGAAGTATTTATAGGGACACACAAAAGATTTCGGAAACTATTCTGCATCAGAAATGCTGTACGCTAACGATAATTGCTTGAAGTTTTTAGTTTTGATATGATTTTTTTTTTTTAAGTTTCACTAATTTTTTGCATGTTACGCTGCGTATATAATTGGTTCAAATCATATACAGGGCTACACAAAAGAATTCGCACTCCTTACAAAGTGTGTAAGTAAATATATTAAAGGTGGTTTGTAAATGAGTTATGCATTTTTTACGCTGAACAGCTTTAAGTATATTACGATATGTTTAAAGAATAGAAATGAAATGATATACAGAGGCACTCAAAAATTGGATTAATAGCCGGCTCTGGATTGTAATCTCTAGAAGTGTGATTTCATTAGTTTAAATCATGTTTCGGTTTTAAATAGATTTTAGCTAAATAATGGCGTGTTTTTAAAGATAGTAGGTAAACTATAGGGCTATATAAAAGAGTTCAAATATGTTTCCGTCTATTTAAATAAATTGCTAAATGTTAAATTTCAACTTAACATGTGTTTTTAACGCTTTCAAACATAGTTGAAAGTGTTTATGATTTCTATTTAGTTGGCCGTCTGCCTGTCTGTCTTTCCAAACTCTAACTTGCGTTGAAATAATTGAATTGGTCTCTAAGTGATAATATGTTAATGAGATTTATTATGCCGTGTTGGGTATCGTAAACAAACTATGCATAATTCATGTTTCATTTACACAAACACTCATTTTTATTTTGAAGGTGTGGATTAGTTTTTGAAAAATTCAAAAACCGACAAGCATAACAGTGACCAAACCATGTACACTGTAAAAAAAATCTGTAAAGGTACTAAACATGTTCTAGGAAACTGGGATTCCAAGAACTTTTCATGTAATGGTAACAGGAAAAATCCATGTAACCGATTCTGAAACTTCAATTTTCGCTGTTAAGGTTACATGAAAAGTTCTTGGAATCCCAGTTTCCTAGAACATGTTTAGTACCTTTACAGATTTTTTTTTACAGTGTAGGTGGTTTCAGAGGGATAGTCTCGAATCGCTTTCATAGATGAAAATCATCTTTCTTATTTTTTCTTAGCCAAATTATAGAAAAAAAATAAAACAAAAAAACCTCTAAAATTTCAAAAATTAAGCATGTTATCCTTCATATAAAACAGCCAATGTGTCAGTGTGACAACAATAAAATGAAGAAAGCCGAGCTTACATGCTCATGTACACTGTAAAAAAAAATCTGCAAAGGTACTAAACCTTTTCTAGGAAGATGGGATTCCAAGAACTTTTCCTGTAACGGTAACAACAAAAACTCAAGTTTTAGAATCGGTTACATGGATTTTTCCTGTTATCGTTACATGAAAAGTTCTTGGTATCCCAGTTTCCTAGAAAATGTTAAGTACCTTCACAGATTTTTTTTACAGTGTATCTTCAATGAAGAGGATGACAGATGAAAACTTTTATTTTTCTCTTATTTATTAAGTATTCAAAAGAGCTATTACCAATTAATTAAGAAATTTAACTATCATAATTACTCTACGTAAACAATAACTAAAAATTGCAAAAATATGCATAATTAAATTTTAAAGAAATATTCTGGTTTCTAATGTACAACGACAAGCCAACTGCAGACCAAACACAGGTTTTTAAATGTATCTTCGATAAAACATTAATGATTTAAAAAAAAAAAAAAAAAAGAATTCTTTATAATGGAATTTTACTTCTAAAATGTTTAATAACAGGAAAATTTCTAAAGGGCGCCAAGAAAACCTTCAGAGGGCGCCATGGCGCCCGCGGGTGCCGCGTTGGACAGCCCTGGAATAGGGTATTTGGTATTTATAGAATTTAACGTTCATTTACAGGGGCACACAAAAAGAAATCGGTTACTGTACTCTCTTTAAGTAATAATTGCTGGAAATGCGTTTTCAATTTCGGCATGCGCTTTTAAATTTAACTGTTTTTTTAGATACGTTAGTAATTATATAAATGCGTATCACCTACACTCGTCTCTGGTCCGTCCGTCTGTCTGTCTGTCCGCATATAAGAATGCAAAAATTACTCTGTCGAATCGTTTGAAATTTTAAATATATATTTGTTGAAGAATTTTGTCCAGTTATTTCAAATTTTAAGAAAATGGGATGTGTATTTCCAATACAGGGACAGTCAAAAGTATTGCGTTACATTATGGCCGACGGGGGAAAAAGTTTCAAATGCGTTTTGATGATGTTACACCCGTCCGAACATAATAAAATTAATATGCATTTATGAATTAAATTAAAATACAAATGATGTAGAATATGCTGCACAAAGAATAGTTATTATTCATTTACAGGGCCACACAAAATAATTATATAACATAACGGTATAGAAGGGAACATACTTTCAGGCATATTTTAATTTTGTTACACAAATAATAAAATTGTTATAAGTTATTTAGGTTTACTACGAGTTACTTACTGTGTAATAGAAAATACGAAGTATTTATAGGGACACACAAAAGATTTCGGAAACTATTCTGCATCAGAAATGCTGTACGCTAACGATAATTGCTTGAAGTTTTTAGTTTTGATATGATTTTTTTTTTTAAGTTTCACTAATTTTTTGCATGTTACGCTGCGTATATAATTGGTTCAAATCATATACAGGGCTACACAAAAGAATTCGCACTCCTTACAAAGTGTGTAAGTAAATATATTAAAGGTGGTTTGTAAATGAGTTATGCATTTTTTACGCTGAACAGCTTTAAGTATATTACGATATGTTTAAAGAATAGAAATGAAATGATATACAGAGGCACTCAAAAATTGGATTAATAGCCGGCTCTGGATTGTAATCTCTAGAAGTGTGATTTCATTAGTTTAAATCATGTTTCGGTTTTAAATAGATTTTAGCTAAATAATGGCGTGTTTTTAAAGATAGTAGGTAAACTATAGGGCTATATAAAAGAGTTCAAATATGTTTCCGTCTATTTAAATAAATTGCTAAATGTTAAATTTCAACTTAACATGTGTTTTTAACGCTTTCAAACATAGTTGAAAGTGTTTATGATTTCTATTTAGTTGGCCGTCTGCCTGTCTGTCTTTCCAAACTCTAACTTGCGTTGAAATAATTGAATTGGTCTCTAAGTGATAATATGTTAATGAGATTTATTATGCCGTGTTGGGTATCGTAAACAAACTATGCATAATTCATGTTTCATTTACACAAACACTCATTTTTATTTTGAAGGTGTGGATTAGTTTTTGAAAAATTCAAAAACCGACAAGCATAACAGTGACCAAACCATGTACACTGTAAAAAAAATCTGTAAAGGTACTAAACATGTTCTAGGAAACTGGGATTCCAAGAACTTTTCATGTAATGGTAACAGGAAAAATCCATGTAACCGATTCTGAAACTTCAATTTTCGCTGTTAAGGTTACATGAAAAGTTCTTGGAATCCCAGTTTCCTAGAACATGTTTAGTACCTTTACAGATTTTTTTTTACAGTGTAGGTGGTTTCAGAGGGATAGTCTCGAATCGCTTTCATAGATGAAAATCATCATTCTTATTTTTTCTTAGCCAAATTATAGAAAAAAAATAAAACAAAAAAACCTCTAAAATTTCAAAAATTAAGCATGTTATCCTTCATATAAAACAGCCAATGTGTCAGTGTGACAACAATAAAATGAAGAAAGCCGAGCTTACATGCTCATGTACACTGTAAAAAAAAATCTGCAAAGGTACTAAACCTTTTCTAGGAAGATGGGATTCCAAGAACTTTTCCTGTAACGGTAACAACAAAAACTCAAGTTTTAGAATCGGTTACATGGATTTTTCCTGTTATCGTTACATGAAAAGTTCTTGGTATCCCAGTTTCCTAGAAAATGTTAAGTACCTTCACAGATTTTTTTTACAGTGTATCTTCAATGAAGAGGATGACAGATGAAAACTTTTATTTTTCTCTTATTTATTAAGTATTCAAAAGAGCTATTACCAATTAATTAAGAAATTTAACTATCATAATTACTCTACGTAAACAATAACTAAAAATTGCAAAAATATGCATAATTAAATTTTAAAGAAATATTCTGGTTTCTAATGTACAACGACAAGCCAACTGCAGACCAAACACAGGTTTTTAAATGTATCTTCGATAAAACATTAATGATTTAAAAAAAAAAAAAAAAGAATTCTTTATAATGGAATTTTACTTCTAAAATGTTTAATAACAGGAAAATTTCTAAAGGGCGCCAAGAAAACCTTCAGAGGGCGCCATGGCGCCCGCGGGTGCCGCGTTGGACAGCCCTGGAATAGGGTATTTGGTATTTATAGAATTTAACGTTCATTTACAGGGGCACACAAAAAGAAATCGGTTACTGTACTCTCTTTAAGTAATAATTGCTGGAAATGCGTTTTCAATTTCGGCATGCGCTTTTAAATTTAACTGTTTTTTTAGATACGTTAGTAATTATATAAATGCGTATCACCTACACTCGTCTCTGGTCCGTCCGTCTGTCTGTCTGTCCGCATATAAGAATGCAAAAATTACTCTGTCGAATCGTTTGAAATTTTAAATATATATTTGTTGAAGAATTTTGTCCAGTTATTTCAAATTTTAAGAAAATGGGATGTGTATTTCCAATACAGGGACAGTCAAAAGTATTGCGTTACATTATGGCCGACGGGGGAAAAAGTTTCAAATGCGTTTTGATGATGTTACACCCGTCCGAACATAATAAAATTAATATGCATTTATGAATTAAATTAAAATACAAATGATGTAGAATATGCTGCACAAAGAATAGTTATTATTCATTTACAGGGCCACACAAAATAATTATATAACATAACGGTATAGAAGGGAACATACTTTCAGGCATATTTTAATTTTGTTACACAAATAATAAAATTGTTATAAGTTATTTAGGTTTACTACGAGTTACTTACTGTGTAATAGAAAATACGAAGTATTTATAGGGACACACAAAAGATTTCGGAAACTATTCTGCATCAGAAATGCTGTACGCTAACGATAATTGCTTGAAGTTTTTAGTTTTGATATGATTTTTTTTTTTTAAGTTTCACTAAATTTTTGCATGTTACGCTGCGTATATAATTGGTTCAAATCATATACAGGGCTACACAAAAGAATTCGCACTCCTTACAAAGTGTGTAAGTAAATATATTAAAGGTGGTTTGTAAATGAGTTATGCATTTTTTACGCTGAACAGCTTTAAGTATATTACGATATGTTTAAAGAATAGAAATGAAATGATATACAGAGGCACTCAAAAATTGGATTAATAGCCGGCTCTGGATTGTAATCTCTAGAAGTGTGATTTCATTAGTTTAAATCATGTTTCGGTTTTAAATAGATTTTAGCTAAATAATGGCGTGTTTTTAAAGATAGTAGGTAAACTATAGGGCTATATAAAAGAGTTCAAATATGTTTCCGTCTATTTAAATAAATTGCTAAATGTTAAATTTCAACTTAACATGTGTTTTTAACGCTTTCAAACATAGTTGAAAGTGTTTATGATTTCTATTTAGTTGGCCGTCTGCCTGTCTGTCTTTCCAAACTCTAACTTGCGTTGAAATAATTGAATTGGTCTCTAAGTGATAATATGTTAATGAGATTTATTATGCCGTGTTGGGTATCGTAAACAAACTATGCATAATTCATGTTTCATTTACACAAACACTCATTTTTATTTTGAAGGTGTGGATTAGTTTTTGAAAAATTCAAAAACCGACAAGCATAACAGTGACCAAACCATGTACACTGTAAAAAAAATCTGTAAAGGTACTAAACATGTTCTAGGAAACTGGGATTCCAAGAACTTTTCATGTAATGGTAACAGGAAAAATCCATGTAACCGATTCTGAAACTTCAATTTTCGCTGTTAAGGTTACATGAAAAGTTCTTGGAATCCCAGTTTCCTAGAACATGTTTAGTACCTTTACAGATTTTTTTTTACAGTGTAGGTGGTTTCAGAGGGATAGTCTCGAATCGCTTTCATAGATGAAAATCATCATTCTTATTTTTTCTTAGCCAAATTATAGAAAAAAAATAAAACAAAAAAACCTCTAAAATTTCAAAAATTAAGCATGTTATCCTTCATATAAAACAGCCAATGTGTCAGTGTGACAACAATAAAATGAAGAAAGCCGAGCTTACATGCTCATGTACACTGTAAAAAAAAATCTGCAAAGGTACTAAACCTTTTCTAGGAAGATGGGATTCCAAGAACTTTTCCTGTAACGGTAACAACAAAAACTCAAGTTTTAGAATCGGTTACATGGATTTTTCCTGTTATCGTTACATGAAAAGTTCTTGGTATCCCAGTTTCCTAGAAAATGTTAAGTACCTTCACAGATTTTTTTTACAGTGTATCTTCAATGAAGAGGATGACAGATGAAAACTTTTATTTTTCTCTTATTTATTAAGTATTCAAAAGAGCTATTACCAATTAATTAAGAAATTTAACTATCATAATTACTCTACGTAAACAATAACTAAAAATTGCAAAAATATGCATAATTAAATTTTAAAGAAATATTCTGGTTTCTAATGTACAACGACAAGCCAACTGCAGACCAAACACAGGTTTTTAAATGTATCTTCGATAAAACATTAATGATTTAAAAAAAAAAAAAAGAATTCTTTATAATGGAATTTTACTTCTAAAATGTTTAATAACAGGAAAATTTCTAAAGGGCGCCAAGAAAACCTTCAGAGGGCGCCATGGCGCCCGCGGGTGCCGCGTTGGACAGCCCTGGAATAGGGTATTTGGTATTTATAGAATTTAACGTTCATTTACAGGGGCACACAAAAAGAAATCGGTTACTGTACTCTCTTTAAGTAATAATTGCTGGAAATGCGTTTTCAATTTCGGCATGCGCTTTTAAATTTAACTGTTTTTTTAGATACGTTAGTAATTATATAAATGCGTATCACCTACACTCGTCTCTGGTCCGTCCGTCTGTCTGTCTGTCCGCATATAAGAATGCAAAAATTACTCTGTCGAATCGTTTGAAATTTTAAATATATATTTGTTGAAGAATTTTGTCCAGTTATTTCAAATTTTAAGAAAATGGGATGTGTATTTCCAATACAGGGACAGTCAAAAGTATTGCGTTACATTATGGCCGACGGGGGAAAAAGTTTCAAATGCGTTTTGATGATGTTACACCCGTCCGAACATAATAAAATTAATATGCATTTATGAATTAAATTAAAATACAAATGATGTAGAATATGCTGCACAAAGAATAGTTATTATTCATTTACAGGGCCACACAAAATAATTATATAACATAACGGTATAGAAGGGAACATACTTTCAGGCATATTTTAATTTTGTTACACAAATAATAAAATTGTTATAAGTTATTTAGGTTTACTACGAGTTACTTACTGTGTAATAGAAAATACGAAGTATTTATAGGGACACACAAAAGATTTCGGAAACTATTCTGCATCAGAAATGCTGTACGCTAACGATAATTGCTTGAAGTTTTTAGTTTTGATATGATTTTTTTTTTTTAAGTTTCACTAAATTTTTGCATGTTACGCTGCGTATATAATTGGTTCAAATCATATACAGGGCTACACAAAAGAATTCGCACTCCTTACAAAGTGTGTAAGTAAATATATTAAAGGTGGTTTGTAAATGAGTTATGCATTTTTTACGCTGAACAGCTTTAAGTATATTACGATATGTTTAAAGAATAGAAATGAAATGATATACAGAGGCACTCAAAAATTGGATTAATAGCCGGCTCTGGATTGTAATCTCTAGAAGTGTGATTTCATTAGTTTAAATCATGTTTCGGTTTTAAATAGATTTTAGCTAAATAATGGCGTGTTTTTAAAGATAGTAGGTAAACTATAGGGCTATATAAAAGAGTTCAAATATGTTTCCGTCTATTTAAATAAATTGCTAAATGTTAAATTTCAACTTAACATGTGTTTTTAACGCTTTCAAACATAGTTGAAAGTGTTTATGATTTCTATTTAGTTGGCCGTCTGCCTGTCTGTCTTTCCAAACTCTAACTTGCGTTGAAATAATTGAATTGGTCTCTAAGTGATAATATGTTAATGAGATTTATTATGCCGTGTTGGGTATCGTAAACAAACTATGCATAATTCATGTTTCATTTACACAAACACTCAAAACTATTCCATTACATTATGTTCTTTGAGGATAATTATATATGTGGCACCTATATTTGCCATCTGGAATGTTCTTTTATCTGCCCGCACATAATAGTGCAAAAACTACCCAACAGAATGCTTTGAATTATAATATATATACTCGTTGCAGAATTTTCGTTACTCATTTAAAGTTTTATGAAAAGCGAATCAAAGCTTAAAAGGATATTAATAAATGTTTTCTTCATTCTATTAAAACCTATCATGCGTGACTAATTAGATGATATCCAATGATAGGTGATGATTCTAGATTGTCATAATGATTATGGCTCATTAAGATGGAGGTAGTATTATTTCCCTATTACCATGAATTTAATATACATAAACGTAATAAATTTTGTATTTAGGTATTTATTCGAAAGAGTGCAACAGCTATTGCACCAAGCTTTCAATGTTTATACTGTAAATATTCTTTGTTCTAAAGAATAAACCATTTCCGCAATTTTTTTACAGCATACAGAAAACTCTACTAAAAAACTTTTTTAAAAGAACTAGCATTTCTTAAAATATAACAGTTTTTTTAAAAATAGAAAAATTGATTAATAAAAAATAAAAAAATAAAAAACTATTAAATTGTTTCACTCAGTTTTAAAATATGATGCACAAAATATTCTTTAAATTAGATGATAAAAAGTAATTTAATCCGAAAAAATACAGCTTTCTTAAATGTAAAATCGTCTGCAAAACTCGTATGCTGCTCGTTAAATTCATGCCCAGTTTCAATCGCTGCTATTATATAAAAGGATTTATTATTTTCATGACAACAACACATTTCATTGAAATCATACCGACTGAGTCCAAAATCGGGCTTCATGTCGAGTACACAGGTCAGATATATGTTGTTCAATAAAAACAAATAAACAAAAGTTCAAAATCGCGCCCTAAGAGCAAGATTGCATTGTCAAACGAGACCTACTCCACAGGCTTAACCTCCTTATTTTGCTTCAGTACCAAGTGACGTCAATATCCATCTCAACACAGCACCTAGCGCTCTCAGCGCCATCTGTTGTTTGTAATTCGAACTAAAATCCAGAATCGCAGGAAAAAAACTTTTGACCTTTTAGATGACTCTCGTGCAAGAATTTTTTAAATATCTGTAAAAGTTTGCAAGTTATTGATTTTTAAAATCGTTCAGTCCTTTTCAGGACACCCGGTATATATATATATATAGATGAGGATTGAAAATTTCAGGTTTTTGCACCGAAGAAATCGCCAAATTAGGAAAATGTGGAGTATCTCAAGAACTACTGGATTTAAAAGAATTTGCTTAATACCATTCGATTCAGCATGAAAAAATACGCTAAAATATGTTATCATTTAAAAAATAACTACAAAAGCCGATTTTTAAGGAATTTTTTAAAAGTTCGTTTTTTTTTTACCCCCTTTAGGGGTGGAATTTTTGAAAATCCCTTCTTATCGGCACTCGATGTTATAAGAAGTATTTTTACCCCAATTTTCAAGATTTTTGGTTCGGTAGATTTTTTTGTGCTGTG